>JAFELO010001548.1:80399-144257 GCA_017140195.1 Eumaeus atala
TCAACACAGAGCACATTAAGCCTTACAGTTAAAGATGACAGATATATTTTTTATCAAATATTTAAGTTTCAGAACATAATTGCTACAACGCGACGTGTATCGCTATTACTACGTATTGGGTGAACAAAGAAATCATGGCACTCGCCTCACTGTCAAGCCATCAGCAGTTCGAAGTTCTCACTTCAGTGGATGGTGGCGATGACGACTGCCTGTAACATCTTCTTAAGCTAACCCCACAGACGCAATCAGTGGGAACCCTGACCCAACAAATATCATAGATATAATAGTAAAGATCTATACCTATTTATTCTGTTTTGCATCTTTCCCTCGCAATCGACGGGCTCAGGAGCTCTGGGCCCCCCTGAGTATTCAATTATATTGCGAATATTTTAACATTATTAACCATTCAGTCGCTGACGGTTCTAATAAGAAATTCATGTATCTGTGTAACTTCGACGACCGGCTGGCTCAGTTGGTAACGTGGCGGTTACTCCGCGTGTTACGCCAGCGGTCGCGGGTGCGAATCCCGTTTGGGTCGCGAATGTCTATATATGTATTATATGTATTTCTATAATAAAAATCTTAAATAAATAGGATTTCTTAGATATATAACAAAAAATGATTAAATACATTCCCGTTGTTAGAGTACCTGTAACACAGGTCCTTACGGTACCTACCACAGGACTTAGCTAACGTGGTGTGATAAGTCCACATATGTTATATTATTAAAAAGAAGTAGGTTGCACACCCTCCACGTTATAAGAGGCGCTCCCGCATGCGCGAGCAAATGCCTGTGGCTGCGGCGTCCACCGCCCGCATGCCACGAGGTGCATTTTACTGCTTGCCTTCGACGAATGTTTATGCTCGTTTGCGTTCATTAATTAGCCTCGTAAATATTGTTATAAAGCTAATTACTACGAGCGCGAAAATATATGAAGATTATTAATTTCGTTCTTATGTAACGTACAGTGAAAGCGGAGGTGCACGGCTCCACCGAGCTGGAGAAGGGGGAGCGGGGTGACAAGGAGCGAGCGGACAGAGAGGAGGCGGAGGTGCCGCCCTCGGAGCCGCCGGAGCCGCCCGAGCCGTCCGACAGCGACAGCGGCGCAGACGCGCGGCGCGACCACCACTACGAGGACATCTACCTGTCACGAGACCAGCGCCGTCTCAGGTAGCCTGCCGCTTATACAAAATCGAGCAGTCCGTCTCGTGCTGACTGCCGACACCCTTCCGGTAACATCGAAGCTACTCAGATATCGTACCTATCTTACTTCTTTCTCAGCGGCCTATTTGTTAAACGTTGTAAGAGGCTATCATATGCTGCATTGCAGCGACATTGGGCCAGCGCGACTGGTGAGGTACCTCTCGCTCACATGATACCGCCGTAAAGTTACATGTTCGGTGTCGCGTTTCGTGTGGTTTGTGAGTAATCGGTGACCCATTGGAGTGCAGGAAGAAAGGAGGCCAACGCATTGGCACGGTAATTATACGGTTGTTCATCGGTGTCAGTAGTTGTAGCAAAGTTTCGATTGGACGTTTGCTCCATACTATGAAAGGGCTTAAAAATTTGACAGTACAGATAGTGGCATTATGCGAGTTATGCCTTCCCTGTCATACCAGCTCTTGCCGTTGCACCGCAGCAATATCACTGTAGCAGTAGCACCTCGTCAGCTACTTGACACCATGACAATAAAAGAGAAAGAACAATCATTAGTAAGAAATGTGTGGGCAGGCAGAAAGATAGGAATATATGCTATGACAGCGTACCACAAGGCCCCCACTTGAGCCCTTCTCTTCTAATGCATGTCACGTTACTTGGCTACAATTTCAATGATTATCTTCAACAGTTATTTGATAACTATCTCACAACACGGAATGTTTGTCAAGCAGAAGCAGCTCTCGAGACTCAGGCAGCCACAGCCGGCCCAGCAGCGCCGCTCTCGTCGGTGACTACAAAGACAACGACAAGTGAGTACTGACATGTAACGTGGGCGCAAAACTACGACACGAGGTTAAGTTTGTTTTCTAAATTGCAATAACATGAAATGTTTATAATCATAATTTTAAGTATACTAAAAACAAATGTAGTTATATGAATGCACAAGGGATCATAACTGAATAATTAGGATAGTCTCATCATCACGATACGTGCATTACGATTGTTTAAATGAAGTGTATCTCAATTTTCAAAATTGGAAAATAACGAATTCCTAAAAAAGTGTGTCTTACGGATCTTCTAGAAAAGAGCTTATTCATCTCTGAAAGACCAGCAACGCATCTGTGAGGCCACGTGTATTGAGGATGTCTGTGGGGGTTTGTGATCACTTACTATTATGAGACCAGACTGCTCGTTTACTCCTTATACTAAATAAAAGTAAAGCTATTCCTTTTTTGCAACCGTCAGAGTCCGTTTGTCCCACTTGTCGACGGTCGAACAAAACAGGTCCAACCGGGCTTGACGATATTGCAGGATCATTATGGGATAGGATGGTCAGATTTAAAACTACCTTTTGTTCAATATCCTATTACGTAATTCTTAATTCTGTCGTCTATTTCTGTGATTAAATAACATTAATGAAATTATTGATTCGAGCGAAATGATTAATGTTTAAACGTTCGACAGCTCAAGCAAAGCTTACGAGGAGGTGTCTCCGCCGCCGCAGGAGGTGCACGCCAAGTCCACGCTGGCGACCAAACTCGCCGCGCTCACGCACAAGGCTCAGAACTTCGTGAGTAGCTGCGGCACCTCGTGTCCAGCAGGACATAGGAGACTAGCCGAACAGATCGATCCGCGATCTTATTTTATATACGTGTGATCTGGTGTTAACTTCTTACTTCTTGTTACATTAACAACCGACAAACTTCACACTTCACAAGTATTTACCATACATTTACCATCAGCGTCATAATAACAGGCTGTGATAATACGACGCAGCAGAAATCTACATGTAGATCAGCAGACAACCGACAGTGTGTGAAAAGGGGTGCGGACCTACTCTATAATATTAGGATGTGCCATTGATATCACTTGCATATTCAGCAGCGCCCGGTTCCTGACGAATGACCTAAAAAGCTACAACAGCTGAGCGCAATTATACTTCCGTCATACAGAAACATGTATGCTATACTTAGGTGTGGTCCCGGTCCCAACGCTAGTGACATCTATGTTTTTGTGTAACTTCTCTGCTTCGGTTTGCTTACAAACTTCGAGTACCAACAAGATAATGCTGCAGTGTCATCACGAGATGTACAATACATAAATTGCAACGTATTTTTGTTTATCAACGTTTGCATGTAACGTCTGGTGTTCGACGTTCTCTCAGGCTAGCCGAATCTCCTCCGCGGCCGGGAGCAGGCGCGCGTCGCTAACAGAGGAGATCGTGGTGGTGCAGACCTCCTCGGGCGCCTCCTCCGGGGTGTCGTCGGGCTCCGGCGGCAGCTCGGGCGACGAGGCGCCACCGCCCCCGCCGCCGCCGCCGCCGCCCGTCGTGCTGGAGGAGCCCGCGCTCAGGCCGTCCGAGCTCAAGTGTCGACTCGGTGAGTGCTACACGTTGACTGAGCTTCAGGCCGTCAATATAGAACTGGAGGCATGCGGCTTCGGCGTCAGTGACGATGCAATATGACGACAGTGTCATTGAGAATAAAAACGATGACCGAACGAGCACGAGCGTGTAGACGCGCAGCAGGCAGCAGGACATTGTGCGTGAGAGCGTGCAGTAGGCACCAGAAGCCGCTGCGGCACCGCCGCGTGTCGGTGTGTCGCTGCCGCTGAGTCACCGCCGCATTGCTCTAAACCCTATCTTAAGTGGTGCGTGAACAGCGGCTCTTCTTATAGCACCCCTCTGTGCTAGACATGCCTGCTGGCGACAACCAGCCACTGGTAATGGATTCAAAGATTGCAGAAACAGAGAGGAGACGTTAGACTAGAAAAACAAATCCACAATGTTTTAATGCTAATAATTTGATTTAATTAATTCAAATGCAACAGATACATTCCATCTTTTGATACGTTTTAATATTTAAAGGAGTGCATCATTTTAGTTATGATTGTTAATGGTGTGGCTGGATAATTGTGTTACTGGTATTCGGTGTATGGACCGTGTCTGAAGTAAAGAATAATTTAACCACAACATAGGTAGGGATAGTCGTGAAACACTGTTAATTGTGATGAATATCCCAATTAACTAACAGGATCAGATTAATAAAAGACTACGCACTACTTAAAACGAGAACATTGTTGGTACTAAGCCAAAAAAGCTACAAAAAATCGCAGGTGAAATCTTAAGATTCATTTTACATTTTCAAAAATCTCGTGTTTTGTGTACGTACACATTTTTACCGATTATCACGTAGATCCATGTGCCGATTCAGTAGGTCTGAGAATCAGTGGTCCAGTAAATTTATTGCATTCGCAAACTGTAATGCTAAAATTAACTGAATATGAAGCCATAAATATAAAGCTAAAAAAGTTATAAATGTGAAGTGGCCTGAACGTGCTATTGATAAGATCCGCCGTTCCGATTCGAAAAAATCCTTTACTGTTAGATAGAACATCTACTGTGGAAAGCTACAGGCTATATAGCATGATTCTACTAATATGAGCGAATTTACGTGGGCTAACACGGGGTGCTAACCAGCTGTTAAAAAAATAGCATTATTACGTATTCAGCTTTAGTATTGGCTTAAACTTATTGAGGCTAAATTGGTGTTGTGAAAGGCAGTCGTTAACTCGTTTAAACGCACTTGACATACTGGGCGCTGCCGATTTCTGTGTGGTCCTCGAGGGAACTTCAAAATGTGTCGGCATTGCATATTTTGCTAGCTATTTTTTTATATTTACCGCGGCATAACTTACAGTCCTTTAGAATCAGTCAGTCAGTCAACAATTTCATCCTGAGAGGGGGGGGGGGAGAGAGGGACAGAGAGAGAGAGAGAGGGAGCGACAGATATATATACCTTCGGGTAAAACTTAGAATCTCGTCCGAAATGTGTGGCCACATCCAAAATGAGGGCTTCTTGGCACATAGTGGAAGGAATAGTATGGGGCCAACGTAGTCGTAGTCGATCCAAGATGTTATCTTAGTTACTAAGTAGGAAGGCTTTTGGTAATTTGAGGCAAAAAATTTGGTAAATGTCAGTAGTCATTGATCATTAAGTTTTCTCTAGTTTCCAGCAATATTTCAATCCCATAATCCAGTTACCACTTGGCTTGTTCATTATAAACTAGTGTTCTCACTTTTTTATCAGTAGTTTCGTGTTTCGTTTTCATTTAGTAAAGTTCGGTTGTAGTTACAAATGTTACTTTCATTTGTAAATTTCACTACGAGAGCCGTAGTGGGACGCGACCGGTGTTCCCAATAATATTTTTATGTTAATTTTATAATTACTTCACTTTTACATGTTCAGCAAGGCGAAAATGAAGCCGTTACAATTTACTTATTACATTCATTACTTTAATTTTTGTAATCCGCTTCTGCTTTCATTATCCAGTTACAAATCTTAAAGCGTACCTACATGGAATAACAGTACCGTTCCTATGCGGTGTGTAGTTAAAACTCGATTCCTAAATTTTTCTTTGTTAAAATAAAACTCAGAAATTTAATATATTAAGTACTTCTGTGGTCAGTTATGTTGGTCTCTGGAGGCAGAGGGCACCAGAAGTAGCTTGGCCCTTGACTGTATTTGGGCCTCAACAGTTAGAACAAGTGGAGTATTTTTCCGTCGTAAGAATCACATTTCAGACTATCGCGGATGATTCACACTCCACTTTCATTTATAATTACGATATTTTTGAACATTTCTTCCCAAATGGATCAACATTTGTATAATTAATTGCTCATTAATTAGCGTCTTAGTGGTAATTACATTTGCGTGCAACAAGTAGCAAAGGATTGGCTTGTGAGTTGTGAGCGATGTTTTACGCCTGTAGGGATTTAAACTTTAAAAATACTGTTAGGTTTTTAAATACTATTTTAAGTCTTATTGGTAAAACGAAATGGTTCATTTTCCGTTCCCCCTAGTCAGGACAGCTCAACGAGCACTTCCAGCCCGAACACTAACGTAGGGCCAACCTTAGATGCCGCGCGTGAGCTGCCGCCCTCGTTAGAGAGGGTGGACGAGGGCACACAAGATAATAATAGTTACTTTAGCTAATCATGAATAATTATCGGGATGTATCCTTCCCAACTGCGGGAAAGGAGGGGGTCTGTCTGTATCGACTACAATATCACCTAGACCGTCGCCCGACATGTCTTGTAGTAATCGAGGAAGCTTCACTGGACACCTTTTTTGTTGGCGCGGGGAAATTAATTTTCGCGCCTTCACCTGCCCTGGTGGCCTTGGTGCTAGGTGGGGTCCAGTGGTGTGTGGGGCTCGTGGTACGTTACAGTGCCAAATACGCATATACACCACCGCGAGAGCCATCAGGTCAACACCACCAACTTTGGGACAGTGCCATAGGAGGAGGTTCCCATTCTCCCCTCTTGCCCCGTGCGCAAAACCGCCTCCTCCTGATGTTCTCTGATCCCCTCTTCTTATATGAGGGGCACCGAGAGCGCTTCCTCCTCCTGATCTCTTCTTATAAGAGGGGTGCAAAGATCCCCCTCGGTACAATTGTCTTCGCCTGGGTTCACCCCAGGCTACTGAGCCTCACCGCCACGACTAGACTATCTTGACAAAAAAAGGTGTAAATACTAATTGTGGCTAAAACGTTTCAATAAATATAGATAGTAGTACAACATTGACATTCATAACATCCTAGCTTGAACAAAGTATTTTGGGTATCCATAGCCCTCATTTTTAAATGAATCAGGTGCCCAGTAACTATTCAATGCTTAACTCTTCATGTATCATGTATTACAGAGATGCTTCTAACCGGAAGCTGCTCGACCATACATTTGCTCGTGCTTATATTTACCGCAGGGGCTGGCCAATACTAATGAAGACACTACTTGTGCCTACCATTTGAGAGCTAAACATCGCAATACTTAAAGAAAAAACTACGATACACGCGTAACTGTATTTATCCTTACAGTTTAGGGTTTTCCTTTCCATTTCGACCCAAATATGCCATCGTTCCTGAAGGATAGGATGGAATGGGACTTTCTTAAAAAATAGGTTTGAACACATGTGCAGTCTCCAGATGTTCTTAGATGTGGTGTTATAACATAAAGTTATTAACATTAATTATTTTAACATTTCTTTGGTGGACTATGACTTGAAGGTTTTACCTCACTTTTAATGTTATTTTTCTCCGCCAAGAGTAGCTGACGTAGCCGAATTTCTGTGACAATGTTTATGCAGCTCTCTGCCAACGTCCTTGTAGTATCATGATTTCTTTGTTACGCAAATTTTATTAGGTCGTTTCCGCATCATTTGCGCAGTTTCTTTCAATTTGAATAGTAATTTATTCCTGTCGATATGCGTTACGGGTTTTGGGCCATACTGCGTGTGCAAATTTATGCATGTGTAATGACATATGAGCAGTAGCAATTACAAGAAAATTGCAACATTTATTTATACAATTAAATATGCCGACCCCCTCTTACTTCGACGTCGGACCGTGTTGATTATGGGACCGCGCCGCAATAGTTACGGCGTGGTCTCGACTCCAGTACGGCCGGTACCAAAAGTTACATATCAAATCCTTAATAACAGTGCGGAATCGGAGAGCACGCGCTGACGTGGATGCTGCACCTGTCTGACTGCCGTCGCACTGGAATATGGGAATAAGGGAATATGAAGTGCATTTGCATCTGATGCGGAAACGCTAGTGCATTCATAAGTATCGTTCCAAGTTCGCAGTTACCAAGTCTCTATTGAAATGGCTGCCGTCGCCAATAATTATTGTAAAATACTACCTTTAATAACCTCCCTCCCTTCGTGCATTGCTAAACAAAGGCATCAGCATCTTTGATTGAACGTCAAGACCGCCCATCTACTCGGGTCTGGCTGCCACTGGCTACGTCACGGACATCTAGGTCCGATCACGTGGATATGTCTATCATTAGTAACGTAATGCGAAGGAACTCGTAATGCATCGCACACCAAAATGAGCAAATGAACATAGGCCGGCAAGACCCACTTCACCCATGTCCCCAGCGAGCGAGAGGTAGTAAGTAGACGATGCTCCTGTATCGCGGTGTGCGCGGTGTGTGGCCGCTAGCCTGTAGCGCGGAACGCGGCGCATATATAACATACGCAACGTACCAGCGCGTTATGACTATGATATGGTGTGTTGCGTGATACAGCTTAGCTTACACTGTTACTAACATTACTAGCTGGGCACGCGGTTTCACACGCGGTTTGAATTTCGTTTCAGTAAAAGTGTCAGGATAAGAAATTGTAGTACACTTTACCACGTATTCTCAGACCTAGCCAGTATACACAATAATAAATGTATGAGGCAGCTTGTAAAGTGAATAAGGGTCAGCTGATCCTCCTGGGTTCCTCCAAGTTTGCACATATTCAGTTCAGTTAAACTACCACGCAATCCCACCTCTGTCGCAGATATAATCCACGACTTGCAACTGAACATAGATGAATACAAATAAGTCTTATACCTTAGGCCTGGTTTCCAAAAGGAATTGGAAAATCATTACTTAAGTATTTAATTTTGTTATTACACATTTTTTTTTGTGGAATTTAAGTGAAGAGTGAGATGTAACATCAAGTAAATTAGCCTAGACTTTATTGTGTAGACACAAATCACAAGATAACAGCCACACGCATGCTGAAACTCTATTGACAATTAACTGAAAATCTGTTTCTGCAATCTTTTAATTTCCCTTTAGGCAGCTTCTTGGAACAGCTAGCAGGTAATGTATTATTGTTTAACTGCCTACGTCCGCCTTGCTCGTGTCACGTGTACATTTTATAGGTTGTAACATACAGGCCTGTATATTTCAGTGACGAAATTTGGTCACAGTTTTCTGGAAAAAACTAAAACACGGGCTGCTGAAGTAGGCAGATTTATAGGTAGATTGTCCGTGTAATTAGACAACGTCGTTTAGATATTTACAGCTCAAATTAAATCATCATCAAATCAAAACAACATACAATAAAACCAGTTTAACGCACTCTATCCTGCTTTATATGTATTTCATTGCTATAGATACGATTAAGATTGTGCAACATCTATGTAAATCGCAATAAAATCCGTTCAAAGGGTTAGTTGGTTGCTGTATTGGCCATAATCAAAGCAATTAAAGAAAAACTATTTAACAAGTATCATATCGGTTCATATCGAACAGAAATATCCCAAAAATTCACAACTCGGTACACATTCAGAATATTTCAGCTCATAGTCAATTAAAATGTTAGTGCGTTACACGTAAGTAATTGCGAGCGCGCGGAGCACTTTCTACCCCCACCTGTAACGCGCCCGTGTCCGCAGCGGCGCCAGACGACATCCGCCCGCGCGCGCCCAACCTCGTCAACAAGCAAGCTGCGCTGCCGTTCGTGCCGCCGGCCTTCCAGCAGCACGCGTCCGACCAGCTCATCAAGCCCTCGGAGTACCTCCGGACCATCACGGCGCCCTGCAAGCGAGACGAGGCGGAGGCCCGGCCGCCGGCGCCTCCGCCCGCGCCGGTCCCGCCGCCTCCACCCCCGGCGCTCTCCCGCCAGCCGCTGGCGGCCATCAGCAGCGCGGAGCTCACGGCCGTGCGCTTGAAGACCACCGCGACCAAGACGCTGTCGGCCCCGGCCCGCTCCGTCAGCCTCCAGTGCCTGGCGAGCGCGGAGAACTACAAGAGCGCCAAGACCGACCTGATCGAGGAGCTGAAGATGTCCAAGGATATCACCGGCATCAAGAAGCTGAAGGTGGAGCGAGCGCGGCGGGAGAGCCTGCAAGACAAGGAGACCTTCACGGAGTTCACCAAACGCTTCACGGCGGAAAGTTTTGTCGATCAGGTAAGTGTAACATTACATAAGGAAGTTTTCTATACCATTCTTTTTCCTCATCTTCGGACTATTTTTTAAATTTATTTATTCGCTTTTACATGGGGTATTTTATATGTTCGTCTGTATTATATTTTTAGTGCGTAATACCCGATTATGTCAATCGTTTTTCAAAGCCGATAGTAATTCGATATTTAAAATTCTCTGGTGATATTTTAATCCTGAACTGATACAATACTAACATGTAATTTGTACCAATAACACATATACCAGCAGCTAAGACACATACTATATATGCCAGCAGCTAAGATACATGCTATATATACTAGCAGCTAAGATACATACTATATATGCCAGCAGCTAAGATACATACTATGTATACCAGCAGCTAAGATACATACTATATACACCAGCAGCTAAGATACAGACTATATATACCAGCAGCTAAGATACATACTATAAATCAAGACTGGCACAGTACCTACTTAGCCTTAGATACGTACTCTATACTTGTTTAAAGATAAGTTTGTTTGTCACGAATGATCTCAAAAATTGCACAAACTCGAAAGTTTTTTTACCACAGGACAGCTACTTCATTATTAATTTGAGTAAAATTGAGCTAAAACTGGACGATGCCGGGAGGAGGCGCAAGTGCATGCATTACCTTTTCCTATGTACACCATGGAACAGTGACTTCGCTAGTAAGAAAATGTGTGTGTCATTTGTAAGTCAAAAATATATAATTGAAAGAACTGGCAGTTGCAGACGAAAGTGATTACTGGCGCTATTACCTCATCCTCCATATTGTGTACTATCGGTTTTATCATAAAGGTCAAAGATTGTGTGTGTACTACTTACTGTCAGCTAAAACACCTGAGTGGATTATGTTTTTGGATTAAGTTTAGCTCAGATACAGGTTACAATCTGGAATATCATTAAAATATGAATGTTACCTTGGGCTAGAATTTACTCGGATTAAACAGCGGGTACAGCTAATCAGTTAATAGTCGCGAACTAACAGATCTAGTAATCTCTAAAATTAACTGAGTATGTCCAATCATCATATTCATAGAAATTGTCTTTATTATTATCAAAATCGGAATAAACATCATAATAAACATCATAATAAACATCATAATAAACATCGTAATAAACATCATAATAAACATCATAATAAACATCATAATAAACATCATAATAAACATCATAATAAACATCATAATAAACATCATAATAAACATCATAATAAACATCATTATAAACATCATAATAAACATCATTATAAACATCATAATAAACATCATAATAAACACAGTTATCAACATCATCCTCGTCATCGTGGTTGTCATTACCGTCATTAGTATCGCCATCATTAGTTTAGGTCTCTATTCCTCGACTGTGACCATACATACCTCTGTCAATGTGCACAAGAAGCAGGGAGGTACCTTTTTTGCTTTTGCTACGGGCGTACCGGTCACCGCAAAATAATCCTCGACTGACTAGCGCATGGGTTCTCCTCCAGTCCGGGGCAATTAATGTGCAGATACCCTTAGGTGAAGCACCTGTGCACCTGTGCACTAGAGCGACACACTGGCACACTTGCCAGTCCGTCTCGTCTCACGCTTAACGGCCGTGAAACAAAATGAGTTTTTCGAGATTCACATTCTTTTTTGCGCACAAAACAACTCGGCTTCCATCTTCCTGTGCTAATAGGACCGTGTTAATGTAGCAGAAACAATTGCTACAAAGTTTTATGAAACCGTCGATAATCTCGCTCCTACAAGTGCCTACAGGCTACAAATATTTCCATATCCGTAACAGTAGCGGTCCTATGACGGCGGGGCCAGCAGTTGTGCCGCGCAGGGGCGTGTTACGAGACGTATGTTCGTGAGGTGGGTGCAGTTCAAATATGAAGGCGGCGGGTCGTTACTCTAAGAGCTATATGTACTTTTATTTGCGGGTTGTCTCGTATACTCGGTTTATAAAGTAGGTGTAGGTTAACACTCCAACAGGTACCAAACATTACAAGGAACTATCTCGTGTTCTGTTGGCTTTATCCATGATACAACATAACATAATATCTTTATCTTTACTAATGTTGAGCGTATGTACGAAGATAACTAAAACTAGTTATGCACGTGGTTTTGTCTGTGACATAACACAGGTTGAAGCGCGACATGCGGCGATTGGAGGTAGTACACCAACACGCTACGACCCGTGGGAGAGGAGTACGTGGATGAAACCGCGGGGCTCCGCTAGTATGTAGTATATCTGCTATGTGCATATACCGGTGTACCAGCTACACTTTATACATGACGGTATAAGTATAAGGCAACTGGGTATTATCGTGAAGAGAGCCCGGCCTGGCCGGCGCTCGAGTGCAGCCAGTCTAAGTTAGTGTAAGACAGGCCTTTGTAATACAAGTGTAATAAACAGCTGGTTAAACCAGCGCCAGACACCTCGGTGGTGAGCGCGCGTCAATGTTTTTAGTTCAAATGTGTGCGATACCGGATCAACTTTCTTTTAACTTTTCGCTCGTATCAAGCGTTTTCGCTTGTGATTACAATCCAACTAGTCTGGTTTGAAGTAATTAGTTTGGTCGTGGGTAGATGTTATGCGGTCGGAGATGAGACCGCGATGACTGGCGAATTCTGTATTCAGGATTTGGCCAGTTGACGCAATACATCACATTTATTTCGCTGTCATGCAAGTTTCAATGAGGTAATGCCCAATAATAACAATTAGGACATTCAGGCTCGAGGTTTAATGTCTTTCGTATATTGATATTTGAGGAACTCACAACACAATTCTTAAAGAAAAAAGTAGTAATGAACGAGCAATGTACCTCGCTTTACTTTTATTAGGGTTCACTTACACTATATATGAACGAGCAATGTACCTCGCTTTACTTTTATTAGGGTTCACTTACACTATCTATTCATAGGAAACAATTTGCTAAGAAGAGATTAATTGGGGCAGCCTCGATTTAATTATATTTAAATTGTAATTGAAAACTTAACTTATTATACGCGCCCACGAACCCTCGAACCCACGAACGAAAGAAATAGGAACTCACTGTCGGAGTGGCGGGCACAACCATCGATATGATTACAATGTCAAGTGCTCGCCATTCTGTAGGGTTTCGTGTCTGAGAGAATCTGGACGGCCCACTGGGGAGGGAGGAGGGCAGCGCATCGGCATAGTAATTATGTGGATGTTCATGGGAGTCGGTAGTCGTAAAAAATCCCCGATTTCTCGTTTGCCCCCCTATTCTGTAAAAAAAAATGTTAGTGGTCCGTTGAGAACGTGGCAACGAAAGGCTCCACCGTAACAAAAATACTTCTATAGCCTGAGGAAGTAATGAGAATCCCAGTATTTATTATGTCTCCCGTCTCGTGTCGATGACAGCGTGATCGATATTCACGTAACGAGTGTCGGCGTCGACGCGCGGCCGCCGCGCCGCGTGACCACCGGTCGGCGTCTAGTTTGATTGTGTGCGCCGGTACACCGTGCTCGCTGTGTAAAGACATTTTACCGAGATCCGGCAGATACTTTGTCGTCCTTTGTAACAACTAAGCAATGTATAGGTGGACTGGTCATTGTCATCGCTACACTAGAGCATTTATTACTTGATGCTCATCCAGAAATCCAAGAAATAAAGTGATTACTCACATGTTTTATCAAAATTACATACAAATTATTGAATGCCTTCTGGTCTGGTCTGGTCTTGTGCCAACAACTGTCGGACGGGTTTTACTGTTGAAACCGATGAATTCAGTGTTGGATCGCCCGACTGTTAGCTTCAGCGTCATCTTTGAGTATTTCATCTTTCCGCGACAAGCGGCGCGACTACTAACGGCGTCGCCATACACTTCTACTCATTTTCTCTTTAAATCACAATGAATTAGGATTGTATTATTTTAACCGATATCTATGTATTTTTCTTTATTCATGGTATAATGGTTGAAAACCTGAAATGGGCTGTCTCCTCTAATATCAAAACCAAGTTTCAATATCGATACCATTTGCTGATTAAACTGGACACTGAATTAAATGTACACCTACAATATTTTATGACCGACTGATTGTAATAGACGTACTGGCCGTTTACATCAATGTAAATATGTATTTTCCGAATATCCAATGCATTCGGTAAACTACTGCGAAAGTCCGAACAGAGACAGCAGTCGCAGGCGCCTGTACAACTGCCACGTACTAGAGAGTTGACACTAAGGCGCCGCACACTGGGCGGGGATGACAATACAATAATAATATAAAACGCCATCGCCTGTACTCAATGCGTACGAGTACGTTAATTGAAGTCCTACTCTCTCTCTCTCTCTCTCTAAAATATACTCTAGACATGAAATAATTATGACGGAAACTATCAACATAGTAGATATAATAGTTACTATAATGACTCGTTAGTGGATTCACTGTTGAAGACCACGACGAGAGTTAGGGTGTCGCTAACCTCTAGGAGATAGCTTCACACAGACTATATAACGTAAAGATATTTAGAAATGAAAAATAATATTATGTGACCGAACTTGGTGTATCCTGACACATTTTTCCGGTTTATTGTCCCCACAAATTTTTAATCGAATGCAACTTATCAGACAAATATTTTCAAGAACATTCCGTGCCGAGAAGTGAGATGAGATGAGATGCGTGCACTCGTTGAAAATAAAAGCGAGATATATAATTTCGCGACGTTGTACACGTGTAAACTCTAAAAATTATATGAATAATTCGCTCACAAGTATTTTGTACTTTAATAAGTAAATGAAAACGCACGATTTTTCGATTTTGTCACGTGATAATAATTGTCTATACATACGCCTAAAGACCTTGGGACCCGACAAGACCCGCCCCTGTTCGAGTGTCTACGGGCGTTAGTACTCCTCAAAACGTTTAGGCTACACGTTCGCCTCCTTCCGCTATATAAAAAAAAAAAACATTTTTGATGCACCGTCGGTACTTGCGTCAGATGGACGAAACCATAGTGGACAGTTTGATATGAACAGACGTAGATGTGAACAGATAGACGAAACTGGATAGGTGAGAATAGAGAATAGTTTAATGTGCGGTATTACTGTTTATGCACCTACACCTAAAGGTGATTTCAATTACGATGGAGCCACTGATACAGCACACAGTCTCAAGGGATGTGTTGCTATCTCGTACTTGTACATAACACGATCAGTTTAAATTTGGAACTCGAAAGGAATGATATGGCGCTATTACATTGAGGGGCTCTGGCTGACGACGACGTAACAAGCGCGTCTATTGAGTCACTATCGCACTCGGCCCACAGCGTGTAATTACGTGCCACTACAGAGCCCTACCGTGTGACGTGACATGTTGTCCTCATTAGCAGTGGTTTTTTATGTGATTATTGATATTGATATACTGTTATTGATAACCAAGCCGAGGCCACGAACAGACTTCAGACAGGTTTTTTGGCCTGCGCCAAGTTTAAACCTGTTTGAAGTCTGTTCAGTAGCTTTGCATCAAATAACTACTTGGCACTTACAATTAGGAGCAATTGCCCGTAGTGGGCGAAACAGACTTGTAAATTCTGTTATAATAAACTAGTACAAGTCTTTCTAGGGTAAATTTCAGAAAATGTTTTTGGTACTCACTACTACATAAACTTAGGTGTGTTAGGAAGTTAAGAGCTAGGCTTAGTATGCGCTGCATCTTATTGAATAAAGCCGAACTCATTATGTGTAAAATTAATTTAAAATTATAATGTGTAAATAGAACCGGAGTCGTACCTAAAATTGCTTCCAGTTCCCGCTTGCCGTTACCAAGATCCGTGTTCAAATGCGAGGAACAAATTCACGTGGCGCGAACACTTCAACGCGACGAAAATGAATGATTCTCGAAATTTATATTACTTAACCAAATGTAAAATATATTATCGGGAGTTTATGAAAAATTTGCAAAGGAATCGGTCATCGGCTTAACATAAGTGGGCCGCGTAAATGATTACGCGGGCGTGTCATATGTAAAGTCCTGCATATAAGATGCTGTACTTCGTCCGTTAGAGTCAGCAAGTCCGACTAGTAAATTTGATGCTGTATATAATACTTAAACAAGAACTGCGATCTTGTGAAAAGTCGTGACGTTTGTTATAATATCGATTTACACACCTCATACAATGATAAAGTGGCAGTACAAAAACAATGTTATTTTACTGAAGTAATCTTGCTACGCTTTCACCGTTCTGATTCCTTATTGACTGGCTCACGTTTTTGATCTGATTCTTGGACTAATAAATATTTCAAACGTTATTAAATTTAAGATTACTACGAACTTTTCTTAAATTAAATCTATCGCTACAAATATGTATAGTAATTTGAGAGGACAGCGGAGTCGTGCTGAGACCAACATGGATTTATAGATTGGGGCCGAAATTGGATCGTTACTTTTATTTATATAAAGAAGTTTTGGTTCAGTTAAATAGAACAAACTTGTATTTAGGTTAGTTGTTAGTGTAGTGTATACACTGTTACACACCTCTTGTGTTGTTGTGTCATGTGCTTATGTGTACATCTAAAACAGCAAGTAAATAATAAAAAAATACACCATAAAGAAAAAAATCGCGTATTATACAAAAAAAATGGTGAAAGTAAACAGAGAATTAACAAGAAACACGTTTAACGTCACATGACTATATGTGGGAAAATGCACAATAGTGGAACTAACCCTTAACATGGTAACCACTCAGTTTGACGGTTGTGGTATCTCCCGCCCGGGAGCACCATGGCCCTGACTTTACGTCGTGCCAGGTCAGGTGACAATACAGCAAGCACATACTTTGTTATACTTTATAGTCAGCGTCAAATAAGAGTAAATACTGTTCGCCCTAATGACGTTATGGCGACATAACGAATACCTTATATATTTGCCCGTTTTCCAAATCAATGGTAACTAACTAAAAGTCCTTGCGATATCAACTGCATATTTTGAATACAATAGTGAAAATCTCATTGAAAACCATTAAATTGGTTGAAAAAAATAAAGAATACAATTGAGCTGGAGAAATTGTGCCAGGCGTATTGTAAGAATTACTTGTTTCTGTCTATTGTTTGATAAAAGATGAAATGATGTCACCGACTGAGAAAATATTGTGCAACGTGAACTAAAGTATTATCTGTTTACTAACATCGTCGCGGTCCGCAACCGAGGTGTCGGGCCTGGAGTCAGCTCACTGGTGCTGCAGTGACGTCAGCACCTGACCGCCTTTCATACTTGCTTGTCTCTGGGGCAGTGTTTAGGACAGATGTATTTTGATAATACCAGATTTACTAGACTTCTTTGGTATTGCTGCGCTTTAAAATTGCATTAACGAAAACGCGTCACAACATGGAGACAGTCGGATATATCAGCTCCATCTCTCGTAATATCCCGTAACACCCAGCCGACGCGAGCGCGTCGTCCTCCTGGCTCACAGCACCGACACTGAAACCAATAACAGTAGTAACAACAGTGCCAAGCACCGTAAGGAGCTGTGTCACAGGTACTGAGGTAACGGAAATATATTCAATATTTTTGTTAATTTAAGACAATGGAGGAGATGCATCGATGAATTGTACCATTAGACTCTGCATGGGCCATGTGCTAGGATGTCATAAACGTAAAGCCCGTCGAATAAAATAAAGAAAAACTCACCATACTCATCGTACTGCATACAACTATAAGAAATTGCTTAATAAGTGGCAAGCCTTAGAGACTATAGACTTCTGTCAAGCTGTGGTGTCCATTGTAAGCGTTGTAATTCCTGGATAGTATGGGTTGAATATGTGACAAAGTGCCAGGAACTGTCAAAAGCCACTTCAGTGACAAAACTAATATCTATTCACCAATCCACTCCACTTACCACGATGATTTCGGCATAACATTCCAAAGTCCCGCTAATGTTATAAATTAAAGTTTGCGTAAACGTACACGTCGTTGTTCTTACACGCAAACGTACACGTCGTTGTTCTTACACGCAAACATACACGTCGTTGTTCTTACACGCAAACGTACACGTCGTTGTTCTTACACGCAAACGTACACGTCGTTGTTCTTACACGCAAACGTACACGTCGTTGTTCTTACACGCAAAAACAATGATAAGGGCGCAGTTGAATGATGATGATGAAGTTGGAATTACATAAAAATATTTTCGATCAAAAGAACAACCCAAGCGAACCCCTGGGGATAGAGAATGATATACTTAAACCAAATCCATTCGTTCGCAGATCACCAAGTATATTGGAAGAATAAAAACGGGAATACCTCAACTATTTGATGAATAAAAATGTAGTGTATGAAACTTCGGCACAGCTTGATAAGTATTACGAAGTTTTATACAGACTGGGACTGCACATAGCGATGTTACAAACATGACAATAGTCTCATGCTTATATTTGAACACTACGCATATGTTACGTAATTTAGCGCCCCAGAGCTATTTATATTACTCGGCCCACAAAGAAAGCAAGATAAGTGGCGCGTACTGCACAGACGCACAGACGCACGCTGCACATGTGTTTAACTGAAATTTTTGTGTCGTAATGCGCTGTCTGTAGAAACTGACGTGAGAGTTGTGCAGCTTTCTTTTGCCGACGAAATTATTACAATCATCAAGTTTCCATTTCTCAAGAGTATTTTATTTGCATATAAAATGTGAAGTACCTATACCGAGCACCGGCGCTCGACTTGCTTTGATGTTATAAATGTCCCATTACTTATATTGTGATTCGTGTGCACAGAACTGTTGATAAGACTATGATGTTGTCCTGGCCGAGTTCAGCTGCTGCCTCGTAAGACGCTGCCACGCAGGGGGCGCAAGACATCTATCTAGCGGTGCCTCCGGGGTGCGATGGATTATAAGACTTAAATCCAGCTGATGGATTGATAATAATAACAGGAGTGTGTGTGTGTGTCTGTAATGCGTTATGTGACAAATAGAAACATTCTAATCTTTATCGCATTTGTACTTGACTTGCATAATAATATCTATCTCACTTCTAGTCAAATTTCATGATTAGAGGAAGGTGAGTTTTACGTTTCCTTGGCGACGGACATGTGGTCAACAAAGTGATGCTAAAAGCGTTTTCTGAGGTACGGGGCTACAAAGTGGATGGATAAATAAATGAATACTACAATGTTCCATTGTATGACACAAGCGCCCAGTTGAAGGCGGGAACATGCCTTTTTATATTATTTAGGTGTATGTATTGTATTATGATGGCAGGATCCATCACAACCAAGAGGAATACAAACAACTATTGTTGATATCGTCTTTATGTAAGCGTAATCCGAAAGACTAACGGGGACCAGATCTGCTTACATTCCCTTGCTGCAGCCGACGAGCCCTGTAACGGTGGACAACAGTAACGATGGACGACGGGAAACTTACGTAACCAAGAAACATCGCACGTACACACGCACCCTCCAGCTAGCGCTGCGGTCACGCCGCTGGAGATCGCGTGTGATGTGCCGGAGGATAACGGGACCCCGGAGCGGTCTCGTGTGGTGGCCTCTCTTAATCTCCGCCCGTACCTCATAAATATTAATCTGATAGCGGGCATTACAGTCAATTTAACGAGTTATATGGTTTATAAGGCGGGCCCGTGGTTTTCCCCGCGTAACTCCTCGACTAAAGGAAAGTTTTCAGTTTTATTTAACTTCATGAAATAAAAAAGAAACTATTTTTTACAATCCCTACGTTTTAGTCGGTAAACATAAAAACTGCAATCACTGCATACTCCCATTTTTTCTTCCGATTCTATTTCTTCTGGTCCCACGACAGATGACGTAAATCAAGGGGTCATAAGTGGCGTCCGCTGTCGATATCGACGACACAGGAGTGCTGGTATTCCTGTGTCGCCAGGATCTACAGCGGACGCCACTATATCGCGCAGTGGATACTGGCAATGGTTAGCTAAGAACTTTTAATCCGATAGCGGGTAATTTAACATGCTTTTGCCATCGCAATAAAATCATTTACGTCGCAAAAGGTCGTGAAAAATTCACGCGCGTTTAGTTTTATACCCATTTTAATTGTTTTAAATTTCAACTGCTAGGTACAACTTTGTTCAACTGTCTATTAAAATGTTTTTGTGTATTTAATTATCATATTTTCACTATATGTTTCAAAACATTACCTACAGTAACATTCTTACTGTATCCTACGTCTCGTCCTATTTTTGACCTAAATATTCTAGTTTTTCCGATACGAATCTTATAAATAAAAAAGTACATGCCAAGACAGCCAGTCGATCATAGAACTCTTAGATATTTTGATGTTTTATATAAATGGATGCTGGTGTTTTTAGCACATAACATTTTCATTTTTATAATGTAATCTAGAGCATATCTAAATTAAGCCTAGTTAGTCAGTTTCACGTAGGAGTCTTACAAAAAGTGGAATTATTGTGCGATCAACCGGTACTGGTGAGGAAATAGACAAAATTCGTCTTGTTTCTATTACAGAATATTGCGTACAGCGCGCTTTTGCGTAGTCAATTTATACGGACATTATTTTAATAATAAGTAATTTTGGATAGGGGACTGTTAAAGAGCATTTATAAACCAGTCAGCTGTCTTGGTCATCATCGTCGGTCCTTATCGTCACACTGGGCACACAGGCCTCATTCAAAGTACGCCACGATGGCCGATCTCTTGCTATTTGCGTTCATTCCGGCCTGGCCAGACGGAAATCGCCTTAGGGTTTTATGAGGGCTATAGTATGTTATCAAACCACGTACCTACATTTGACGATTATGTCACATATACACAAATAATGAAAGCAAATAGCGTGTTTAGATGACATTTGTATAAATTCTAACTTTATTTGATAATCTTTTAGATTGTTTAAAGGTTAGGAGGATAGCTTTAACTTTTATAACACAGAGTTTGCTAATAATGTATTAATGCACCAGGTTTATTCTATTTATGTATCGTCTTCCCACTTTCCTTCGGAATATTGTTCACTAGTGAACAAAGTTCTGAAAGAACTCCTTCAATATTTGGCGGCTGGTCGATGGAAGGGTTATTCACAGATCCCGGAGCGCGACGCGGCAGGAAACGTCATCCCGGTCTGGAAGAGGCAGATGTTAGCCAGGAGAGCGGCGGAGAAGGCCAGGAAAGACTTGGAGAAAGAACTGGCAGGAGAGGCGGAGAGGCGCCGAGCTGCGTCTATACCGGCCTGGAAGAGGCAGCTGCTGGCAAGAAGAGAAGAGGCCGAAAATAGATTAAGGTCTGATTTAAGTATTTCACGTCTACCTAGAATGTATCTGCAAAAGCCTACAGAGGTAAATATGTCATTAATTAAGGATAAATAAACTTATCCAAATATAAGAGCGACAATGGAGAAGTAAATCGCGTTAAGTTTATATTTGTTAACTAAAATATAGACAATTAAGTTCATAAAGTTAAGGCCAGTCGCAGAGTACCAGACGGCAAACACGACACAGTCCACGGTGGGCACAGTACAGCCCCACATAATAATGTCTGATGTTGATTTTTTCCCAGAGGATCCGTAACTGCAAAAGAACCGAAAAATACCGATCTGTTAATCGACGTTTCATAATTAATACTTTCTTAATCTTAGATTCTCTTGTCACAAACTATTTGTGTGGTCATTGTAAGTAGTTTCAGGATAGATTGAACTACAAAAGTTACGGGTATTGGGTGTCCACTCTCAAAATTATCAAACACAATTTCACTATAGCCGAAGACAACACACAGATTGCGCATACAAATTAAATTCTTTAGGTTTGGACGGCTCAAGCCCGTTTAATGAACGAAATTTAGGAATAGTCGTGTGCATCGATCTCTTGGCCTAAACCTTTTAACCGTTTCTCTGTATGTACCTCATAACTCGTCGCGCTCATCACAGTGGCCGTGTTTCAGACATTCCCTGTACACGCCTCGTGTGGAGGAGGGCTGCGAGGCGCGCGCTGTGTGTGGCGAGTGGCGCACGTACTCCAGCGGCCGCGCCGTGTCCATAGACAACATCACGCTGTGCTACGACGCGCCGCCGCCGCCGCCCGCGCGTGCTCCCTCCGAGATGAAGCTCACCTCGGACCAGTGCAACGGTGAGTGATCAGTGAGCTGACCGCTGGTTATGCACAGAGCTGGAAGACAAGACTCCAAGATCAGGCTGTAACCAGTAACCATCGTATCGATATTATATGGAGAGTCGAGCAGTCAGGCTGGTGCCTCCCGCCCCATACTTAGAGCATCAACCATACAATAAAACTACCCGCTTATTGTGGATGAAATTCAAATCTGATAAAAGCTTATTTTTCTCTGAATTTTTCAGGACACGCAGTACCTAACGGCAAGCACGATGAGCCTGAAGAAGAGAACGCCAAGATCATACCGTGGCGAGCGCAACTCCGCAAGACCAACAGCAAATTAAATTTACTCGAATAGTTTAAGATATGTTTAATGTTGCTAGTGTAAAAATGAGTACATAGATAAGTCTACAATAATACACGAAAATTAAGTAATTACGATATTTTATATTATGAGATTATACTTATTTATGACTACCCCAATTATGAATGTTTATACCTTAGACCAGCTAAAGTGTAAAAGTTATGCTTTGAAATCTAATTTTATTATTTAAATATAACACAGTATAAATTACGAACAAACTTTTATTTTTAAAAGGGAAGGTTATGCTGCCAATGTTATCTTAAGCCAAATAAGATTTAAAATCATTAAACAATATAATTAGTTAAAGGTCGAATGCTCACTTAATTATAGGAAATGTTATAATCCATTAATCAATTCGAATGTAAAAGTATAAATCTTGCGTAAACTAGAAGCGTAAAAATATATCGGCCATGAGGTGTTAAATTAATGTAATTTGACGATAGACACTAACATAATTTTATTGTAAGCCGGGGTCAGCTTTACGATTTTTGTAAGCATTTTCAAGTCAACCGCACTGTGAGGGCGCCACTAGCGCTTGTGACACTTATGATGTTTCAATTTGTTATACCAATAATTTTTTTAACGATTTTTGTTATGGTACATTTATAACTTCCGTTTTGTTTTAAGGTTGTAAAATGAGACCCTGAAAATTAATATGCAAGTGATAATGGTTGCAATATTAGCTTTAATGATTAACGGCTTCTACCTATTGATGTAACGTCTTAGATTGGGCAAGTTTATAATTTGTTAATAAAAAAATTGTTGCTTAGCCACGGTATTTTATTTTTTAGCCCCATTTGGAGAAAAAAATCTTTCGTTTCATGTGAAACTTCCCTATCCCGTCACCTAACAGAAAGACTCAATAGTATGTAGAATTGTGCCTATGGAATTTAGGATTTATCAAGAGAAGTAGGGTTTGACATCGGAGAATTGAGATATTTTACTCTTGCTTCAGCATTTCAGGTCCGCTATTGATTTAAACATTAAAGTCCATGCCTACCTTTACCCCATCCATCGAATATCCAAATATTTTTACAAAAATAGAAATTTAGAACGTCCTTTTGTATGTCAATACACTACTGCCTGTTCCAGTTAGTTCTGTACCTAGGAAGGACCAGCGAAACAAACTCAGAGATAACTGTACATAACTTACATTATCGTAACATTTATATTTCATTCTGTTTAATTTCACAACAGCATTCGCCGATACACCTTTTTTTTGACACGGGGAAACGAATTTTCGCGCCTTCACTGACCACTTCCAACGGTGTGTGGCACGTTATAGTGCCGAATGCCCACAAAAACCACCGCCAGGGCCGTCAGTGCGGCGTTCGGTGAGGTGCCCTGGAACTACAATCCACCGGGGCACAACGTCTAGTCAGTCCCGTAAGGGATCGACGTCTCATCCACAGAAGGGTTGCCCCGTCCTCGCACTCTTTAGTCCCCTCTTTCTTATAAGATGGGTACCAAGAGCGCCCCCTCCTCTAGCTCCCCGTCAATACAACTGGCTTCGCCAAAGGTGTCCGGGTTCACCCCAGGCTATTATACCCCACTGCCACGGCAAGCTTGAAGCCAAAGTGGGGACACCGTGACAGCCCTTTTTTTAGTTGCTGACGCAAGGAAACGCATTACGCGCCTTCACCGGCCCTGGCTGACTTCCAGTGGTGTGTGGAGCTCGCGCCACATTATAATGCCAGATACCCACTAAAACCACAACGAGTCCCATCAGTGCCGTCCTTGTTGGTGCCCCGATGTCACGCACCACAGGACAACCCCCCAGCCGCGGGACAGTGTAATGGGGTGAGGTTCCCTCTTCTCATAAGGGGGGTACAACAAGCGTCTCCTTCTGTTGCCCTTTTGGCCTCTTTTCTTATAAGAGGGGTACAAAGAGCATCTCCCTCGGTTCAATTGGCTTCGCCCCATGCTACAGAACCCAAATGCCACGTCAAGGCTTGAACCATGGTTGGGACACCGTGACAACCTAGGCCAACCGACAGCAAACCGCACCATACATTGGTATATTGTGGTTCACACCGTCATTAATCCACATCATAAAAGAGAAATCTAAAATTCATAAAGTATGGAAAAAATATAAGAACACTCGTGACTACAGTGAATTCTGTATGTTACGACATCGACAAAAAATATAAGAACACTCGTGACTACAGTGAATTCTGTATGTTACGACATCGACAAAAAGAAGGAACAGCGAGCGTGTCATACTGATCATGTTCTCCAAACCCAAAGTTATATTACGCGTCATCCCAATGTCTCTGGTCATATATTAAGCCCACTCGCAATACATCGAAATATCCGAAGACAATGTCCATTAACGACAGAAAATATGAAGTAGGTCTTTATAAGGCGCTCGACACGTTTTCCTTAGCGTCTGGTAATCGGCATCACGGCCTCTTCGGCAGTCTCCTTGGGGACTAGCTCTGCTATATATTCCATTTCACGTCTGTTTATAACCGAGGGTCTGTCGAGAAACTACTTACACAACTCGACGCTGATAAAGGAGCTGCCTGTGCCCGGATACCACCGCTATTTGAGTACACAGCTGTGCCAAGCACATATCGGGACCGATTTCTTTGATTTTCAATAAGTCTCTTAAGGAAGGATTCTATTTCCTATTCATAAAAATGATCCTAAAACTAAAACTGAGAACTGCAGCCTCAACAGTTCTCAGTAGTCATCTATTCTTAACGCTCTAGGTAAAATATTAGAAAAATGCATTTACAATGCTATCTATCCTGTTATTATTCAAGCTTTCCCAAACGAGCAGCACGGATTCCTCAAAGATCGAGCGACGATCGCTAACCTTGCATACTTTTCAGACTACATATTGTCTAACATAGAACAGAGTGGTCTAGTCGATGTCATTTACACTGACTTCGAGAAAGCTCGTATCGGTCGATCATATAACACTTATAATTAAACTTTAAAGATTAGGAATACACGGAGAATTATTAAGATGGGTAAAATCTTACCTAACTAATAGGTCTGAGGCGGTAGTTACAGGCGGCCATAACTTTGTAAACATACTTATTGGCGCTTCTCAAGTGCCCACTTTTCTATAATTCGTTCCTATACGATATTAAAACCCGTTTCGAACACGCGAATTACGTTATGTATGCGGATGATAAAAATATACTTAAAGATAAATAACCTACATGAGCGCAGCTTACCACAGTCAGACCTACATTCCCTTTACAAAGTAATAAGCTTAACAATATAAGTGAACATTAAAAAATGCCAATGTATAACATTTTCACGCCAAAATATGCTATTCAGTTTTCGTACGAGTTAAGAGGTACTACAGCAAGAGTATATTGTCTTGTCACGTTCTTACTATCTCACAATTTCTTTTTAGAAATTTAGGACATGTAATTCAGGCTTGTAAGTGTTGCAATGATGTCGAAACAAGCAAGACTGAATACTTGCATGTGTCCGCAGTGCACTTATCACGCAGCCCGAGCTGGTCACCGATACACAACATTTACAGGGACCGTCTCAAAGGAATACAAAAAAAAAAAAACAAATTAAAACACACACTATACCGAAATCGAAAACCTCCTAGATCTTATGTAAATGATTGCCATCAAAATAAGCTCGTATCCCTCGAGACGACCGCAATATACTGGATATGTTTTTTGTATAACATTTTTAGTGGAGGAACAGATTGCCCAGAGACAGTAGGCGCGACATCATATCGTGTACTGCAACGTCGCACACGTCATACTCCCTTCTTAGATGTCCCCCGGAGTACCAGAGATTACTCTGCTACTTCGGCGCTCCCCAGATTACCACGTACTTATTATTCATTTGAGGGTATACACCTATTTGAATTCTCTAAAGCAAAATTTAAAAAGAAACTACATGTAGCGGTTAAATGTAAATGAATGCAAGCGTAGATAGATGTACACACTACACACTGTCAAAGCTTGCGCATCCTCGTGGTTTTTACCGATCCCAAGATCATATCGTAGGGCAAGGGCGCGCCAGCACACTCGTACACACTCTGTGTCACAGTATGAGCATAATAAATATAAGTAATGGAAAACAGGAATAAACACGCTGCACGAAATGTACAATAAATATATGTGGGTTATGATTATTAGTTACTAAGTAAATCGAATAGTGTCGTAACCCCTAATTGCACAACCGCCTTGGTCCGAGCGCAACAATGTGCCTGATGAAGCTAACAACGAAAATGCTACATCACGGTGGTATCAGGTGAGCGAAAGGTACCTCCCAGGTCGTGCCGGCCCAATTCCGCTGCAACGTAGCATGCCACTACCTCTTACTTGGTATATTGCACCAATTGCACCCTTCTGCAGTACAAATGTAGCATTGATGTCGGCAGCGACTGCGACCCCCCATGACATATATTGTATACATTATGTCGCAGTCGTATTGTCCAATTACGGCTAGTCATTTTCAAGTACAGCGCCGTTCTTTTTTGTGGAGGGCCAACGATTAGCCGATTTATTATTACGAGACGCTCTTAAATATGGCGGCTGGCGCATATTGATTTTCGGCTGTAGTACTGGCGATACGATCATGAAATTAGGCCAAGTGTCTTGAGTCCACGGTTCGTACCTCTCCGGGTATAGGTTCGTTCGTCTCCGGGTATAGGTTCGTACCTCTCCGGGTATAGGTTCGTACCTCTCCGGATATAGGTTCGTACCTCTCCGGGTATAGATTCGTACTTTTCCGGGTATAGGTTCGTACCTCTCCGGGTATAGGTTGGTACCTCTCCGGGTATGTATTTTATTCTGTATTCGACAATCGGTGCCGTTGTTGTTTTCATAACAGCGAGCGTTAAAATTAGAAAATAAAACGTGTCAAAGCAGCAGTTAATCATTCACTTTATTCCAATAAGGCTAGCTTTTCTGAATAACGTATAACGCCGAACAATTTTGGAACGGAATTTCACTCATTCGTATTCGACCTGATTAAACATTTGCCCGCCCCAAAAGGGAACGGCCCTGTTTTTGAATATGGCCCCACAAAACCGACGCAAGAAGTAGCCTGTCAGCCCGTCATTATCAGTCTCCAATGAACTGTTCCACTGTAAACGCGAATCGGCTTTTAACATTATGATAATGATGCTGACGACCATTGTCGACTCTCTAAATTGTATAGAGCTCGTAAATCACAGAAACGAGTTCAATTGTAGCGCGACCATAAACAGAGCTGTAAAGTAAACTCAATACTACATTCAGAATGTTAGCCGTCGCCTGTTTAGCGGTTACAGGTAAGGGAACTAAACAGCAATTAATTCATTGAACAACTAACACCTCGAATTTTAGTGTCGGTCGCCGCTCAGCCCTAACATTTAAACTTCCATTTATGCGTTCGAAAAACATTACCCTCATTTTAATGCAATCAGGCAAATACCTCACTAGCCTAGCCTGTAGTAGATAAGATTTTTTATTGGTTTATTTGCTGCAATAAGGTTAAGGTTTCAATTAATTATCTAAACAAACAAAAAGTCTTTGAAATACTTACAGGTACTAGTAGAGTATCCTACCACATTCTGCTGAGTGTCGAATATGCGGGATACTCTTACAATTTGTCCCTTATGTGGACGTAAGGTTAGCATGCCTCCTACTGAATGAATTCTGTTCCATTACCGTCGCCCCACGGTGTCTTGTGTTGTGCCATGCGGGTCTGACACCGGCAGGGCAAGTCGGAGACTAACATTGACCTTGCCCCTGGTCCTCATGATGTGTTTCAATTTACAGCTAATGTTATATTTGTATGGGCAATAATCGGAGTAGAATGTGACATTATAAAAGAAGGCAAGGGTAGTTTACCAGACTCACTGCACCTTGCAAATTTCTTCAGTAATATTATAAATATATTCCGAATGCCGTCACCCGACGGAAGACGGGCCGGCCACAGGAATTATGTCAAAGAAGTAATTGATAGCAAAGTCATAGAACTAGGGATGTATCTACAAGATGACGATGGAAATGAATCGCTACGAATAGGATATGATAAAACACCAGTTACAACTATAGTTAGAAGTAAAGGTATGAACCTTAAATACAACATTAATGAAAAATACGAAAGAATCAGAGATAGCATCAATAGAAAACTAACTACAGAATCGATATCACCAAACACAAAAGATTTTATTTTAAAAACGTTGGATCTGCTCATTGGGAAAACGATGAATAGTGTGACTCGTGTTTGTAACACGAGTAGCGACACAGAGCTGGCCTCGTCGCTCGTCCTCGCGTGGACTGACGAGTGGCGAAACATAAAGAAAAACTTCATCAAGAATATTTCAGAGTATAATTCTAAACTCCCAGAAAAAAAAGAAAAGAGTTACAAAGAATTTCTAAATAATTTTATAAGGCTAATTAAACATATTTCGAAAGACATAGAAGAACTTCCAAAAAAATTCATACCAGACCGTAATGCCAGAAGAACTACGATAAAAGTTAGAGGAAGTAATAGAAAAGATAGAGCAAATAATGAAATATACCCATGTGACGAGTTCGTAGTATGTTCTCGCGAATTGAGAGAATTTATGTTTGACCTGTATGAAAAAGTAAATGAAACAGCTATAAGTGTAATAGACAGTTACGTGGAAATGTATAAATTAGATGTAAACGAGGAAAACAGTGAAGATAAGGAAAGACTTAAAGAAATTTTAGTAGATATAAGAAATAATTTAGAAAAATCCGTAGTCAAAATATTTGTTAATGAAACAAAACAATTCAAACTAGACATAAACAAAAATAAGGAAGCCAATGTGAAGGCTATAACAAATTATATTATTCAAGTCATACATCGAGCTAAAAAAGTCGTAAAAAATATACTAAGACAAAAATTTTACGGAATCAAAGCAAAAACAGTTGGTATGATAAAGCTTGACATAAAGGCGAATTCTGAAATGGAATTGGGGAATTTAGCAGAAGATCTAATCGAAAAAGTATGTTATATGTTTAAGTTATGCAATAAAATAGCGAGAGCGCAAAGCGAACGGGATCAAGGTTCTCAAGGCGAGACCATATCACGAGCACAAAATATAGTAACAAACGAAAAAACGTCAGAGAGTATATCTACAAGAAGTAAAAGCGACGCGATGCCTACTCATCAATTTAACACAAAAGTAGCGGAATTTACAACCATGTGGACAAAAGTAACTAGAACCACCATCAACAAGGTGATGGCAAAAATATTCACGTCAGCATCTCCTGGAGCTAGGAAACGACCACAGTAGGTAATTTTTATTCAAAGTGCCATCAGCAAATAAAATTCGGAAAATTGATCATTAAAATGCTGCGGAAATTTTACACTTAGATTAAACAGGAAATTTTAGAAAGTGTAATAAACAATCGCAACACCCCACTCGGGAAACATTCCCACTCAGAGTACTTCCGTTGGTGCAGTGTACTAATTGTACTCGTAGAGACGGTGAAAAAAAATTACTCTACTATGGACTACTTGATTCATGTGTTTTGTTAAATGAAAACATAAATTAAATTATTATTTATTGGCTAATAAAGTGTCTTACGTTTAATTCAGTGATCCGCAATGTGTGTTTGGCTGCACACTGATGTACCGTAGACATGGGTCGGAGTGGTTTGTCGTAATATGGTGTTACAGACTCAAGCGGACCGCACGTTAAATGAAACGTTAAGTTTTGGCGATGTGTGAAGAATGAATATCCTCTGATTTTACTATTGCAATTTAGTAATTTTATGCAATGTACCGCAATAGTAGCCAAGTTAGTACGTTGGTTTATCACATCACACTTTATTTGGTATGAAACCCAATGCGTGCGGGCGTCCACACTCAGTCACGTGTGCGGTAATATTGTGACCATACATTTAAGGTAACTTCTTTCGTTGCCTTTAGAGGAAATCATGAGTGTAATTTTCTACGATGAGATTATGAAACCTGGTGGCCCAATGTCCACATACATCCGTGCAACCTGCGGAGTCATAGAATGCTTTCAAACCTTTGTGAAATGAGAAAGCATAGCCAACACTTCACCACGGTGTTACGCGTTTACATTCCAGGCATGAGGCGCGTCCACAATATCAATACGGCTATGGCTGATTGTTCTTCCTACACAGTGTAAGTTACTTGTATCTTTATAAAAATGCAAATAAATGTTCTCTAAAACAGTTCATTTGTGTTTCAAATCATTAAATTCACAAAATACTTAAGATGTTATACACATTATACACAATTTCTGCAATTCCACCGTAACACAACAAGCAACTGCCAGCGCTGTTATGCACTTGTGCACTTGACAACGAAATGAAAAACCCAATTTTAATCTACAATAACACAAAAAAAATGGCCACAGACCAGCGGCAAGCCCCCGAGACGTGAATTGTAAGGGATTTCACATGTTTCAATTCACTGTAGGCGGTGCGGTGTAACCAATAAAACACTACTTTTTTATTATAAAACGAATATATACGTAAATTGTGAACTTATATTATGATAATTTAGTGTTATGATTTTCAGAAAATAAGGCCACCGCGCCACATGGTCAGTGGAGCGCACGGTCGAGATCAAAGACCCCAGACGTGCTAGTTGTGTGCATTTATTTCAATATTCTGACTCGGAATCGAGAATGGGTATGCTCGCTCTGTGACTTAGTTCCCGAACTTATGTTTGTTTGTAGGGGCCACTGTTCTAAATACTGATCCGATAACAAAACAAATTTCCTCAACATAAACTTTTACTAATCAGGCTCGACGTGCGCCTGGTGCGCGTGAAGCTTATATAGCCTCCAACGTAGTGGGCGGTGGTGAAGAAGCCTCGAGTTCTTTCGTAATTTGTTTTTACGGATTTGCAGCAATTTGAACGGTATTTCATGTTCCTTTGAGGAATGGGACACGAAAACATTACGAGATATGTCACTGTTATCAGTCCAGTGTGTAGGATGTGCTCCTAACATGACGAGATATGTCACTGTTATCAGTCCAGTGTGTAGGATGTGCTCCTAACATTACGAGATATGTCACTGTTATCAGTCCAATGTGTAGGATGTGCTCCTAACATTACGAGATATGTCACTGTTATCAGTCCAATGTGTAGGATGTGCTCCTAACATTACGAGATATGTCACTGTTATCGGTCCAATGTGTAGGATGTGCTCCTAACATTACGAGATATGTCACTGTTATCAGTCCAATGTGTAGGATGTGCTCCTAACATTACGAGATATGTCACTGTTATCAGTCCAATGTGTAGGATGTGCTCCTAACAGGGAGCCTCGTTACAGTCTATAGTTTTATTGCTTCAGCTTAGAAAAGAACGGCTATGTAGACCAACTACATGTTAACAGGTTTCTACATAGTACATTTGTGGTTTTGGAAGGAAATAGTAGTGTAGTGACCTTAGTAACACAAGGAGCGGAATAGATATGGACAAATATAGGTGATGCTGATGTGATGGCAGAAACCCACATTACACGGCACAAGCGTTGGTTATGTTAACTAGAGGCAGTTTTCCGGTCTTGTTGGGCCATTATGGCAAAGCAGCTACAATACTCTTACAAGACTGATGCTACTGTATAAAATAAAATATAAGTAAAGTCATAGTCAGTCAGTGTATATGATGGGGAAGTGCTGTATCCGGCCACTGGACCAGGCGACGGTGAGGCAGGCGCCATCTGCGAAGTTTTGCTGCCAGCTCATGGTGGAGGGCAGCTCGCTTTCTGTGCCGTTCACAAAACAACTGGAATATACAATATTTACCGTTATGGGCAGTGAATATTTTTGCTTAAAAATAAATTAAATCTTGCAGACTATAATTTCTAGATGATGAAATGTTGCATCAGATATGATACATTTTTCCAATAAAGGCTCTGGTCAATAAAAAGTTAACAACTTTCGAAATTTAATGTTACAAAATATACAGACTATTGGGTCAGCTCTAGAGCCTATTATAGTCCTGCTTCAGAAGAAGATCAGTGTGCAACAGCGTGATGCCACAAGTGTACAGAATGTAATACTTTTCAAACTCACCAAGCAGTAACGTTAATCTGCATCATCATGAGAGTGGTGCAGAAGACAGCTATGATAGCAGACTCCTCGAACAACACAGCCAAGTACCGACCGGTCGGGTCCCAGCACATATCCAGTATTGGTCCACCCACACATTCGCCTGACGGCAGCTGCACTTTGCTAACGTCTAAGATGGGCTGAGCTGTAGTCGTTTTAGTGTCTGAAAACAGAATTAACTAAAGTTAGAGTATATTGCATTTGATTCTTGAAGAGTGTTATTCACGGTTCAGTATGAGGTGCTGGTTATACTGTCGCATTTCACAAAGTTCGCAGAAGACCGAGTGTACTGATAAAGTTTTTTTTTGTCATCGCCTGAAAAGGATCCAGTAAGGTGTGACTCGATGCACACAAAGATAAATACCCTCCAAAAACCAACACAGGTGGCATTGATCCCATCTTGAACCTTGAGGGCTAGTCAGTCCTCCAAGGAACCAATCACCAACACAGAACTTGGGTGGTTATTCTAGCATATGGGCAGGTGAGATATTAATGCACATGTCTTGCTCTGTGCTTGAAAGAGCTGTCTCCTGTGACTCTGTAGCCTCCTCCTGATACAAGAGGTACAAAGAGTAGCCCATAAAAGGTTCGATTTATTGAATAATCTCTGTGGTGGGTTCATGTCTTAGACTACTGTGCCCCACCCCACGACCATGGTGGGGCCATTGGGAGAGATAGGTAAAGGAGGGCAATACATCTTCCAATCACATCACACTTCATTTTCACATTTATTAAATTTCTTATTTTTACCAGTATTTTAACGTATCACTAACCATTTAGAAGTCCTGTGCTACACAATGCAAACACTACAGGTTCACCCTCCGCAGCAAATACCACAATATTGCCGGGCCCCCAACATGCTGCCACCACACGGAATCCTCGGGCACACCACCTTTCTGGAGTCCACTTTTTAGTCTCCCAAATCCTGCAATACACCAATTAATTCAAAGTTAGCTTATGTTTCATTCGTCACACACAGAAAATCAAATGGCTGATGGGCCCGTATGCATATATATCTAGGCGGCTATCATAGATGATTGGGAATAATTTTTTGGTTATCTCTATAAAAAGATATGTGCCTCTGTGGGTCATCATAAAATAATAAAAAAATAGTAAGGCAATAAAAGCTGTCCCACCAATAGTTACGAATAGTAAGGCAATAAAAGCTGTCCCACCAATAGTTACAAATAGTAAGGCAATAAAAGCTGTCCCACCAATAGTTACAAACAGTAAGGCAATAAAAGCTGTCCCACCAATAGTTACAAATAGTAAGGCAATAAAAGCTGTCCCACCAATAGTTACAAATAGTAAAGCAATAAAAGCTGTCCCACCAATAGTTACAAATAGTAAGGCAATAAAAGCCGTCCAACCAATAGATACAAATAGTAAGGCAATAAAAGCTGTCCCACCAATAGTTACAAATAGTAAGGCAATAAAAGCTGTCCCACCAATAGTTACAAATAGTAAAGCAATAAAAGCTGTCCCACCAATAGTTACAAATAGTAAGGCAATAAAAGCTGTCCCACCAATAGTTACAAATAAATATACTTTAAAAAAAAAAACTAGAATGCATGTACGCAAGGTATGTTAGCAGGGTAGCTCAAGCACAATGTATGAAGATTCTGTTCTTACTTAATTTAAAACAGAATGTCTTTCAACAAATAACCAAAACAATTATATACCTAAATATAATTGATGATGTAGCTGCAAATATTTTACTGGAGTCTGGTGACCATCTTGAAAACACTAGACCTCCCCCGGCCACCCTGCGGAGTGGGATAGCTGTCTCCATGGACACATCCCACACCAACATGGAGGTATCTGCACCTGAGCAGCTGATTAGCAAGTCTCCATTTGGTGACCAGCTGACGTCTGTTACTGGACTGTGGCCGGATCTGAAATTGTTAATTGTCTATGTAAAGTAGTAAAGTACAGCTTGGGAGATATTTCTAAATAAATTCAATTTGTCCTATTATGGTTCTCACATTAAATGTAAACACAAAATAATTTCAATAAATAATTTGGTCCTGTCAAAGGTAAAAAGTTCTTTAAAGTAAAGTAAAAAAAGGCAGAGAAGTAAGACACATAAACTGATAAAAGAATGAAGCAACAATTTCTGTAAATTTCTTGAACTGATACACAGTCCTTAACAAGAAACTAAAATTAAACACACACACACACACACACACACACACACACACTACTACTACTAAAACACTTCAAAAGATAATGCTTACCTTCTCAGTAAAATAGCATTGCTTGATGAAGGTTTTGTGAACATGGAATTAGGATCAATGGTCCACAAGATAACACCCAGCTCACATCCTACGGCCAGCTCTGAAGCAGAGTACGGTCTCCAGCTGAGGGACGAGACGTGACCCTGAGCTTTACATTTTAATGTAGACACAAAAGTTACCTCCGTGCAGTACACTCTCACACTGTCATCTGAAATTGCTACAGCAATTTTTGTAGTATGAGGATGCCAGGCTAAGCATTTAACAGGTGCAGTACCCCAATTTCTTGTATTGGAATAATTTGATACGATTTTTGGCCCAATGTCTTTTAAATGTGGTTGCATGAAGTAACGTAACGTTGTGAATAGATTTGCTACTTTTAAAGCGTACGACGCGGATATAGAAATAATTTTGCTCTCTCTATTAACTGAAGGATCCGCGGCTATATTCAACGCTTCAATAAACCCTTGTTTGTACCACACACTTGTAATCTTTTTAAGTAAGTTGTCTTGCACGTCGACATACATGGACATGTTTTCGTCTGATAATCTGTGATAATGTGTGTCTTTTGTTACGTTTATTTTTGGATGTTTTTTTGTCTGAAATAAGAAAAATTTAATATTACGCCACACTCAAGTATTATTTGTGTAAGTTTTTGTGAAAATAACCTTACTGAGTTTGTAAACGTTCCTACATCACCATACCGCGAGTTACCACAACAATACACTTCGTTTACTTTACAAAATGCAGTCTCATTTGGTGGTGGCAAATCAGGGAAATTGTTAAAAATACTCATATTGGTTCAATTTTAGTAAAAATAAGCTCAAGTCACCGGTAGAATGTTTTAAAAAATTGACTGTTGACACCGGTTAGCTTATAACTGAAGTTGACATTTTTCAGATACAGTAAATTGTCATGTTGAGGTTTAACTTTCTTTAACAACTAAAATATGCAAAAGCATAAAACACTTTAGGCACATACTTTAAAGAAGAAGCTTTAAACAGTAGAATACAATTTTTTAAAGGCCTAATAGAATGTTTTGTTCTCACTTCACAAAGATTACATTATTTCATATTTGTTGAGACTAAAATAGCATTGATTTTAATAAATTATGCTTTTTCAAGCGATGTTTTATAAATGGGGAAGGTCTAAATCCTCCTGGTTTTGTTTCTAATGCTGAGGGTAGTGAGGATACTCATGACTCTCAGTTTACTCTCTTGGACTATCATTCACCACCATGTTAGCTTTAGCCGTGTGGGTCGTGTTGCAGACTCAAAATTCAAGACTCAGATGTGCAAGCCCAATACTCTGGTCTAACTTGTTAGACTTGTTAGACTATATAAAGATATTTGGGATTTTTTTCGGTTCTAGGTGCAAATCGGTGAAGGTTATTGAAGTTAAGGTGATATAATAACCCGATAAAAACCGGTTTCCACTAGCGCTGAAATAAAAAGTAAAATCTCTTCAAAACGGAAACTGCCGTCGAATGGCGAGAGATCTGATCATGAGTATTTTCCCAAAAAAATCGCTATGAATTCATATATTTGTGTCTTGTGTGTGTGCTTTAGAGTTTAGCCCAGACAGCTGAAGTATATCTTAACATTAGTATTAAAATTTACTTCAGTTGTTTGGACATGCGTTTATTTTATGCACTGATTATGAGAGGAAGTGAGAAACAAAATGTGTGCTTGCACGCTGAACACGCTGGACGCGCTGGGCACTGGGTAAATATGTTTCACCTTGAAACCAAAAAAGTATGCAAACTAAGCACGCGAATCAACCAAATTGCAGGAAACCTTATAGTCCTAGTTCATGACCTGGAGAATTTACATTTCCTACGTTTTCAGTGTGAAAATGAGATGATAGGGAAAGCTAGATAATATCAATATACTTTTTTATTTCATCATTGTTCATCAATTATAACAAAAAAATCTTACATGTATCAGAAAAAGTAACTAAGAAACGATACTGACTTCAAAACCTATCAACTAAACGGATTTTTTTTAATATGATCGTGCAATCAGTCCTGTTAACTATAAGCAGATGAGATGTAATTGTGTGTGGTTGGACCTGGTTGGACAAGGCAGGCCTGCCTGTATATATGTGCCCAGCTTTCCTATTGGCTATTTTAATCAAAGGTGTCACGTCGCTTTTTTAAGCACCGTGTTTTCTCCGGGATGGTAAGCTGGTCTACAAGTTGATTTGGGTGCTTTTGTAGTTTTCCTTTGTAGTTTCCGCCTATTTTCTTTATTTCTTCATCTCTCTCTCGTCCTAATAAACCAAGGTGTGTTGGATATTTGTCCTAAGATGTAATTTTGCACCCATTGTAACATCATCATATTAGAGGCACTAGCAGAACCCTAGATCTATATTCCACATGTCCAAGTAAGCTTGAGCATCGTCATATAGATTAGAATTTTACTATCAATGTTTAGTGCTGACTTTCTACCCAGCAGCCAGTAGAGGTCTCAGCATTTGTGGTTGATCTCGTCTCTTTTAGTTTCAATATGTTTTTTTCCATGTAAGTCGGTGGTCGAGGTGCATCCCAAGGTACCTATTAAGGACCTGTTCGCAGTGAGGAAGTCTTTCTAGTTCCATTCAGGGTAACTGGAGTTTCCTTTGCATAGAGTAAAGGTTAAATGGACTGACTTGGTAGCACTAACAGAAATTCTCCACCTTTTCAGCGTCGGTCCATCTTTCCATGTCATTTAATTTATTTTGTATGCACTCAGATGCTCGTACTGCAATTTTGTTTGGGGCTAGTAGAGCTGTATTGTCTGCAAAAGTTGCTACTGTTACCTCAGGTCTCTGTGGTAAGTCGGATGTAAACAAGGTATATAGGATAGGACCAAGCACAGAACCTCCTGCAAGGATTTAATAAAATGGGATGTAGAGCTGCCTTCTTTAGCTTGAAATATTCGTCTTGTTATGTATAAATTTAGTATCCCCTAAAACATATGGGATAACGGCAATTTTATTTTATGTAACAGGCCTTTGTGCCAAATTTTATCAAAAGCCTGTTTTATATCCAAGAAGACTACGAGCAGTATTCCTTTTTTCAAAAGACCTCCTAACTGCCCTGAATACTCTGTGTTCAATCGTGGCGTGTTCTCTCTGGAACCCGAACTGATGATCCGGAATAAATGATTTTTCTTTTAGAGACTGAGCTAGTATCCGTAGTAGGCATTTTTCAAATAGCTTAGATATGATGGGTAAGAGGCTTAGTGGCCTGTACGACGTGATTTCATGAGCAACTTTACCAGGTTTGGGAATCATTATGACTTGTGATATCTTCCACAAATCTGGGAAGTGTCCTACTCTTTGGATGTTTTTAAATAGCATGGTCAGGTAAACACCTGGCCATGCTATTTAAAAACAAATCATCGCTTTTCTGGGTAATTATTCAAGTACCTTTTTGTCAATCAGGTCGTAACATGGTGCTTCGTTGTTATCCATCGATTTAATTGTGTTGTAGACCTCCCTAGGTGATATGACTTTTAGAAGCAGATCCAATTGGTAGTCTTGTATGAGAACTGAATCTATGACTGATTCGTCAGCATCCGATGTAGCATCATTTGCGTTGAACACACCGTGAAGGTGTTGTGCAAAGGCCTCGGCTTCGTCTTGTTCTGTCCTAATCCAAGTGTTCTCAATGCGTCACCATTATGGTCTATGGCTTTACATGCTTTCTTTTGTTGAGCACTTTACCTCTCGTATTAATTAGCCTAGAAGCCCAGTAGACATGTTTGGCATTCCAATCACCTCCTATTATATAACGATTTCCTAGAGTGTTAAATAGCTCATGGTATTACCCTTCTCTGACATTGTGTTTTGGGGTACAATAAATAGCGGACACGTTAAATACCCCATTTCGGTCATCTATTGCGATATGCGTTTTAGGTTGTGGTTGTTCGCAGTGCTTGATGTTTGATTTAACGCACCTGCGTTGCCGTGTGGGTTTTGCCGTTAGGTGGGATACAGACACTAATAAAATGTCTATGTTGTGTGAATGTAACCAGACCTCAGCTTCAACTTTATTTGGCGATAGCCCGTCTAAGTTCCACACCGCTACCTAAAAAGAAGTCATTTTGCTATTTTGGACACTAATGTTGTTATGAGACCAATAAGGGTGCTCATTTGTTGAAGGATTAAATCAAACTTTTCTGCTTGTTCCATTAGCATTTGTTCGATTGATTGATTTGATTGGGCATTAACAACCACTTTATCGCTAATGTTTTCTTTTAAAACGTCACTGTATTCTGTTCATTGCTGTTGCCAATTTGTTTGCTGTTGGTTTTTTGCTGTCATGGTTGTTGAGGTTTTCAGTGTTTTTTATTTGATGACATTTTCGGGCTAGTATTTCTCTGTATACCATGCATCACTAAAAGTTTGCTGGATGAGACCAAGTCCTAAGGCACATTTTGCTCGAGTGTTACTATCTTTTTTCGGGCAGTCTGCAGTTCTATGAGGTTGAGCACATTTCAAACAACGGAAAGGCCTTGTGCAATAGTTTTTAGAATAACCATACCGTTGGCATCTTTGGCATTGTACGATGGTGGCCCTTCTATTTTAACCACTTGATGGTGAATATACTTAACATCTTTAGCTACTTTATTATTGGGGCCCTGTTCAAGATTGGCAAAAAGGTTGAGGTTGGTTTTTCTTCAGGTCCATACCTATTATATATTATTTCGCCAGATACGGTATTGCCGGTGTTCTCCAGTGTTTCTTTAATAATACTAATCGGTGTCGTACGGTGTAAGTGTTGATTACTATTCCGCATGATCGTTGGTCCTTTATCTCGAATGTGTGTCCAATTAGGCCGTTTTTTCGAACTAGGTCAATTGCATTTTTATGCGCATCGACATTGTTACAATTGATTCTTAGTTGATTTTTGTTAATCATTTTATATGTAAACTCTGCTGGGTTCATTGTTTTTTTTTGGAAGGTCTGTAAGTTTCGCGGGTCTTCGATTCCGTAGTGGATTATTGGTGGTAGTTTGAAGACTTAAAAAAGGATACTATTTCTTCATTTTGAATTGCTTCTCTTTGTTCAAAAGGAAGGCCTCCGAAATTGGTTACTTACAGTTATTTTTTCAGGAGATGGTTATGGGATCTTTTTCCTTTTAACATTTCTTATTTTTGGTACCGTCTGCCAAGCAGGGTGATTAATATTTTGGCTATCTACATAAATTCTGATGCACTTCTAGGTCTACTTGTGAGTAGGTTGAGGTGAAAAACTTGTTGAACCAGCGTCCGACTATCCTTACGATCAGTAGCATCCCCCGGTAAGGGGGTTTAATCAAAATTTGTCCCCCCCCCCCCAGATACTATGGGACAGTCGGGGCTTAGCTGTTATTAACAGCCTTGCACAGAGGACTCTCCGCTATCGGCGGTACCCTCCTGGGGTAGTTACGTGTATAATTTCGACATCCATGTTGATTGGGCTATGTGTAGTAGCAAATATTATCCCCATTAGCTACTATTTGCCCCTAAGCTTTCTGAAGGCATTAACTCTTCAAGGCTTTCAGCGACCTGGTAGGGTTAATTCACCGCCGCCCTGGCTCGGCGTTGACATCGTTTACGATGGGAGAGTACAATAAATGTCGTTCAAGGCCAACCCCCCTCTTTTTGCATCCGGTCTTGGGACCGGCAATGGCACAGTTAAAATTGGGAAATTAATTATGTTTTTGAGGTCAGAGCCAATACTCAAAGGAAATATGTAACATTTCCTCTGGTTCCATCTGGTTTAATTGTTTAAAAAGACCTCTTTATTTTTTAGCCCTAATATTACTAAATCGATTTTTTATGAAATCTTCACTGTTCCCTAAGTTGAAGTAAATGTAAGTAAATAAAATCCGTCCAAGTCCGTAATAGCACACCAAATTTTCCGTAGCAACGGGAGGCATCGAATCTTTTTAAAGGCAGTCCTTTCTTTCTCAGCCTGTAGGTTTGTCTAGACCTTTTCTTGGAAATGTGTGGAAGAGTCATAAAATTTATGCCAAACACTACTTAACATCTGTAACGTCCAAGTAAGTTAGGGTCAATTCATACTAGCGCAGAGTCGAAGCGCATCGAGGCGTCAATCCGAAACTTAATATAGCAAATTCACCCTTATTTCCACAATGTAATGCACATATTTCTTCCAAGGAAAAAAAAGATACGCCCCCCCTCGGACAAGCGTGAATTCGCGCGCCTGCGCGCGAGCAACTGCGATTGGTGCGCGCGCATTCGCGCGAAGCCAAGCGGCTATTAGGCGAACTACGCGCCGTCTGGTCAGTCGGCAATCGGAATAATTGTAGTACAGACTTCCGCTGTTCCAGGGTGCCCTTATATTGACATGCTTTCCGTCGATCGCTCATATACAATTGGGAAAATTCCATAGAATCCTAAAATCTTCCTTGATTTTAATCCATGACTCTAGCGTTGGTTTTGGCGTAACAAGAGGCTGTAAATATTTCCTTATTGGCAGCACAAATTTCATGTACAATTGTGCAAACTGTACTATAGCCCATGCGATAATTCTGAGCCAGTGATTTGCAACTAATAGCAGTAGTTAGAAACCTGTAACAAAGTATTAACATTCTAAAGTATAAAAGTATTAACTAAGTACATATATTTAATTTGTTTTTTTCAGTGGCTGAATGTCAGAAACAATGGAAGAAACTACGTGATTGCTATAAAAAGGCTCTAAGATTAAGACAATATAAAAGCGGATCTGTGCGAAAAAATGAAAAAGCAATTAAATTTGAGGAGTTGGAATTTTTGAAACCCTACCTCCAGGACAAACCACAAACATCAAACCTAGGTTGTTCTGAAGATAGTTTAGATATAAACACGAAAGATAACACAATGATGGAGTCACCACCATCAGATGTCATGCAAAGTCCACGCACTGATTCATCGTTGTCAAATTATAGCACCAGAAAAAAATCACTGCCCCTATCGCAGCAATTGAATAATACAATATCTCGAAGCCAAAGAAAAGAAAGAAGATCCATTAGACGTGTTTTTTCTATCAATGAGTGGAACAGTAAAAAAAATGCCTGTACCAATACAAGAGCCGAATTAAAGAAGTCAATACTTGGCCTAGTTACCGACGCAGAAGTAAAACTTGCCTCAGAGGAAAGAAACGATACTCCACCATCTCTGATTAACTACTATTAAAACGCAACAACATCGGCCACTTAAAACTACTCAGTAAAATTATTATCCACCATCTACTTCAACTTACATCCCATCCACCATAACCATTCAACAAAGTCCAAATACATTCGATATTAGTTTGGTCCCACCACCTTACGTACCACAGCCGATTTCAACAATGAAATGAAATCAGCGGCAACCGAATTTAGATGAAATCGAAGACTATTTGCAAAAAGTTGACAAATAGTAATAATTCATTAGTATTGACCTTAGAAATTATGATTCTACATGGCAAATAATTAACTATTTAAGAATTTTTAAAAATAATGAATTTCAAATATAAGCTTGTTTATTTATTATATTGGTTAACTTTTCTATCAGCTAGTAATTTACCGTAAGTAAGAGTTTAAATATCTTCTTGTGCTGAAGTTATTCTTATTAGTTATGTTTATATAAAACTTACAAAAAGACCTAAAACTCACCTTAAGCAGGCTGATATTCGCTCTTCAACGGAAATGGGTATCGTTAATTTAGTTTCTTGTTTTACAGTGTGTGGCTTCAAAATATTGACCAAGTTTTCAAATTGATCATAGTTCATTTTATAATAGTCGTAATAAATACTTGGTTACAGATATAAATCTGCGCAAAAAGAAATGAATTCACCAGATATATTTTCTTTTTCTTTTTTCTGCGTTTTCTTCTTCTTCAACTTCTGATATAAGCAACATCATAGCATGATCAATGTCAACCATTTTATACGAGTTTCAACAACGAGATTCAACTGGCAACTGGTGTCCATCACTAATGCCACGAAAAAGCGCGCATTCTCGCGCTAATTCACGCGAATACGCGCGCATTCGTGCGACTTCGCTTTGTTTGTAAGGAATTTGACGCTTCGATGCGCTTCGACTCCGCGCTAGTATGAATTGACCCTTAATGCAATCAAAATATACAGCCTTTTGTGTGCATATTTTCTATGGGATGACTCAATCTGAAACGTATAGCCCTATAGGTTACCAACAAGTACTCACTTGCGGTTGGTCTAGAATCATTAAATTTGGCGTACAAATATAGAAATCATTGTCAAAATAGCTGAATTATAAATGTCTGATAACTGAAACAATGTATTACAAACATAATGAGCTGAAATTAATAATGATTACGTTTAACACGAAAGTATATTTGCAAGTAAAGTGTGCTTACAAAAGACTCAATTCGAGATAGCATTTGTAATTATCAATTCCATTCCATGCGTGAAGACATAAAAAGTCGTAAAAAATAAGAGGCAATAACTTAACGCCATTATGCCGTACAATTTACTGGGAAATGGGACTGCGATGAACATTTTGCCATTTCCGAGGTGTAATAATGTGCGCCAGTGTTTATGTCGACTTGGGTGAGATTTAGTTTCTCTCTGTCATCATGAGACGTGTGACCTGTCGAGATGACTTTCTGGATTGATACATTTATTTTGGAATACGCATTGTCTTATTTGCTTACGTATAATTTCCTGCTCACATTAGGAATTCACAGATTTTTTTGCATAAGAGGCACGACGAAGAGCATATTATATTGATGATAAGCGATGACCCGAGCCATAGGCCTTTACTGTACCAAACTCTTTCAAACCACCGTGTAAAATAGTTTCGTACAGTAAAGGCGAAAAACGTGAATTATGAGAGGTTCTATCTTTTTTTAGGACACGATAGGTAATGAATGGTCCTTTTGTAACCAATAGAACTTCAGTAGAACGTAAATATTATATATGTACATATGTACATATTAAATTACGCCAAATTTAGTGTTTAGACGTCAGAGGCAAAATCTTCACAAGATTAATAGTATAGACATAATAGTTATATCGGTCTTTCAGGGAGAATTGTGTCAATAATTGCGTTGCACGTGTTGATACGGGCGCGCGGCGGGGGCGGTGTCATCGTTGTGCATCGGCTGGCCGACTTCCCCCCGGGGAGGTATCCGCACTCGCCACAGGGAAATTTACAAATGCGCAGTTATCGCTACAAATTACGGGTGCGTACAAAGTTATGGGGTACTAGCTGTTCTTCGTGGTTTCACCCGCGTAATATCTTTCCCTAGGGAACCTTTTTTGTAATAAAAGTAATTATTTTATTACTCCAGATTATTATCTATGTCTAATTTTATTGAAAAGGGTTACAAATAATTTTTCAGTTTCCCACCATTTTGAAGCTTGTAGGCGCGGATGCCAGGAGGAACATCCGGCCGCTGGTGGAAGTCGGCCCGGGGTTCTTCAAGTCGGGCATTTGGTCCTATTCCGCAGATACCCAAAAGAAGGAGTTCAAAAAACTACTGGCGTTGAAGAAAAGAAGAGAAGAAAGGAACAAAGGATAGACGTTACAAGTGGAGATCTTCGTACCTTGATGACGTCAGATGTGTAGACTTATTGAACATTTGAATGAATGTCACTTGCTGCAAGAATGTCTGTACCGGCTCGGAGAGTCATTATAGCAAATAAAGACCTTAACGCATTTAAATGTTTTTTCTTATATTTTCAAAGTGAAAGAACTTTCTGGGCGTAACAGAGGTCCATGATCTGTTCTCATTCTGTGGTAATTGATCTGTGGGTTAATCCATGACACGAAACTGACGTACAATAATAATTTAGAGTACATTGTCAGTTATAGTTGGTTTTGATTAAATTTTAAATTTAATTAATAATAATTAATCATTATCAGCCCTTATCGGTCCACTGCTGGACATAGGCTACTTCAATAAACACCAAGACTGCCGATCTCCTGCTACTCGCATCCATCCCGCACCGTTTTCTCTACGGAGATCTTCCCACCTGGTGAACGGTCGACCAACATTTCGTTTTCATAAACACGAGCTCCACTCCAGAACCTTAGTGACCCATCTACCATCTGTTCTTCTGAGTGTGTGACCAGCCCATTGCCACTTCAGCGAGCCTATTATTCGCGTGATATCGGATACTTTAGTTCTCTGCCTTATGACTTCGTTACGAATTCTATCGGACATAGAGACGCCCAACATAGCACGTTCAATAGTCCGCAGCGCTACCGCCAACTCGCGGACCGGTCCTAAATTATGAGGCCATGATTCGTCAACTATAATTATATATTCTATATAGCATTATATGAGTACTATTATTAATGCATTGTGCATTTTGATAATGCATTGGATTAATGTTGGAATTGTACCGGATTTCCCTTCCATGGTATCGGATTGCCTGCCAATCTGATTTGGATAATCTAGTTATGAGGACATGTGTGCACTTGTGATCACGCACTGTAACATGTCCTCTTCGTAGTCATTTAGTTCGTATAGTTATGAGGACATGTGTGTACTTGTGACTACGCACTGTAACATGTCCTCTTCGTAGTTATTTAGTTTGTATAGTTATGAGGACATGTATGCACTTGTGATCACGCACTGTAACATGTCCTCTTCGTAGTCATTTAGTTCGTATAGTTATGAGGACATGTGTGTACTTGTGACTACGCACTGTAACATGTCCTCTTCGTAGTTATTTAGTTTGTATAGTTATGAGGACATGTGTGCACTTGTGATCACGCACTGTAACATGTCCTCTTCGTAGTCATTTAGTTCGTATAGTTATGAGGACATGTGTGCACTTGTGATCACGCACTGTAACATGTCCTCTTCGTAGTCATTTAGTTCGTATAGTTATGAGGACATGTGTGTACTTGTGACTACGCACTGTAACATGTCCTCTTCGTAGTTATTTAGTTTGTATAGTTATGAGGACATGTGTGCACTTGTGACCGCGCACTGTAACATGTCCTCTTCGTAGTCATTTAGTTTGTATAGTTATGAGGACATGTGTACACTTGTGACCGCGCACTGTAACATGTCCTCTTCGTAGTCATTTAGTTTGTATAGTTATGAGGACATGTGTGCACTTGTGGCCACGCACTGTAACATGTTCTCTTCGTAGTATAACATGTCCTCTTCGTAGTTATTTAGTTTGTATAGTTATGAGGACATGTGTGCACTTGTGACCACGCACTATAACATGTCCTCTTCGTAGTCATTTAGTTTGTATAGTTATGAGGACATGTGTGCACTTGTGACCACGCACTGTAACATGTCCTCTTCGTAGTAATTTAGTTTGTATAGTTATGAGGACATGTGTGCACTTGTGGCCACGCACTGTAACATGTTCTCTTCGTAGTATAACATGTCCTCTTCGTAGTCAATTAGTTTGTATAGTTATGAGGACATGTGTGCACTTGTGACCACGCACTGTAACATGTCCTCTTCGTAGTAATTTAGTTTGTATAGTTATGAGGACATGTGTGCACTTGTGACCACGCACTGTAACATGTCCTCTTCGTAGTCAATTAGTTTGTATAGTTTAGCAGCCGTAGTGCGAGTCTGACCGGGTTAGGATGTATACTAACGCTCTCTTGGGCTCAATTCTCCAGCCATCGAGAAGGAACATCGTCAATAGATGCCATTTGGGCACAGCAAGTCCTACATAACTCTTAAACGTACCTGCTCGACGGACTATGCACCGCACATACGAGTGTAGAAGGGCGCTTGCAGGTTTCATTATAGGTAGGACTTCAATAATCACTCATAAAACTGGTCGTTTTTCTGGTTGTGAAAATCTGTTTTTAATCATGCATACATCTACAACGGGATGTCAATGTCAAAGAGACGAGTATTGTCTAGTCATAGTGCGAAGTGGGTTGCGGTCAGGAGCCGTTATGTCGAGAACGGTTTAATAAGCGAGTCCCACGCCCACCTGCGTAATCAATGTGAGTGGTGCACTATCGACTGCGCTATGTCTTCGCAGTTACGGTGTCCTGATGTAGGTGGGGGACACTGTGTGCGCTGTTACTGTCACGTTGTCAAGACCGATTTCTTCCATTCAGTAGTAACACATAATATGTAATCTTACACACAAAATTATTAGAATAGTTCTGTAAACATTTAAAATTAATATAAATAAATTAATATAATTATTCACAAGTACCTATTAATTCAGTATCTCAGTGACATCTATATATATATATATATATATAACAAAACAAAGTCTCTATAAGGCGGCTGTTTGTATGTGATCGATTTTTTCACAGATTAATCCCCTAGGTAGGTAGCGATATCGAGGAATATTTTAGTGTGCCTACAACTGGTATAGGATGTTTTCCTCGCCGGCGAAGCCGGTGTGGATTGCTAGTATATGATGAATGGAACGGCTGAAGAAATGTGAAACGTTAGCGTATTAATTATAATAAACATTATTAATCAGCACATTAGTGCTACATACATAGATGTCAAGTTACCCATTTTTGCACTTTACAGTTTAGACCATATTGTACGGATTTGATACAAAACCGTATCATCTCAATAATTTCTGAAATGTTAAGGAAGTGTAAATTTCCCTTGGCAAACCCAGATGTAAGAACAAACTTTCTTGAGAAGTTAATTAATATTTCATTTATGTGATTTAGACGTGACAAGTGCCTGAACACTTCTTGTGTGGCAGCTGGCCGCAGACAACGGATTGTCGAGGCTCATTCAGTTGGTCACAATATCATACACAGGCAATATACATAGAATTTGGGCACCATATAAAAAGCACCAGCTTTGCATATTTCTAATCGGATTTGCATCTTCGCCTATGATTTTGTAATTGATTTCAAACTTTATTGTGGGTTAGCTACGCTATGATATGGTTTTGTTGAGTACACCATTCGCTGCGCTCCGAAAACTAGTCTCGGTAGGTGTGACATATGCAGAATCGCATGGGCTTGTGTACAATACCAGGAAAAGCGAGTACATGGTTTTTCAGGCAAGGGAACGCACCATAGGAAATGTGCCAAATGTGACACTGAATGGAGTGCCTCTTGCTTGTGTCGTCCTTCAAGTACCTTGGACATTTTATGACTGAGGGCTTGAGGGATGATAGTGATGTGGAGAGAGAAAGAAGAGCGTTGGTATTACGCTGCAACATGTTTTGTTGGCCCGCAGATTTGCAAGGTGTAGCATAGAAGTTAAAGTAACTCTGTTTAAGCTTACGGTCAAAATGTGTACACTTGTGATGCGTGGGTCAATCACATGTAGCGTGCCTTTAACACTCTGCAGGTACGATATAATAATGCCATCAGGGTGGTGTTGGGGCTCCCACGTTTCTGTAGTGCATCAGAAATGTTCGCGCAAGCCCACACCGATGTTTCCACGCTGTTATCCGGAAGCACATCGCGTCGCTTATGCATAGGATTCGTGGGAGTACCAACACTATCAAGGCCTGCCCAATGGTGCATCATTGGATGCATAGTCATCTGTATATGCACAATGTTGGGCGTAATAAATGAAGAAAATATTTAAATAAAAATTAAATTTTGTACTAAAATAGATTTAAGGTGTTTCTCCCCATGTTTCTTAATTAACTTATTTTTTCTACTAACGACTTATGACTGTTAAGTCTGAAATAAATTAATTTTATTTTTATTTATAACGATAAGTTCAACACTTTGTATCGCATGTCGTGTCTATTGTACGGCCTATGTTCTTGATCTTTTTGATCTGTTTCGTCTAGACTTATAGTCTCAGCCTCACACAGAGCTGCACTACCAGACATATGTTTATCACACGGGTTGGATTATTTTAAACTCATAACAGTAGTGCAGTATATAACGGAATTCCGCGACGCTCCGTACACATTATGTCGTCTGCGTCTAAATTAAGAACAGTAGCTGCCCTCGTGATGCGTACGCGCACACCAAACCTCCTACCAAACATACGTAACACAAATCATCGATTTCCCGCCAAAAATCCCCCAAAACACCGTAATCAAGCCGCAGGGGAGATTTAAACATGGTAAGTATCGCCTTGTTCTCGAAATAGACGTGCTCTTGAAATACACTTTCGTTGCCAGTCGTATTGCAGCGCTCTGTGTCTAATAAAATGTTTATTTGCAGTCTGTGATGTGAAAACGAAGTGATTTAACGAATTCGAAGACAGTACCGCCGATAGCCGAAATGAAGTTTTCTGTTGACGTTTTGGGTGTTTTTTTGAAAGTAGTTGTTAGGGTAAGTGATATTGACGACGTGTTCCGGGCGATCACACGCTTAGGTAATGTTACGCGCACCAGCTGCTAACCCATTTAACTTTAATTAGTAAAACCGAATTAACATCAGTCCATTAGCTACTGCTTATAATGCAATTCGCGGTCCCATCTGTGCTGGAGTTGAGCTCCTAACATTGTTTCGTCTAAGTCAGTTTAATGTGCTTAACTGATGGCTCTTCTGTCATTTAAAGTTTTCGGTACTCGGTTGTTAGAATATGTTCATTGAGTGATCATTAGGAGATAGAAAATATATTTGGACGTGACGTCCACCCTCCCACTCGTAAGTTCTGGTTCATGTGTCGACTTTGAGACTACTGTTGCGTCGAGTTCGGTTGTATTTCTATCTTTCGGAACCTCAATGTCATGGTCTCAGCAAAGGACATGTGTTCCTCGAGGTTCGCTCATGGTTGTACGAAACGCATGACTTGGTAAATGCATTCTCCGAACAGGCGTTCATAGTTCTACAGTTTATTTTATTTTTAGTCATCGTATCTAGTCTCTGTCTCTACTAATATTAAATTTATAACTGGAAGTATATTGGAAGATAATCTGTAAGATAGTTCAAGTAGTCTCTCCCTCTCCCTCTCTCTCTTATGTGTATCTGTGTGTGTCTATAATTAGTGGAGTATAATAGACCTGCTCTTGTCGAACATGAAATTGTTGAGGTCTCATGAATGAACTCATGTGTTTCCCAGTTAGTCCACGTGCAGGAAATATCATTATTATATTATTATTATTATATAAGAAAAGATAAGAATACCATGTTAAGATGTTCCAATCGAAAGTTATTTTGAACAAAGAGATATTTGATTTTTTCTTGCTGGCACGGACCCCTTCACAGGCTTTTTCGCTCTTGTCCGGTTTTCTTTTTACTTTATTGAAACTAACACAATTAGAGTGAGCTTGTTTATCTATAATATTTATAAGTGTTACCTTGCCTAGATAGTCTTGTTGATAAGCCAACTATTATGCATTTGTTAATATGCATGAATAGTTAAATCTAATTGGGAATAGGAATTAGAAATCCAAACCTTAATTTCCATAATAATGATTACTTGTAATAAAGTTTTTGCACAACTTTATCTGTGTTTATCAAATTTCTCCGCAGTAGACGGTATTTTTAATTTGTCTATAGCTGAAGCGGTAAAATAGCACGCACATTTTGTTTAGCTAAATCTGGACATTTTTATACGTGCACTTAATTTTCTATAGGTTACAATTTTTATAATTAATTATTTTAAGGGTAGGTTACAAATTTACTCATCTTCATTTGGGTATACTTATAAATGCCGTGCTTTATTCATTTTTCAGTATAATTTATAGTTTGAAAATAATATGAGGTACATAGTGAATGGTGGAGAGTTTCATTCAAAATATCGTTCCTGGTGTAACGATAGAGTGTAGACGATTTTAAATTTGTCTTATATTTATTGAATACTTATTTCGTTCGTGATAGGTTAAATGTGGAAACTTCGATATATAAAAATATATAATTCGATATATATAAAGTAACAAACAAGAAAAAATGTATGAGATCGGGATTATAAATCATTTATAGGAAATAAGATGAAAATGTACTATTCTATATATATATATTTTGATATATATACTTTTCAGCCGTCAGAGATTAAATCTACCACTGGAATCTTCCCTAGCCCTGCCCGATAAGAACCCGGTGCAACAATCTCATTAATCCATAAACAACATAGCAGCATGCAGTACTTGAGTATATTTAACTAGTATCGGTAATGTGTGAACTTGACCTGTGGGAGTACTAATGCAATTTGCGTATGAAACACGTCTCGGTCACATAGTCACTTCTAGTCCAGTAGGGGGGTGGTGTGTCGCAGTATGTAACGCAAATGTCTGCGTGCATACAGAATGAAACCGTTATCAGATCGTCTACTTCGCCTTTGAATTGTGAGAAAGGGTCAGGGAACATACTGCGATGATCTCAACGGGCTGCGATCCTCCCGTGAGCTCTATGCCCACATCTGCAGACAAGAGGTAATGACGCATCACCAATTTACATTTGACATGTGTAAAGCTATTTCTCACGGCCTGACAATATACTACCAAAAAAAAAAAAGAAGAAAAATAGTAGTTGCTTGTCGACCCTGGCGACAATGGAGTGGCAGCAGACGAGGACGAGTGGTGTGCCAATCGCCATTAATAATTAAAAAGAAACTAGTTTAAATACGTAACAATTGTCTGTTTTTTAAATAAAAAAGGACGTACGTAAGTATTTTTAATTTTACTGACTCAAAACACGCGACTGTTTTACTCAATTTATAACGTTAATGTCGGGCCCTATTTCGTTAAAATATTCCTTGGACTTCTACAACTATTTAAAAACCAAATTAGCCAAATAGGTGCCGCCGTTCTCGAGCTCTAGTGAGACTTACAAACATCACTTCATTTTCTAGGGATCCGTAGCCAAATGGCAAAAAAGGGAATCCATTTAGTTTCGTCATGTCCGTCTGTCCGTTCGTAAGACACAGACGTCTTACTAGGAGATTATGTGTACTGTTTGTTTGAAATTTAGAAGGTATAATTTTGTTGTATTCCATACATGTCACTGAGTGATGAAACTTTTTTTACGAGAAGGCATAGCAGTGTAAGGTGTCATTAAAAATGTTTTTCTAGATGGTATGGCGGTTTCTAAAAATGATTTTTGATTATACCAATACTTTGTGATGTCTTCTTCTTCTTCTTCAGCAAATATTCGTCATGTTGGGCATACGCCTCTCCAATGTATCTCCATCTGGTACGATTATCAGTTTCCCTCATCCACATAGGTCCTGCTGTTTATTTCATCGGATCATCATCGGTCATCGGACCATCTGGCAGGTGGTCGGCCCGCACTTCTCTTGCTCCGCTCCATCGGTCGTCGTGTCTTCGGCATACGTGTTCAACCCAAGCCCATTTCAGTTTGGCGACTCTTTAACCCATATCAACGACTTTGGTGCGCTTTCTGAAGAGCTCGTTTCGGACTCGATCGTGCAGCGCAATGCCCAGCATGGCTCGCTGCATGTTACGCTGCACGACTTTCAGCTCGTGAATCACCCCGGCGGTCAGCGGCCAAGTCTCAAAAGCGTACGTCATAGCCGGTAGCACACACGGATTAAAATCTTTGGTTTTCGGCGATTAGGAAATCTTTGCTTTGATTATGAAACTCACCTTACCGAAAGCTGCCCAGCCTAATTGTTTCATTCGCTTTATCTTTGCCCTCATTGAATCTTGGCCGAGCTTTATCACCAGCCCTAAGTATATGTACTCCTGTACTTGCCGTAGTGGTTTTCCGTCCAATGAAATGGGGTTCAGTCTGAGATAGGCCGTCGCCATAATCTTGGTTTTGTCCATGTTCATCTTCAGGCCTGTTCGCAGGGACGCATGATATAGCTGTTCTAGCATATGCTGCAGGTCGTCCGCACGTTCTGTAATGAAGACTATATCATTAGCATAGCTCAGGTGATTTAGGTACTCGCCATCTACACCTATTCCCTTGCCAGTACATTCCAATGTTTTGAACATATCCTCCATAGCATTGGTAAACAGCTATGGAGATATCAGGCCACTGATGTCTCACTCCTCTTTAAATTGTTATTGGTTCTGTTGGCTCCTTCAGCTGCACGGTCATTGTAGCTTCCTTGTACATACTCTTTAGGATATGAATATACCTGTAGTCTGTATAGCGATTCGGTGACTGTCCAGTGTCAGTGTTCTATGGTGTCGACTGCTTTTTCGTAATCCACGAAGGCTACGTAGAGTGGTCTGTTGTATTCTTCAGCCTTTTGGATGACCTGCCTAAGTGTAAAGATGTTGTCGATCGTTCCAAAGCCCCTTCTAAACCCCGCTTGTTCTTTGGGTTGATGTTTATCCAATCTTTTAGCCAAGCGTGTAGTCAGGATTCTGGAGAACACTTTGTACACTTGGCTTAAAAGTGAAAGAGCACGACAATACTGTTTGTCCATATTTTGGGGATTTCACCTGTGAACAGTACCTCGTTGAATAGCTGACTCAGCTCTTTCGTTGCAGCTTTGCCTCCTGCCTTCAGTAGTTCTACAGTGATGCCATTTTCTCCTGGGGTCTTCAATTATTTGAGTTGTTTCAGTGCTTGCTTCACTTCATACGTACTAATCTCAGAGATATCTTCCGAGAAGTGTCGCTTGTTAGGAGCACGTATCCAATAAAATAGGCTGTGGCGTGATGGATAAATATAGATCACTGTAGAATTACTCCGCGATTGCCTTGATCTCCTGTATGTTGCTGGTTGGCTTTCTGTTATCGTCTCTCAAGGTATTTAAGTCATTGCTTCCAAAATGTCTCTGGAACACCTTCGATCCCCGATTTTCTCCATGAGTTCCTGAATTTTGAGAGTGTTCCTGGTACGGATTTCACGCTTTAAGGTTTTATGAATTTTTATTTATAGTTCACGGTGTACATTGCTATTGAAGTCATCGGCTGCTACCTTACGGCGCTGTTCCATCATGTCCTTCAATTTGTCTGAAATCCAGAGTTTGGGTGCTTTTACTCACGCATAATGTTCTCCTACTTTACTAATGCGGATCTCTGTAAAGCTGGTGAATTTTGCTTGTAGGTCATCTTAGAAATGTTCCATCGCCGTTCTTCTCAAGGCCACTTCGAGAGACTTTTCAAACTTTTTGTTAATGCTACTTGGAATACACAAGTTGCTCAGCTTATGTGTGTTTGTGATATATTCGCCTCTAAAGTGGTAATAAGTGTGTCCCCCTCCCCCTCTAACTTTTGAAGTAGAGAGAGAAAACGTGTAAAAAATTGAGAGTATAGGATACCATAAAACAACAAATAAAAATTGTTTTGAACAAAATCTATCTGGTAGTTTAAGGAGATATGCCACTTTTTTATTTGCTACAATGTAACCCTTCATAGGCGAAGCCGACTCTCTCCTGGCCGCCTTCTTAACAAAGATTTTAGATTAGTACAATTTACAAATACTATTACACTTTACAATAAAACTACTTTTACGGATTTTATCGCGGTTTATTAAATTATTAATGTAGCCCCAAGCAACCATGGTCACGGGTACTGAGATAACAGATGTTCTGATGTACCAAGTTTTTACAAGTACCCGAAGAATTATAATTTTAGTTGTCTTGAGGTGTTATGTTTACTTTTTGATTTCAATATGTTCACCACTGGATCCCAAGCAGAGGGAAGAACCCAGCCATCTTCTCTATTGAAGTTTGGATGTTTTTTTTTTAATTTCAATAGCCTCACGGATCATCCTAGGAAGGAATCGGTGTTCCCTGGTGAGGATTAGCGGTTTATTAAATATAATGTAATGACAGGGGCCGACTTCAGCTTGCTCACAGACAGCAGATATTGTAACACGTCGGTATTTCATATCAGCTATATCTTCTCTAATCTTTAACGCGAGTTATAGATCTTTTAGTTTGCCCTATATAGGAGAGTCCACAGTCACAATCAAGCTTGTACACTCCTGCACTTGCAGAGGGATATGGCATTTCACTGATGGTAAGAACTCACTAATCTTCTTTGGTGGCTTAAGATAAATTTTTATTGAAGCTCGCTTGAGAATATAGCCAATTTTATCAGTCACCCCTTTTAAGTATGTTAATATACCAGGTAAGCGCTCGACAGTGGCTGGTTTCACGCGGCCTCTGTGGAGCAGTCGGGGAACCCGAAGCTTGTTTTCTCGCAGAACTTGCTTGACATGTTGAAATACGGTATCCAGGTGTTGCTTGTCACAGATGCCTCGTGCTCTCTGAAACGAAGATTTACCCAAAGTAGACAACTGTGTTGGATGGTAATGAGAATTGCCATTTAGATACCGATCAGTATGGGGTATGTTTTCACACTATAAGTTTGAATGTGTTGTTGGGATTACGGATGATCAAAACATCTAAGAAAGCTAAAGAATAATTCCTCTAACTCCATTGTAAATTGTATTTTGGAGCTGATACTATTTAGATGGTTAAGGAATATGGTTACTTTATCCTTAGGTGAAATTGTGAAAGTATCATCGACATACCTCTTGTAGAACCTTGGTGTTATAGGTGATGTTCGAAGAGCAATCTCCTCAATGTCCTTAATTAAGATATCTGCGACTACAGGGGATACTGGTGAACCCATCGCTACTCCGTCTACTTGTTTGTAGAATTGATGATTCCACATCCTATAGCCAGACCTAAGGCAATGTTTTAATAGATCAGCATATTCCAGTGGTAGGTTATTATCCTTCAGCTTTCTTGTTACTATTGATACTCACTCCTCTATTGGTAAGCATGTAAATAGGGATTGTACATCAAAACTGACCATAATTTCATTGTCATGGAGATGTAGTTGTTGTATCTCCTCGACAAAGTGGTACGAATCCCTTGTAAATGCTCTAGTGACTCCACGGAGTGATGATAGGACTTTCGCCACATGTTGAGCCAGTTTATAAGTTGGTGAGTCAATTTGGTTGACTATTGACGTAGTGCAGCACCAGTCTTGTGTATTTTGACGTAGTGCAGCACCAGTCTTGTGTATTTTGACGTAGTGTAGCACCAGTCTTGTGTATTTTGACGTAGTGCAGCACCAGTCCTGCGTATTTTGACGTAGTGCAGCACCAGTCCCGTGTACTTTCGGCAGCCCGTACAGTTACAGTTTCGGCGGTTTTGCACACGAAGGGATTAGATTTTTGACGTCTAGACTCAATGATTCGGAGTGTCTTTTAATAAGATCACTGGTCCTTTTTACAATGCTGTTAGTTGGGTCGGTTTTGACATTTTTTGTAAGTGAACTCATCCGATAAAAGGCGTTCAGTTTTGTCATTGTAGTCTGTCTTATCCATTATTACGGTGGCATTATCTTTATCCGCGTGTTACAAAACAATGTTTTGATAATAGTATTATTATCAAACATTGTTTTGACAGATTGTTTTGATAATAATATTACGAAAGTTTTGGAATTGGGTTTAAATTTTGCAGTGACGCCTCGAAAAATTCCGTTTGAAGAAATTATTTCTAATGTAGAGGATTGCCTGTATAAAAATAATATTAAGAAAGAAGATTCAGATGGCCTCCGATATATCGTAAGTTTTAAGACGAAGCTCCGAGCCAAAATTGAATATTCCTTTCGAACAATACAAAGCGTTGCAAAACTTACGCAAAATACACGATATAAAGATTCTTAGCGCGGATAAAGGTAATGCCATAATAAAGGCAATGATAAAGTAACCATATTCCTTAACCATCTGAAGAGTATAAACTTCAAAATGCAATTTACAATGGAGTTAGAGGCAAATAATTCTTTAGCTTTCTTAGATGTTTTGATCATCCGTAATCCCAACAACACATTCAGACATACGGTGTATAGAAAACATCCCCATACTGATCGGTATCTAAACGGCAGTTCTCATCACCATCCAACACAGTTGTCTACTGTGGGTAAATCTTTGTTTCAGAGAGCGTGCTCTCTGTAACAAAGATTTTCCTAAACAAAGATTCCTATATAAACAAAGATTCCTCGAGAGAGGCATCTGTGACAAGCAACACCTGGATACCGAACTTCAACATGTCAAGCAAGTTCTGCGAGACAACAAGCTTCGGGTTCCCCGTCTGCTCCACAGAGGTCGAGTGATATCAGCCACTGTCGAGCGCTTACCTGCTATATTACCATACTTAAAAGGGGTGACTGATAAAATTGGCTATATTCTCAAGCGAGCTTCAATAAAAATTTATCTTAAGTGAGTTCTTACCATCAGTGAAATGCCATATCCCTCTGCAAGTGCAGGAGTGTACAAGCTTGATTGTGACTGTGGACTCTCCTATTAGGGCAGACTAGAAGATTTATAAAAACCCGCGTTAAAGGACATATAGCTGAAAAGAAACACCGACGTGTTACAAAATCTGCTGTCTGTGAGCATGCTAAAGTTGGCTCCTGCCATTACATTAGATTTGATAAACCGCAAACCCTCACTAGGGATTCACCGATTCCATCCAAAGATGATCCGTGAGGCTATTGAAATTAAAAGACATCCAAATTTCAATAGAGAAGATGGCTGGGTTCTTCCCTCTGCTTGGGATTCAGTGGTGAACATAATCAAATCAAAAAGTAAACATAACACCTTAAAACAGCAAGATATAATAAGTGTTTGCGTTAATCGGAACAGCTAAAATTATAATTCTTCGGGTACTTTTAAAAACTTGGTACATCAGGACATCTGTCATCTCAGTCCACCCGTGACCATGGTTCCTGTAAGGCTTCTGAAACGTCGGGCTACATTAATAATTTGATAAACCACGATAAAATCCGTAAAAGTACTTTTATTGTAATGTCTAACTTTCGCGTAAGCTTAAGACATCAATATTACTACACTCATGAGTAAAGAAGTCAAACGGATGAAACGAGGTCTTTCATTTAACACCAATGCCCATACACATCCACACAGCCAAAGGTGGGCATGCACGTATTAAATCCGGCTATTAATATACGTCGATGGTCATCAAATGACAACTATTTCTCATTTGCACCCTAATGCTATAAGAAGCGACTAATGATTTTTGTTTTTGTGTGAGTGTAGAGTCAATTTCGGTTATGATAATTCATAGACAGTGTTGTAAATACGACACCCACATTAATACATGCCACATGCTATGTACAGGCAGCGTTCCGGTGGCAACATCTTTCCGAACGATTGGACCTAATCAGTGAACATTAATTAAACTCCGTAATTAGCCAGTTGAGAATTTGAAATACCAATTAAAAATGCACGGCATCCAACTGTGAGTATTGGGTCAGACCTGGAGCTGGCACCGGGAAGGTAGGCTACTCGAATACTACATGTCCGTTAAGGTTCTAACGTACACAGTACGGTGCAGATATTTAGAGTATTCGAGTTCTGTTTGTAGTAGAGAGGTCCAATGGCTCTTCATGCATGATTGGACCGGACGATCGGAGACTTCGGACGTCGGTTGTCACAAATGTAAGTGAAAAAGTGACAACCTCGAGTCATAAATTGTATTGTTGACTACATCATGGCCATTATTAATTATTAACGCGTTAATAACTACGTTGCCCAGCACCAGGTACTGTCCTTGCTGTATTCATATATTCTAAAAGTTGCCAATTTATCTCGTTTTACCACCGGATGAACGGTCGACCAAAAATTACTGGCCCATCTGCCATCAGTTCTTCTGAATGTGTGACCAGCCCATTGCCACTTCAGCGAGAACATGAGGACCAGTCCAAAATTAAGAGGCCATGTTTCGGCCCTGTAGCCTATCACGGAGAGGACGCATTGGTTGGAGTTTTTTTTTCTAAAAGCTGTGCGATATAGGCGACGTGAGATATATGTGTGCCGTGCGATATATGTGACAAAGCTTCCGAAATGTTGCCCAACCCAACTGAATCCTTCTACAGGCTTCCTTTTTGAAGTTATGTCTACCTAATTGCAATAGTTGCCCGAGGTAGACGTATTCGTCTACGACTTCAAGAAAAGAAATACAATCGACGTTCATCGGCGTAGGCAGACAGTGTTGTTGAACATGACCTTTGTCTCGGCCAAGATCATCCTAAGGCCAATACGTCGACATAATAAGCATTCATTTAGCTTGTGTAACATTTCCTGCAAGCTCTCGAACAATTAGGCCAACACAACGGTATTGTCGGCGAAACGAAGGTGTCAGAGGTACTCGCCGTTAATATTCTGCCCGGTTTAAAGACTTAAGGACGTCCTCCAAAGCATTACTGAACAGTTTCGGGGAAATAACATCCCCCTGTCGCACTTCTCCCGGAATCAGAACGGACATGAAAAGCAGCGTCATACAATGATCTCGGTACTTCGACGTATCGCCAATGGACCTGACATCTCTGTAAAGCTTCCAGAATAGCACATGTTTCGAAAGAGTCAGAAGCTTTTTCATAGTCCACAAGGACAGGGCACAGCGGCTGATTGTACTCACGTGTCTTTTGTATAGTTTGCCTTATTGTGAAAATGTCGTCCATGGTGCTAAATTTTCTGCGAAACCGAGCCTGCTCTGGTGGTTGGAGTTCGTCAAAATTTGTGGTGATCCAGACTCTTGAGAACAACTTATAAATATGGCGAAGAAGTGAAATTGGTCAGTAATTTTGAAGAAGTGATTTGTCCTCCTTCTTAAAAAACTCGTAACACAGGTTCGCCTGTTGTTTTAAGAAACTCGAAGGTAATTCCGTCCTTCCCCGGAGCCTTTCCCCCTTTAAGCTGAGCAAGAGCTAGACTAATCTCACTCAAGCTGACGTTAGGAAGATCGCCTGAAAAATGTCATGTCAGGCTTGCACGTGAACCATTATTCAGGGTATCGGGATGAGGAGGAGCGTGCGACCTATGACTTGCTGTAGAAAGCTTCGATCTCAGGTAAGGTCTCAGGCTCAGAAGAAACGGTAATCCCGGAATCAGTCTTAACTTTGGTCAGATGACATCTTCCAAGCTTCTCTACAAAAACCTACGACCCTCTATTCTGCTCAATCGCTTGGGTAACCCGTTCCGTATTTGAGCAGCGAAGGTCTCGTATTAGCTTGCGGGTTTGCTTAGGAAGAAGCTTATGGGGCCTCTTCTTAAAATAAGAGTTCATTAAGAAGAGATCCTGTCTCTCGAGAAAATTTACCAACATTTGCCCCCTGCGATTTCGACTTCCGACTCCATGTGGTCCCAGACTCGATTCGACACTATTTCGCACTTCCACTTTGGCATTAAAGTCCCCCATAACAACATTAAAATGGCCCTTACAGGTGTTATGTAGGGCCTTTGAGACATCCTCATATGTTGCCTCCACGTCGTCATCGGAATGTGTCGAGGTTGTTGCGTATACTTGTATCACTTTAAGGCTGTATCTCTTAGTGAGTACGAGAGACGCCACCCTATCCGACACCCTAAATGTTTCGACGATGTTGTCTATGAGGGACTTATTTACGAGGAATCCCTGCCGCCTTGATCACAAGGATGGAGTGTCGCCTTCCTGAAGTACAATAGTTGAACCGAGTTATGGTGTTCACCTTGACTTCGGACTTCGCATAATCCCAGAATGTATCATCAGATTTTTCCCAGTTCCACCTCCAGCTCAACCAAGTGGTTATCTAGTCGCAGCGTTCGTTCGTTATACGTAGCCAGGTCAAATCAGTGGTAGCGATCGGTAGAGATTATTAGCACCCCTTGTTCCATGGTTACCGTGGCCGTTACCATGGCCAGGACAAGTGGAACTACCGCGAACTAGGGGCCGAATTCCGCCGTTGTCGTCCATTTAAGGTACATGCTCGTAATTGCCACGCTGAACGGGCGGGTTGGTAATCGCAGATTAGGTTTCGGACCAGCGCCAATGCTGCCTGACGCCGATGCGATTGGTGGTACCGCTATCACTCAGCACGACCGCAGTCCGATGCTCCCATCTATTTCACTATCACTATGAAGCAGACGGGACACCAAACAACCAGTTCGCTGCAGCCTCCAAGATCTTAATTTTAATATTTGTAGATCACTTTTAATGATACCTATAAAAATAATATTTATTCACCTTGATTTTCCAGATCGTTTTAGTTAATATTCCATAGAACAGACAATCGTTTATATGTAATCAGATGCTACTCTTATATTCAATTTTATAGGTAAGGATACTAAACCATAACAGTTTCGATGCGTCATCTTAAGTTTACGCGAATGTTATACATAAAGTTTCAGAAGCTGTACAGCAACGATTTCGATGCGTTTTAACCAGTAACAATAAAATGTGTCAGGCATATTTATGGTCTAGGTACATAGCTGCGTTGTACGGAGCGCTATATAGTAGTTAGGTAAGCGCTACCCGTACATCACTGTAGTTGACCTGCGGAACCGCCTTTCAGGGTTTCGACGTGTATTATAAATACACCAAACAAAATTTGGAACGTGTTCGTAGCATAGTCTTATTTACTACTTCACATCTTTTAAACAAGTCAATTTGCATTACACAATAATAAATTTAAAAGAAATGATTACAATTTATTTATAAATTACTCACGAATACTGAGAAACACTTTAATTCAGCAATATTTTTTTGATGAATTGAAGTAAAATTATGTGTAAGTAATAATAATATAAGTACTTCTTTTAAGTTGTTAACCCACCCAAAACGCTATCTTAGTTTGAAGATAGCGTTTTGGGTGGGTTCACGTGATACGTAGCACAGGGAAGTGGAGATCCGCTTACTCGTAGCACAGTTACGTACGCTACGTGCATGTTTTTTGAACGTTTCATATTTTCATTTCTACCGGCGGCTTATCCAACGTTCCTGCTACGTTTTTCAAACCTGTTACGCGACAAGTAAACACCCGTGTAGTTTTACAAAGTGGTCGACCGGTGAACTGGTGTGTAAACATTATCTCGACCGAAACTACATTTGATGCTGCAGGCGCATGATGCATAGCTACGTACTGTGTAGTGAGTAATTGATTTACGGATATAAGCTAGCGGTAATCTTGATTGCGCTGGCCTGAAACGAGTAGAGTCCTCGAATACTTCATTATGGACAATATGGATGGGATTGAATATTCGTGCCTCGTTCGATAGCACAGACGCAGTTTTATATAAGTGAGAGCGTGTGACGTGTTAGAGACGTACCTCTTGTTTCGCTCGTGTTAAGGCCGGGTCTGAAAGAAGTGGAACCTTCGCTTAATTCGTTGAGAGCAATATTGTCGAAAAGGTATATTACATTACTGTAAATATTGAATAAGAAAGACGGAATATCTTTGCGACTGCCACTTTTGTTGATATTTCGATTACGGTCTAGGCTAGTTTCTATAGAAAGTGGGCTGGACGTAAGCACCTAACCGCTGCACCCTGTTGTTCTACCTGCATTATACCTGCCTTTGGGGCATAAAGTAGTCTATATAATATATAATATATATTTATTACAGATATTAATTCATATCTGTAATAAATTTTAGTAGATTTTGCGTGAAAAAGTTAGAGACATCACGGACACAAAGCAGTTCCTATATTGAGGCGCGCGGTTGCGTTCTGAAGTAGTTTACATGCTCTTGACATTGTTGTTTGTCTAGAATGTTGCGGCTGTGGCGGTCCTTGTTACATTTGTAACTTACGAGGACATCCACGTGGACTATTCGTATGTTGTAATATGCAGTAGCATAGCGCACATACCGCGCGGACTTGTGTATCCGGTACGAGACAACGGAAGTGTACTTACATTTTTTCGTTGTTTCTACATTATTTATTTTTCTCATATATAAATACACACACACGCATAAACATTTAAGAAATAAATTTAAAATGCCAATTATTTTGTTTGACAGTTGGCGCTTTCTTTTAAAACGTGTGTTACACGATGAATTTATTCATATGTGCAATAGTTTGCGAATAGATTAGAAATAATAGAATGTAATGCAAATTAAATTAAAATATCAGCTACTCGTATCGGCATATAATCTTCAATTATACCTAATTTCAAATTCCTCTATTCACCCAATTCTTTTAAAAAGGGATGAGAAATATTTTTTTTCGATGAATAAAGTATAGAAGATTGATTATAGTTAGATATCTATTAGCAAGTCTATCGAATATTATTACCCTAATTAGCTGTAGTGATCTGTTAGCGAGTCTAGATTATACATAGAAGTGGGCCAGACGTTGCAATTGTTGGCAGGTCCTAGGATTGGCTGTTGTTGTCTGATTGATACATTGAACTGAATATCAGTGGATCTATTTACGTAGCTCTGCCGTCCGCTGCACGGACCCGGCTCTAGCGGCGGCCCGCGGCGTGGGTGGACACAGTTCACTACCGGACCTTGAGCGTTTAATGAGTGTTGCAACAGGTACAGCAGTCTTACGTCCTCCTAGTTGTATTTAGGTGACGACGGGTGTCGATCTCTATACAGTGTGGCCAACGACAGGGGACAAAGTAATATAGCGCAGGGGTGATCGCAGACACATTTGCGTCCGAGTAGCTCATTACAGCCTGTGAGGTGACACTACAGAACTTTGTGCCATTAATTCCCGCCGAGTCTGTGTCATTTAACATCTATAAAATCCCTCTTCTCGTGCCCCTTCTCAGCTATAAAGTAGCAAATAAAAATATTAATAATGAATGCAACATAAAATCGTTTTCTTGTCTATAATATAATAATCCATCTTTTTTATTTACAGGAAGCGAATATGATTACAAACCACCCATACATAAATAAAGTAAATTAAATAACATATAAATTTAAAAATAATTTATTTTCTAGTATATATTTTTTATATACTGCACTTTATACATAATGTACTCGTAATATCAGGTGGCGACATATAATTGAGTTCAATTATACGTCTACTAGCGCCTGAAACATGCACTTTCATAGATAACACGTCACTTTCCGTCATTACGTTTCGTATATACCAATATTATAAAGAGGAAACTATTGATTGTTTGTTTATTTGTCCGTTTACGTCAAGTAGGCCTCGAAACTCTGTACCTATTTGCAATTTTTTTTTCAATATTATCAGTGAAAAAGACAAGTCTACATTATCAACAGTGAATGTAGGCTGTACAACATTTCTTAAAACGTTTTGATCATTATGAAAACTTCGATAATGTTAATCGTAATGCTGAGAGGAAATAAAATATTACAATGTTATGTAGGAAAACATAATCACGATCATAAAGATTATGACAGCGACAATCATATGGCAAGGGCCGAATCTCCCTTCAGCTGTCATACCTCGTAAAAAGGGTTTTCTTATTGTGATTGTGCACAATATCGTAGAGAGGGTCCCAAACCCTTTTGCTCGTAATGTCGTCAGTGAGAGGTAAAACATAAATGGCAGTAAAAGACGCCTTTTTATACCGTAATCCCGGTGGAACTGCAAATTATAATTTTAAAACGATATAAATAGGCTAAGGTTGTGCCGGCGCGTCTCTCACCGAGTGGACCGTCGCGCCCGTGCGGTACGGCGTGCGGCACTCACTACTCTACAGTGTCGTGAAGGGAGCTACGTATGG
>JAFELO010001549.1:0-35949 GCA_017140195.1 Eumaeus atala
CAAGGCGATGGCTTCCTTCTGCGAGACAGTCATGTCCCAGAAGGAAGCCGACAAGCGGGCGAGAGAGGAGGCTGCCGACGCGGCCTCCCCCCGCCGACGACGAATGGGGGTACGAAAGAGGCGCTATCTGCAGCGCCTTCAGTAGTGCCCTTGTGTTCCGTGTTGGGCCGGGATGGGAACCCGGTCCACGTCATCAAAGACACGGCGTCGTGGGGACTGTCATAGCGTAGCCGGATAGTCCCCGAGGAGGTGAAGTCTGGCCTTTTCGTTGATTCCAGCCTGTCGCTGGAGGAGTCATGTTGCCTGCAGATCCGGGACCCTCCGCTTATAGCGGCTGATGGCTCCTGTAGGGGTTTAGTTGGTATTGCTACCCAATGGCCGAGTCCAACATAGGTCTGGGGGTCTACCCGGGCTCCCAGGTATCATGCGTAAATGCATTCCCCTTCGTCACCGAAAAAAAAAGGCATCGCTTTTGTTGTGCTATCACGTGAGAGAGAAGCAGTGCAGCAACGGCACTACTCAATATTAATATTACGAAGTGAAACGATCTTTCCTGAAATTAGATAAAGATAGCCGAAAGTCAATAGGCATCAGCGAGGTATGCCGATCACTTTAACCGTCCTTTATATAATAATAATATCTATGGACTTATCACACCACGTTAGCCTAAGTCCTGCGCTCAGTACCGTAAGGACTTGCCCCATAGGTACTAAACAACGGAAATATATTTAATATTTTTTATACTATCATGTAAGAGTTCAATATTAGTAAGAGGTAGTGCCAAGCTGCATGCTCACCACCGGAGAAGTACTTCACGCTCATATGATACTAGCGTAAAGTGGCACCTCGTCGGCGCCCAATCCGTGCGGTTTGTGAGTAGCCGGTGACCCATTGTGGAGAGGCGAAAAAGTGGACAGCGCATTGGCATAGTAATTATGCCGTCGTACACGGGCGTCGGTACTCGTATATATATTACGTCCTCACTTATGAAGTTGGCGTTTTGTATGGAAGGAACAAAGAGTCGATTGTCTTTTAATATAATATATTTAATTAATCAAATTACGAACCAGTGTTCGTAATTTGATTAATTAAATATATTAATTTGATTAGTTACGAAAAGTGCATAAATTTTGCCATCTCATAGGTAGTTCATTGGTCCCTTTACTAAAATCTTTTAAGGTGATTTGGACTACCCGAGGAAAAAAATATTAATCTATTGGAGCAAGGTCCGGGGAGTACGGAGGATGTCTTAGACTTTCCGATTTAAGCTCTTCTAATTTGGCAGCCGACTGTTGCGCAGTGTTTGGTCTAGCGTTGTGAATCAACAGTGGTGTGGAGGGATTTACTAGCCTAGGTTGTTTAACCGCTAGCTTTTCCACCATGGCCTGGCCAGATTTGACAAAGATATAAGGAACAATACCAGCTCTAGCCCCCCAAACGCTTACAAGTAACTTTTTTGGGGTAAATTTTTGCTTTGGACAGGATTTGGATTTCTGGCCAGGATCCAACCATTGCGCTGAGCGGTTCTTAGCTAGCACTTCTTGAGCGATTATCGTAAATGATAATTTTTTTATCGCAGGTAATGATGCGGTTTAAAATACCTTTATTATTGTGCCGGTTTAGTAATGTAACGCAGCATTCGACACGCGTTTGCCGGTTTGTTTCAGTCAATTCGTGAGGTACCCACGTTTCAAGCTTTTTTATCTTCCCAATTTGCTTCAAGAGAATTAAAACAGTCTTGTCACTAACATCGCAACCTACAGCTAACTCAGACGTGGTTCGCGATCCGCTTCCACAATAGCCTGCAACTCTTCATTATCATTTTGGGTCTCAGGCCGTCCACGGGGCTTGTTCTGCAGGACGAAGTTTTCAAAACGAAAACATTGTAACCAAAAACGAACTGTGTTTTCTTTTGCAACACGACCGTCATACACTTAATTCACCCTTCAAGTCATTTCCGCAGCACTAGTGCCACAGTGGAACTCTTATTATAAGTAATGCGATATTTTAAGTTGTCCATTTTATAAAATGAGTTACACAAACAAAAAAAACAGAAGAAAAAAAAAAACAAATGTATGACGGTCATCAAAGCACAAATGCATGTGTAAATAGTACAAACTTGAATTTGGAATTCCTTACCAAAGAGGAGAAATACGTGACTAAAGTGGGCAGTACGAAAAACGCCAATTTAATATGTAAGGACCTAATTTTTATTCATTTAGGCGGGAGCGTAGCCATGTTAAAGAACGTCTCGCAATGACAATCCGGCTAATCGTTAGCCCGCCACAAAATAAAACTGCCCTGTCTTCTAAAAATGGCTGGCTGGAATCCTATATAATACGACTACGACATATGTACATATCCGACAATCATTTATAGGGTCTTCTGCTATAATAACTCGCCTGCATGGCAGTTACATACCATGAGATTGTATACTGCTTCACCGTTTACTTCATATTACTTAAATGGTTTTTGTAAATAATAAATACTTCATAGTAGTCAGAAAAATTAAACAAAGGAGACGGCCCATCTTAGGTGTTGTCTAGTATGTTATCTATATATATAAAAGAAAGTCGTGTTAGTTACACCACTTATAACACAAGAACGGTAGAACAGATTTGGCTGAAAATTGGTAGGGAGGTAGATTAGAGCCAGGAGAAGGACATAGGATACTTTTCATCCCGTTCGACAGCGTTCCCGTGTGACTTGACATGAAACGTCAGTCACTATAAAACGTGGTATAACAAAAAAGAATCAGACTTGGAATAACAAAACGCAAATGACAGCTATGTAATTGACGTAAAATGACAGCTATGTAATGACGTAAGGATGACAATTTGATATTTGTTAGAAATCAATATTAAAACTATTTCTATTAAATAAATAATTACGAAGTGGATTGAAGTGAAGTGAAGTCTAATTAATAATGCCGCGACCAAGACGATCGAATCTTTCCCGACAAAGCCGTAATGCAAGAAGAATACAAAGTACTACAAATGAAAGGACTGAAGAAGAACAAGAAATTGCACGTGAACAACGCCGCGATAGTATGACTCGACTTCGTGCTTCTCAATCACGAGAGCAAAGTAAAGCAGCCCGTGAAACAGCTCGGTTGGCAATGCAGAAACGTCGAGCGAACAACAGAAGGCAACAAATAGATATTACTTAAATAAACTATACCCGTGACAGGAGGTGACGCTCCTGAATTCGTGGTTTCAGCTGTCAAAACTGCCTTATATTTTTATTTTGGTAGTGCCATACATGGTGCACTACATCCTATGCGACGGAATACCTCTCGCCCACTTGATACCGGTGTAAAGTTACAGCGTCGGAGACGCGTTTCGTGCGGTTTGTGTGCAACCGGTCGCACATTGGGGCCGACGCATCTGTGTGACAGTCATGCGTCCATGGGCGCCGGTAGGCATGAAAAGGCTCCAATTTCTCGTTTGTCACTTATGATATAAAAAAATCCGTGTTTTGCCACACCTAGCCTGAAGAGTCTTCATTAGTCAGTAGAACTGTTGAGGCTGGACAAGAACCGCCAACCAGTAGTAGTAGGTCCCTCCGAAAAAAAATAAATTAAAATAACCGGGAATTCCTAGCCACCATAAAACTCTTTATTTTGAAATAAATTTGCCAGTAAGTTTTAGATAGCAATAATAATGTTCTAAAATCAAAAGTAATATGTAATTTTTTTATAAATGATAGTGTCCCACCCTAATGGTAAAACACGTGACCCTATTACTAAGACTCCTTTGTCTGTGTGTATCTCCTAAACTGTGATAGCTGAACAGTTGAAATTTTCATAGATGATGTATTTTTGTTGCAGCTAATTGTCAACAAATGGAATGAATACATTAATTAATTTATAGGGTTCGTTTAAAACAAATGTGATATTTACCCGCTCGCACTTGGCATGATTTTATATTTTCCAGTGTACATTTTGGTTAAAATGGTCTTAGACCATGACACATTTAGTGGCATGGCAGTTGTGGTAGTTTTTTTTTAATTTATGATATGTTATGGTAACTGGGTTTAGAAGAGGAGATATATCCATTGTGTATTATTTGTGGTTGTCCCGTAAGAATCATTCATTGCTACCCTAAGAATGACTCTTTCGCAATGAATATTAAAAAAAAACTTTACTTTCACACACAAAACATTTTGTTACTTAAACGAAATAAAGTACATTACAGAGAAATTGATTCTACAACCACTTTCAGAGTGTACTGATAAGGATTCGACTCAGTGAAGTTACAGAACGGATTTCTGAACCAACGGTCCGAAAATATTTCACTACGACTCCTTAAGTGAAATAGACACGTATGCAATCAATCGTTCATCTGTGAAAATGCCTTTTTTGGTAGATACGTGAAACTAAATACTATCTTCGCCTCGCGATTTCACTTGCGACAAATTCAGTGAAACCAGGTATATGTTTGATCAAATTATTATTATGATTGATCAGTATGATTGATGAAAATTAAATATTTAGTTAGTTTTGAGATCTCTGTGTGGCAAGTGCTCTTAATATGACATTTTCTTTTCGGCTATCTTTTGCAAGTTAACTTTTATTTAGATAAGTGTGAGCGTATATCGCCACAATTGTTTATATAAATTGGGGGAAATTTATTTATGATAGTGATAGTTATTTTAATATGTGAGAGAAGTCATTGTGCTATTTTCAGTGTAAACGCCCATCCATCCCCTTTTAGAACTAGAATGATCAAGTTTTGCATTTTCGCCGGACTCACAACTTGACACGTAAATTCATAGCAGTTCGACGCGCAATCAGATTTCCCTTCACCCGTATTGATGACTATAGGGGATTATACCATAATCGTGGGAATACAATGTATTATTAATAATATGTTCATCAAAGTTGGACAATGTTACAAGGTAGCCTCCATAACTAAGACCCAAAGAAGCCCCACAAGTTTATATATTATGTATCCAAGATAGAATAACATATACATATGCTAGCAAGTAGACGGATCATGGAACCCGAGAAATCTAGTAATAATCCCATTAGAATAAAGTCTATTCTAGTTTAAAACAGGTCAATCGGGTTAAGAAAATTACGTGCTACATGTGAGTGAGTACTGTCGTTTATTATTAAAGAGATTATAATAATACTACTTGAGCGCAATTGCTCTGTACTACAATACGCTTTCACCGTTCAGTATTGATAAGTTAATCAATTATACATAACTATATACCATGTCTGTATGTATATCAATATTTACTATTCCTTCTAGACTCTCTCAACTGGGTTTCAGATACTTAAATTAATGTTTACAACTAGCAATATTAACGCAAAACAGCTCTGTTACAATTGCAAGGATATAGTAGTTCCAGATTTTGTATCTTCCACAGGTAGTGTATTACCTATAACGTTGTTACGTGATAGTATCATCTGTCACCTGGATGCCTAACGTAGTATTTGTTATACCAGTATCGCGCTGCAGGGCGCGCGTATCGCCCTTGCTTTTGTAACGTATCGTAGTATATATGCATTGTACCTATGGCAATGACCTGAATTATGTACGCAGTGTTCCTTTTTTGTGTTCACGCAGGTGAACACAGTTAAGCATGATACCTAGGGGTGGCACACCTAAGCTGTATGTCGGGCTCGAAATTTCGGTTCCCTACCGACTAAACCTCTACGGATAGCTTTTAGCCGTTATAGGAGTAGGGTCCCGGATCTGTAGGCGACAGCACTCTTACAGCGACATGCTGGCCCCGGCAAAAGGGCCAAGCTTCTCCTCCCCTAGGGAATGTTCGGCTGCCTCTGAACCAGTCCCATTGACGCCATGTCTTAACGGGCCGGATACCCATCCCGGCCCAAACACGGGCATGGCGTGCACTACCATTGCTGGAGGCGCAAGATGCAGCGCCTACTTCGCGCCCCCGTTCGTTGTCTGTGGGGGAAAGCCACGTTGGCAACATCCTGTCTCACCTGCTCGTCGGTTTCCTTCTGGGTGACGACTGTCTCGCAAAAGAATGACATCACTTCATATAAGGAGTCTTTATCGAGCATCGTGATGGTGGTGCTCGACAGAGACAAGTCCCCTCCGATGACTGACTTCAGATCACGACACAGCGCTGCCCATCTCAGGCACACAGCAACGGTCTACTCGGCCGATTTCACCGCTGCGTCACAATCGTGACACTGAGTCGTTCGCTCCCTGTGGGCCTTTCGACACTGATAATCACCAAAGCAACCATGTACCTGCGTCAGACGGAAGGTGGGGATGTTCGAGCTTTCGACGCATCAAGTGGTGGCACTGAAGGGCCGGGTATAAATCAGCCGTTATACCTGTGCGATCCGGTTGCCACGTCAGGCCCTCCCTCCTTCTCCACATCAATGCTTCCTGTCACATCCGGCGTATATGCTGTAGGCCCGCTTGCGTCATCAAGACCCCACATATCCTAGACATAGGAGTAAATCTTTGAACCTCCTCCACGAGCTCGCACGGGGGATCGTCGACCGGAGTAGTGGTTGGAGCCCACAAAACCGCACGGTACCATCGAAAAGATCTCACTGTGAAGACCCTTTGCGCAGAGCGCAGATGGACCTCATTACTCGCAGTGTGACAATCCACCCAAGCCGGGGCAACGTACTTCGCCTTACTCCAGCAGATACCGGAATACAGCTGCCTGTAGATGTTGCTAGGTCCTCCGAGATTTGGGAGGAGTATGCCCAATGCACTCGCCGCTTCACGACCTTCGGTCTCACCATAACGAACGGTGTTGTCGAATTTGACAAGAAGTCCCAACCTCTCTATGAGGTTGACTACGAGGTCTACACCGACCTTGGCCAGTCGTGCAGCCTCCGCCAAATCCTTTCCCCTGCATACACGATGGTGTCATTCGCGTAGCAGATGATGCCCATGCCGGAGAGGAGACGACCTCGCAGTCCACCAACTTACCCAACGTCCCATACAATCCGACCAAGTATCGATCCCTGCGGGATTCCGCAGCCGATTCGCCGCCACATTACGGACCCCGACCGGTTGTTGCGATCGGAGATACGGGGACACTCTGAAAAATTTTAATGTCGCAGGAGTTCACGATGACCAAGGACACCGTGACCACTACTTCCCTCCTGTCTTCCACCTGGCCTATCGACAACCGTTGGCGCTTGAGGGCGTCGACGGTTGACCGGTATACTCATAACACCAATTGGGACTCAGAGAGTCCGGGTGTCAATCCCTCCTCGAGGTGTCGTTTTTTTAATTAGCCGGGAGGCCAAAATCCTCTCAAAGGCCTTCCCAGTTTCGTTCAGCAACACCGCCGTCCACACCGACGATGCCGAGTCCAGGGTCCGCCCCGCCTTTGGTAGGAGGCAGAAACGACCCTCCTTCCATGTCTCCGGGAACTGACCGTAGACAGCCGTCAAATTATTCCCGGAGGCTATCGCCGAGGTGCACAAGGGAGATCGTTAGCAATCTCCCGTGCACCCTGTCTGGACCCGGCACCCTCTCCTTACTCCGGAGGCCGAACTGAATCGCCTCCATTTCAGACACTATGGCGCGTGGCGTAACACCTCCCTCCTCTTCCGACGTCTGCCGAGCTATCCTGGATGGTATGAAACCCACGGGAGTATCGGGGAAAAGAATACTCCCCAGGTGATCGGGCTGGAGCTTGTCATCCATGAGAAGGTCCCCGAAGGGGTGACCTTCCCATGGATGACAGGGGCTTGCACGCCATGTCCCCCCACGTGACCAGATTAACCGCAGCGATAGCCACCTTGACCTTCTCGGCCCCACATCTTTCTACGTCCTCCAGTATAATAGGAGTGTTTGTTGCACCTCCCTCCTTCTCCTTTAAAAACACTCTCTTCCGTAGGGCCGCCTCTAACTCATCCTCCTACTCATGATTAATGAGCTCACGCAGCGCCGCCCGGGCTCCGGTCAGCATATGCGCCTTGCACCTTGCCAGGAAACTGCACGGAAAACCGCAACGAAACAGAGAGACAAGCAACGCTACACAAGTAAGTCGCCCACACACCCCTGCCCCGGGACCGAACGGTCAAAACCAGGACAAGTCTATATAGATGACTTACTGGTTTTTCCGATACGAAAGCCGAACTACAAAAATATAAATATCTCCGCAACCCGACCCGCATCAGAAAAAATTAACACTGAAAAATGCGCCTCCAGAAGACCTAATGATCGACTCCACTGACACTATGATCCCAATACCAAGCATACACCAAGGACCGGAAAAACAGAGTCGACCGATTCTTACCTGGCCGGTTTTTTACAATATCTTTTATGCCATGTATTGTCTGTTCAAGAAATATAAATTTTCAAACGTTATTACGTGAACGTGCACGTTAAATTACAGATCAATTACAAATGAGAGCTAAGCCAACAAAATTACGAAACCATCGCGAAAATGGATTTTATCAAAACCGCAATATCTAGCACGCATTCAGCCTATTCCCTGACCTGAAATACATTGCTCTGGAACACCATATATAATACTTGCAATTTAACCGTAAATTGTAAAATTACATTTAAATCTGTTTATTGTCATCTGAACCACTCCCATCCCCCGTTGTACAGATATGTTAACGGACTTTAAGACTATAATTCCGTTAATGTAGATAGATTTAAGGTTTCACCGCTACCTATTATTTTAATGTTACTTTTAAATTATACCTATACCACCCCGGAACATGGTATAAATTTGCATTATATGAAATTCAGAGTGATAGGGTCGTCTCCCAAATGATCTGTCCCTAAGTACGTTTATAATGTTATGCATTGACATTTCAAATGAAACTATACATCTAGTGGGTACATGTTTACTTTGGTTACATCAACTATATCAACTATAGTATCTATTAGCTGCTACCTATGACTTTGTCCACGTAGACTACAGGCAAAACCATATTGAGTTATTATTTCTGTAGCATATGTGTTTTCCACTCATTCCTTTGTTTATAATATTGGTATAATTAATTATCCACTTGAGTATCTACGTGACAACATTATTAACTATAATGTTACCTACAAGAAATCCGCCCGGCTTTTCCTGTGAATAAATTATAACTAAACCCTGCCTCGGAAAGTAACCAAGAAAAAATATTTCTTCAATTGTAAACAACATTTATCACTTTTACAGTGTGTTAGTTTCATACAAAAATATAAAACAATTAAAATTATTCGAAGTGGTCTCCATTGGCTTGCAGTACAGTCATTTAAACGTTGGGCCTGTTATCAATAGAGACATACACTATTTCCAAGAAGAAATTCTTCACTGCCAATCGTATGGATTATTTTAGGGACCCCAAATTTTTATGGCGTTTAGAGAAAGCTGTATTCTCTAGAACTGACCATAAAACATAATCCAGCAGATTAAGTCCAGAACGCTCGCTTAACCAGGATTGAGTGGTCGAATTTTATGATCTGGTCCCAAGTCTTGATGGAAGGATCATACTTGGTTATTGAAGATGGTGTTATTAGGGGGATAAATTTTTTTATGTAGCATAAGGGTGCAAACGTGAAATCTCAGCGTTTTGTTAACTACCGACGACCTTCGCTTGATTGACACGCAGATGCGTTGCTCTCCTGTGTGCCACCTGCCACTTACAAACCGCACAAAACGCGACACTAAAGACGTCATTTTATGTGAGCCAGAGGTTATAAATAAAACATTTTATTCGAAGTGCATGAACTATGCGCATGGTTAGATTCGATCAGTACTAACATAAGTCTAAGTAAACAAGAAGGTAGGCTACTAAAGAACTAATCACAAATTTTGTAACGAGTAAAAGAAATACATAAAAAACTGTTGTCTTGACTAAATATAACAATATATAGTAATTAACTTTTATTAACAAGGTAATAAATATTAGGTTTCATTTTTAATTTAAATGTATAAAAATATGTACGTTGAAACAACCGTGAAAATTTTAAGTTCCTAAATTTGAACTCAAAAATTTCTTGGTAAAAATATTACAAAGATTTTGCAACGATTTTTTATGTCAATGCGAAAACTGCGTTAAATTAGAGACGTTTTAATGCCGCTGTAGACGAATATAAATAATAAATAATCTTAATAACAAGAATATGGCGAACGACGTAGTATTTTTTCTGGCCATAAATACTATTACAGTTAAAAATAATGTATTTTTATACTTTTAAATTAAAAGTAAAGCCTAATATTTCTTAACTGTTATTAATAGTTAATTATTATATATTCTTATATTTAATCAAGAAAACAGTTTTTTTATGTATTTCTTTTACTCGTTACAAAATTTGTCATTAGTTCTTTAGTAGCACCGACCATCTTGTTTACTTCAGACTTATGTTAGTACTGATCGAATCTAACCATGCGCATAATTCGTACACTTCATGTAAAAGGTTTTATGGTTTATGAATAATAAAAGTAATTAAAGTAAGTGGGTACTTTGAAACCCAAATACTCAAACACATTTATAACCTCAGAAGCAGTGACGTAATACAAGATTTCATTCCAACTTTTTAAATGAAAATAAATATGGTTTTTTATAGATCCCTTTGTGGTCACGCACTGCTTAGAGTATTTTTTTTATGTTTAAAGATATTTCTGTTCTTTTATGTTAACCAGCGGTTTATCGTGTTGCATGCCAGCAAGTAGTTACTGTTGGGCCATTAATAAAGAGGTTCCTAATACTATGATTGATCATCAGAAAGTTTACTGGTTTCACTGATAATATAAATGAACTTTCTGACTTGAATTCTGTTAACAGTCTTCTATGTAACATACCTCCTCAATATTTTATCGGAGTTCTCAATAATAGTAATAATAGTAATGTGTGGACGCATTGGTTACTTTTAAATTCTAGTCACACTGCATTAATTTCAATTTAAATTATTATAAGGCAGTTATCAAGTATAAACACTACAGAGTATAGACACTACAAAGTATATTATAACATAAATATTTCATTTTAGCCTTATCAATTTGTCAACACGCGCCATATTAGATAAAATATCAGAATATTAATTAAATAAGATGCAGCCACCTTATTTACTAATCTTGCGATTTCATTCTAAGCAAAAATATGCAAAATAACGTAGGTTAATGACAGAATAACGTCTGTCGTTAGCTAATTGACATTCGAAATGGAACAAGTAAAAAAATTGAACATATAAATTTAAGAGCTACCTGGCCAAACACACATAGACTTACATAACTATCCCTAATGACAACCGTGAGCGTAACACTTAACAAAATAAATTGGTTCAATACTAGCTGTTGTCCGCGACTTCCTCTGTGCTGACTATACTACAGAAAAAAGCCACGTCCGAAAACAGAATTTCTACATGTTTTGTGTTATCTTGGTACATAAGCTACAACGTTTTGTATTTTGCATAATGTGTTTGTTTCGAATAAAATCGTAACATTTGTAAATAAAACTTATTGTAACAGCTTTCAACTTAGCAACGGCTAAGTTAAGACAAAATCTGTTGAGTAGTTTTGGCGTGAATGAGTAACAAACATCCATACATCCGCTCGAACTTTCGCACATACAATATATATAGAAGAAGATCGTTTTAATAACGCTGCTTTCGTGGCCACACACCACAATTACTCTCAACGGGAAGGTCGGTACATATTTATTTGTCAGCGAAATCGCGCTCGCCCATTAGGACTGGGGAAGCCGTAAGCACGCAATAACGAGTTTTTCAAACTTCATACAAGTTTAAGTGATAGTCATCGTGTTTCTATTTTATCTAATTCAAAGAATGATATACAGTTCTTAGGCCTATAGCCAGCAGTGGACGTCGTCCGGTTGATGATAATGATGAGTTAGTTTCTTTAACGATACTAAAATAAGATTTATTGCGATATCACGTACAGACCTGGTAGGGATATTTTTTGTTTTCGCGACGATATACATTTGCGCCTGCCATATGTCAAGCGTGGGAATGATGACACCCGCCAGGTTTCCGTGAGTATTGGGCTCCTGACCTGGGGAGTTCCCACACAGAAAATATTGTTTTTAAAATCCAATCAGCCAACTAACTTAGTAGTTATGCGTGTAAAACTGCTCTTTTAGAGCGGCATAATACTTTATCCTTGCGGTAAAGTGTCGGAGCACTTTGCATCTCCGAGAGTTTTATCGGATTAATACCTGTACTAGATTTTCCAATAGATGAAGCGTAAAAATTGTAAGGTCCAAACACTCTATCACAACATATGAAAATCTATAATACTAATAGTTAGTATTGCCAGCAAACAAAATTAGTTAACATTTAAACGCGGTATTCTTGAAAACAATTAGACTTTATATAACATTCAGGAAAATTATAAATTCCTTAATTCCCTAACGTTCAGGAGAATTACAACTAAACTATAGTTGTAAATTTCCTGAATGTTAGGGAATAAATTAGTTTGAGCGTCTCAACCAATTTCCAATTTTTTTAATGCCTTTTCTAATTCTTCTGCGTATATACTATCTTACTCAAAAACACAGCTAATGACTAAAATTAAACTTTTCATTTTTTCCTTAGAAATCATACTTAGAGCGATATGATTTCACTTATAAATCATATCCTTGAGGCAGTTCAAACATATTACTAATATCAAATATCAATAAATAGTATATTTAACTTACAAGATGAAATTGAATGTAACATTGCGTCCTTTTACTCCTATTGTTATGATCCCAATATTTCTCTATACTTTAGTTAGTAAGGTAAGAATAATATAGTTTCTTTATATGGCAGCAGGTGATCCTCCCGGGAAATTAGCGATAGATTGCAATGTCAAAATCTTGATCACATATTGTACTCGGCCTGATCCAAGGATTTCTCAATCAGTGCACGTAATATTGCATATATACTCATGTATGCTTCTTAATATTGATATTTTAATGTAATATCATTGATTTTTAGGTTAGTTTACGAATATACGATGCTATATTACACTAAACTTTCATTTTTAAGTATACGTGATTGTACAAATGTACATACACATTTTCTTTGCAAATTCAGTACTACGCGCAAAATTGTAAGTTGTTTTTAACAAGTGCATATCTTTTGTGCAGATGGTTTTGTGACGCTGAAAATTTGTTTTTGTGAGTCTTTTTTTAATAATAACTTTTAAGAATTCTGTCGCGGTTTATTTAATTATTCAACTAGCCCGACGTTTCAAAACCATGGTTACAAATGGATTGAGATGACACATGTCCTGATGTTATAAGTTTTTATAAGTACCCAAAGAATTATAATTTTAGTTGTTCCGATTAACGAAAACAGTACTTATTACATATTTCTGTCTTGTGAGTTTACTTTTTGACTTGTTTATGTCTACCACTGCGTCCAAAGCTGAGTGAAAAAAACCTGCCATCTTCACTATTGAAATTTGGATGTTTTATGATTTCAGTAGCCTCAAGGATCAGCCTTGGAAGGAAGCCGGTGTTCCCTAGTGAAGATTTGCGCTTTAAGCGGATCGTCAAGCTAGTTCAATAAATGAATGAACAACGATACAATCAGTAAAAATAGTTTTGTTGTAATGAATAACATTCGCGTAAACTTAGGACACTATTTTTTTTTATTAAAATATTTAGTAAATTACTTGTCTGACTACTGTGATGTTTACGGTTAAGCATTTTACTTTTAGACTTACTGCGTTAAAGTCTAAATATAATTAATGTTCTTCAAGGGAGCTGTTCTTACCATAATTACGGTATTTGGCATCGGATTATCTACGTACATCGATTCCAGTCCTCATTGTAACATCATGGCCTATGTCCAGCAGTGGACGTCATGCGGCTGATGAAGATGATGATAACGTAACAAACGAAAGCTCCACTTTAGGATCTTGTACGTTATATTTAAACATACAAACTACCTATATCTGGTCTTGGGGAACATCACTGAAAACTATCACTGAAATACGCAGATGACATCATGGCACAAGCTACCTGGGAAAGATGAATCAGAAATATCGTTATTTTGTATCGGCGTTTTGGGTTCCGTACCCAATGTGGAAAAAAACGAAACCGCTAAAATTCCGCCATATCTTGTCCGAGATGACATGTCGAGGAATATCGGTACTTTATGTCTGTAATTAGTAAGCTTGGTGTATTTTAAAACATGCTGCAAAGTGATGTTAATCTGATATTGGTAAATAAAATGACTGCCGCAAAACTTTTTATAAATATAAGCGCGGGATAAAAAAAACTCCAGTGGGCAAAGCCGTGCGGGTTTTCATTGGGTAGGTTTTACTTTCAAAATATTCAGATAGCTGTAATTTGAATGACTCTCACCAAGGGAGAAGGTTACTTTTTTTCGTAATTGCAAGGATGGACTGTTTAACTCACCACAATAGCGGCAGCTGACGATCACAACAACAACAACAACAACATCTTTACGCCAGTTCCTTAAAGTGGTAGGCAGAGAAAACGATCACAAATTTCTATATTGTAGCCCATATCTTTGTCATTGTACGCTTTATTGGCTGAAAGGAAGTGATTGACCAAATTTTCTGGTGGCTTAGGGGCTACAACATATAGCCTGTTGATATACGTCCAAAACTAAAATAGACGACATGTAGATATATATATATATATATATATAGATTTAGGCTTGATATCACTTCATATTAAACAGGTAGCTATATATTCTTTTTCTCACGTTTTATCGGCTTTAAGTACTAACAAACACAGGGTTCCCGTGTTTGTTTCTATCTTAATTACAAATCTCACAATAGCTTTTTGCACTGGGTAAATCCATTCAACTTTAATTCGTAGTGTTATTTGCGCATAGACTGAATTTCTTCGACAGAGATATGAGATTTTTCATTTTACCTTAATTATTTATGTTAGAAATAACATATCTAAAAGGATCGGGGCAAGAACTTTTCCGACACTTCGGAAAAGTTTCTGTCTCATTCGTATTGTCAGTGTATCACTTTTGTGTTCTATGCGATATATTTATATAATATATAAAATTCTTCCGTTGTTGAGTGGTCGATTGACAGACAGACTGACAACCCACAGCTGAAGTATAAACATATCATGAACTACCAAATCTATTTTGTTCAGACTAATTTGCGCTTAAAGAGATTAATTGAATTCTATAATCCAACTTTTTTTTCACATTTTCCTTTCATAAATTCAAAAGATAGAGCGAATATCTCACATTCTTTTTTACAAAATTAATTAACTTCCTTATAAACTTTCATACCACTTATAAATACCGACTCAATGACAAACTCAATGGCTATACCCGTTTTTATCCCTTAGTCACACGTATGTAGTGTCAACCTTAATTACCTTGTTTTTCGAAATCATACCTTTTTGTAGCGGTTCATAAAATAAACCTGCCTTCTAAATTTCAAAAATACCTACAGAACTTAATTTCTGAGCAAAACGTCTGTGACATACAGATGAAAATACGGACATGACGATAATTTCGTCATTAGGCAACAAAAAGAATAAAAAAAGTGTAGGAGAATTGCTAGGGTACTTTGTATTACTATTTCTGTTATAAAATCGAATATTCTCCCACATTATATTTTAATAAAATTCAGCATTCATGCATCAGAATACAGATTTTGTCTAATAAAACTACACATTCGAACACAGATTTGCACTCCACTGAAACATTGCTGATAAAGGATTTCTTGTCTGAATTTGCATTCGGAAACGGTAGAACTTTGATATTTAAATGGTATAAAGTTAAATTATCATAGTATGAAATATATTATTTCTTGAAGTGTTTCACATATAGAAATAATGTAGACAGAGAAGGTAAAGGGTTTCCTTTTTCATTCGTTTGTTACTACTCAATACGAATCCGAGATTAGATTAGGCACTAACTTTATTACCTCTATGGCTTCACAAGCTCTAACACGCCTTAAACTGCCTTATTTGTTCCACGTGTACCATTTATATGTACGTATTTACGTGTATAGATCAACTATAATGAAAATATTCACCACAGAAGTGGCTGTTAGCTATTTTTTTAGGTATAAAAATCCTTAATCAAAATGCTACATACATATACTTATAAGATGGGAGCTAAAATGTTTATAGTTGGCGCAAAGGGTAATCGTGTACTTTTATCGATTTCTCATGTCGCGTTAAAAGGGCTCATTTGGTTTTATTGTATAAAATGGATGGAAATGTAATTTGCATTGAACTGGTGGTCACGCACGTCGTGGGGTTACTTTTTATTGTTCAGTTATACCTTGATCCCTCATTTAATGTATTGGGCGGTGGAGCCAAGGATTATACCTTACAAAGTGCTTTTTACCAACTTCTTTTGTGTAGAGTTGTTGAATATATATTTAACATATCAATTTACGTAAATGTATGATTACATGAAATCTTGTGTTTTGTAACGTTTCTTGTTTGTGAATGTATTTCATATAACGCAAACGATATACACCATTCTTTTTCGACGAGGCGTTTGAAGTTCGTATTCCTATTGCATAGTCGTCAGGCAGAGATCTGTCATTCAATAAACGGACGGCACGAAAATGGTTCAGCCAACTGCATTTATAACCGACGAAAAACCGGTGGAGGTTCTCAATTGAACATGTATTTTTTTAAACGTTTTATTATGCTTTTTTTTTACTGAGTAGACTAATAATGTCTGAAAATTTGTCAAATAATTCTAATTCTGACGTAGAAAAATAGGAAAGTTTTGCATGTTTACGGACTAATGTTTTGTCAGTTTAATTTTTATTTATGAAAAAGTTTTTGTTCTTTGTTTATATGAAGTTATTATCAATTAATGACATCTGCTATAATCATGAATGAATACTCATAAGTTTTTGTGCAATACATAATTGAAATAATTATTAAATAAAGTGCTTTTTACCTAATATATACTAAGTTCTTGTCAAATACATAATTGAAATAATTATTAAATAAAGTATGTTTTACCTTTAGTTTAGTGGCGGTATTAAGTAATTTTATTCTTTTTTTTTGTTAAACCTATCAATTTCAAAATCGACAAAAGGAAAGTGCGTGACAAAGAAGAGGTTATTATATGTTTAAAAAGACGTGGCAGACAGGTTTTAGTGAAGGGGATATATTATGTTTACTATGTAGTACTGGCCGATGGGCAGATGTGCCATCTGTTCCTCTGAGTGTGTGACCAGTCCATTGCCACTTCAGCGAGATACTTTAGTGCTCTGCCTTATGACTCCGTTACGAATTCTGTCCGACAGAGAAACACCCGACATAGCACGTTCAATAGCCCGTTGAGTTATCGCAAACTTGCGGAGCAGTCCGAAATTAAGAGGCCATGTTTCGGCCCCGTAGGTAAGCACGGGAAGGACGCATTGGTTGAAGACTTTCGTTTTCAGGCTCTGCGGTATAGGCGACGTGAGAATGTGACGAAGTTTCCGGAATGCTGCCCAACCCAACTGAAGCCTTCTATCGGCTTCCTTCTCAAAGTTATGTCAAATTGCAATAGTTGCCCGAGCTAGACGTATTCGTCTACGACTTCCAAAATAGCATCACCTACGTCGACCGGCCTAAGAAGAACGTGTTTGTTGAACATGATCTCAGAAGAACAGATGGCAGATGGGCCAGTAAGGTTCTGGAGAGGAGGCCGCGTTTCGGAAAACGAAGTGTTAATGGACGTTTCACCAGGTGGGAAGACGATCTTCGCGCAGTAGCCAGTCCGGGATGGAAACGAGTAGCAGGAGATCGGTCGTCTTGGCGTTCATTGAGAGAGGCCAAGGTCCAGCAATGGACCGATAACGGCTGATAATGATGATATTGTAGTACTGATATAAGTCCCCTTCATTCTGAACTGTCCCATTCTACTAAATTTCCTCCTATTTAGTACTGGGTAGTGCCCTACTGTATTGTAGCAGTATTGGGCAGGCACGATTGCGAAGATACCTCTCGCTCATACTACCGTAAAGTGTACTCTACGGTGTCGCGTTTCGTGCGCCTTGGAAGGTGGGCCACCTTTGGAGGGGAGGAGGAAGGGAGGAAAATGCATCGACATTGTAATTATGCGGTTATTTATGGGCGGCGGTAGTCGAAAAGGCTCCTTAATCCATTGGTCGTTTGCCCTCTATATGTATTATAAAATAATACTAATACTATAAATGTGTATATGTAGGGTTGGAACATGTGCAAAAATATATTTGCACAAATATAGATACCAATCTGGAATTGAAAAAAATTAAAATTTTCGTAGGTTGTTTGTACGCGAATGTTACACATTGTAATAAAACTAGTTTAACGGATTTTATCTCGGTTTATTAAATGTTTTACGATCCCGACGTTTCAGAAGCTTTGCAGCAACCGTGGTCACGGTAGAACTGAGACGACAAATGTCCTGAGATATCATAAGTTATTAAAAGTACCCGAAGATTCTATATAATTAATTAGTTGTTTCAATCATGCAGCTGTGAGGCGCCTTAAAATAAGTTTTTATTGAAGCTCGCTTGTCACATTCAATCTCTACGGCCAGTGCCATGCCACATCCCCCTACAAGATTCAGGAGTATATAAACTCGATAGTGACTGTGGTCTCTATTACATAGGACAAACAAAAAGATCAACCAAAACTCGCGTCGAAGAACATATAGCAGACATGAAACGCCGTCGCGTTAAAAAATCTGCAATCTAGTAACACACTGAGGTTGGCCTCTGTCATTACATTAGATTCAATGAAGCACAAGTCCTTGCGAAAGAACACAGATTCCTTCGTAGAATGATCAATGAGGCCATTTAGATAAAAACACATCCAAATGTAAAAAAAAAAAGCTGGATGCTTGCCTCCGCTTGGGACCCAGTTATAAACATAATCAAATCAAGACCCAAACGTACCACCTCACAGCCGCATGATACAATAAGTGTTTTCTCCGTTAATCGGAACAACTAATTAATTATATAAAATCTTCGGGTACATTTAATAACTTATGACATCATGACATTTGTCATGTCAGTCCACCCGTAACCACGGTAGCTGTAAAGCTACCGAAACGTTAAGCTCGTAAAATACTTAATAAACCTCGATAAAATCTGTGAAAGTATTTTTATTATAAATTGCATATATTTATTTCTATACCGAAAATATGAATGATGTCATTAAAATTGTATATAACATATATTTTAAGTGTGTGGGTTTCCGAGGCATGATATAAATTAATATATACTATAACGAAAAAAAGTTAATATTTTTTTAAAATTTGTAGCGAGAATATAATATCTTAGTAGCAACCCTATGTTGTAATAAATTTCTGGAGACCTCTTATAAAAGTATGTTGCGCAGTATAAATCCTCATTATATCGCACATACCCAGTTTTACTTGTATTATACTAGAATAAAACCATAGCATGTCTTACAGTATATCATTTTATAATTCTTTTAAATACAGAAAAATCACACTTTCCTGGATATTCTTAAGAAATCTTAGCGATCTTTTTTTGCTTGACGGCGTTTATATTAATTCATTTGGTTATCTTCCCCTTACCCCTCGAATACCTTAGCTTTATGGTTGAGCAGTCTCCGGTCACAGTAAAAACCTTATAGAAAATTAGTTTCAGGTGGTGCAAGGGGCGAGGATGGGTACCTCACCCCATTGCACTGCCCCAAATTCAGTGCAATGGGGTGTTTGTGGGCATTTGGAACTTTCATGTGCCGAGAGTCCCACACACCACTGGACCCCACCCAGGGCAGGTGAACAAAAAAAAGGATAAGTCTATACTAATATTCGAAGTTGAATAGTAAGTTTGGATGAATCTCAGGAGCTACTGTTTACTGTTACTGTACGATTTGCAATATTCTGGCGGTGTTGGATTGACAATGTACTGTGTACAAATAGGAGCGGAATTTACAGGTTTTGAAACCACAAGATGCTGCGAGTATCATAATCACTAGCTGTTTTTGGAAACCTGTTCTGTTTGCAGTGCAACAATGGTGTGGCCTAACATATTTATATATTAAATGTAAATTATATTTTAATTATTAAAGGTTTAGAATAGAAAACATTTTTTCCACAAGGTTCGGAAATCGCAACTCTCCGCGTAGGCTGTCGTGTAAAAGTTAGCGAACAGCGTAACCCCTAACGACTGCTTCGCCACGATAATGCATTCGCTCTACACTTCCACACCGCATTTGATTCTAACGAGGGGACTAAATATTTGAATACACTCAGGACCCTACAAGAAACAACGTAACATCATTAAAATTAATTATATACCTACTGTTTTCCTTCAATATTACATTTCTAATTATTATCTGTTGTATGTTATTATATCCGAATAGATTTGGAAATTTACTTATTTATTTAACAATTCATTAAAATAAACATAAAACAAAAATATTAAATATTGAAAATTATGGTGCAGAGGTACTACTGAACCCATAGTATAATTTCTTCCAGTAGTCCTACTAAAGGAAAATATATGGTATATTGCATAAATTTAATTTTATAAATAATATCAAAAGTAATAAAATAATAACTTATAATTATAAAATACATATCATATACGGTAGTATTGATATGTATATCAACAAATACTTATATACATGCTTACGATTTTTTAAATATATCAAATAGGTTTTATATAAACGCTTACGGAATATAATGGGTTGCATGAGAGACCATGCGAGCGAAATTTTAATTGATAGGAGGAGGAAGTTTTGAAGAATTTAAGGGGATGGAAAGAGAAATGAATCTTTCTTCTGATCTCACTAACGTAGTTTTTTCAGGAAAAATAGGAATTGATAATTACACCAAAGTTCTTAGCGGAATCTGAGAGGGCGATTGTAGAGTACCTTCTGCAGTAATACAGGCTATTAGATTATTTAAAATGTTTTAATGTCAAGTCAACAACGAATTCGTGTGCTGCCTATCATCTACGCTTTTGTGTTTAGTGGATTTACAGTGATACCAAAAGTCCTAGCCCATTCGGCAATTCGAAATAGAGCTTCGTTGATACAGGAGGTAGCTGACATCGCATCTGATAATAAAAAGTGGCGATTTATTATTTATACATAATTATGTCACAAAATTATATACATAACTGAAATATAAATTATCGCCTCATTATAATTCAAATATTAAACATATAATTTGCTTGTGATTCATTTTATTGAACATACATTTTGATTTGTGATTTCAATTTATTCAACATACATTTTGTTCTTAGATTTAATGTACATAAACCTATCTAATCAAAATTCTTTTAATCTCGTTTGAATCGACAAAAGAATATAATTATTTGTATAGCAAATATATTTTACTTGACATTATCTTTAAATAATTAAAACAATACAGGAACATTGAAATCACGTGTTTGTCTTACAGCATATTTTAAATACAATAATTCATCATATAAAGTTTCTTGAAACAAATTTAAGTTCATAAGAATTCTATCTACTAACATTAAGAAAACGGTAACATTTGATTGTTTTTTTATATTGAACGTACACCTAAACTACTGGAAGGATTTGAGAAATTATTTTTACCGTCCATCTGTAATCTTACATAATCAGTATTGAAAATAGGCTGTGTGACATTTTATACCACGTTTTGATCATTATGAAGACTTCAACAATATAACCAAATTATGAAAAAACCAAAGTAAGTTTCCCCGCATAATTATTGACAACTGTCCCGATACACGTTGTTTTGTCATATATTGAATTTGTTTTCATTGTAAGATGTAATGTTTACGTAGCATAATTTTTATATTTTTGTGAATCAATGACTTTTTGTTTTTGTAAATGAATTAATTTTTGCCACTTTTTGTGAAATATCCGTTAGAAATTGATACGGACTGTTAGTTTTATTATGTTTGACGTATCCCATATATTACGTAATAATAATATTATTATAATAACATTCAATATTATAGTCTTAATGATATAATAATACCTAAGTGCGTTGATATATCAAAATATTATATACATTAATTATATTTCCTTTATACGAGTTTAAAGTAACCAACCAAACGCTATAATTACTGCACGGGCTAATTAGTTCCCTGTCGCTTTACTCCTGTAAGTGCTATGACCCAGATTTAATTTTATACGTGAAAAATACTACACACACTTTTTTATACTTAGATTTTTATTTTAAACTGGCTCGTTTTTTCATCCACGTAAATCAAGAATAATTAGTTTATTTCACCCCGCTCATTCAACACAACCTTCCTCCTACAATAGATGATAATGAAAAAGCCGAGATACTAGCAGATACGCTAGAATCTCAATATGGCCCGAGTAGAGTAACTTGCAACTAATCCCTTCTCACATAGCCGAAGTACATCGGGAAGTTGAGCACCGTCTTTCTATACCACCAGACGGCGACCACATACGTCCTACCACTACACACAAGGTGAAACTCCTCATCAAATATTTCGTCCCTATGCTGTCCCCTAGACCCAACTCAAAATCTTTCTAACTTTACTAGGTTTTTTGGAAGAACCTCACACTGTGCATGTGAACATGCACTCCCTGAGGGATGCACGATCCTCGCACATATGGAAGGAAGCCACGTGATCGATATTTACAAGCCAGGCAAGCCTGCCCTTACCAGTAAGCTACCGTTCAATAAGTCTTATCACTTCGTTGGCTAAGCTCTATGAGAGAGTTCTCTTCGTTCGCGTCCAAGATGTAGTGAGGGATAAATAACTCTTCATAAACAGAGGATATCAGAGGTCACTTCAAAGCCATCGAAACCCCTTTCATCCAAAACCCCAAACCATCGAGGCACCAGATCGAAATCTCAACTGAGCATTTCTATCGGGTGCCTCGTCACACCAACCCCCTCATTACGCAAACAGTGGACTATGACAAAAACTGGCTACGAGGGACTTATTCACGAGGAATACCACACCGTCTTTTAATAGAGTGTCGCCTTCCCTGAAGTAGAATAGATGTCCCGTTGGCTGTGTCATGGTAGACAGATTTTTCTTACAAACCATTCATCTCCTACTCACGCCCTTTTATGGTTGATTTAAAGAATAATGTGTGAAATTGTTTTGAATTCCACCAAAAACATTTCAGTGCCTTAGTAGTGAAAGCACAAATAAAGAAACACTTTAACATTTATTATATTAGTACCTACCTGGTATAATTTATGATATGCCGCGTAGCGTACGGTTTATGAGCAGTCCATTGTAGGGGAGGTTGTTTGGGCGTCCGTAGTTATCGAAAAACCCCGACTCCTCGTTTATAATGTAAAAGAAACTGGCTTTGAGAGAAAGGAACTGAGTGCCCCACCTCTCTCCCTATCTCTCTGGCCTATACAGCCTATGCCAAAAGTACCTCCTACTTTTACTATGTTAGCTAATTTATAACTCAGGCAGACCTAAACCTTACCATGCAGTTATAGCATTTAAATAAAGATAAAAAAATCTTCCTCTTTCGTTCGCCTCATCCGATCACACATTTCGTAACGCTCTCGTCGCGAATTCACCATCTTACTCCACAATAATTTATTATAATATTTTTTGAGTAATATTTTTTTACACACTCTTGACTCATGGAGTAAGCTGGTAAATACGTTACGTAAATCTAAACGTAACGCACGTCAGAAATGATTCTTGACATGAAATTTCGGTTTCGGTCGGTAAACCAGCTTCGGCCGGACACTAATGAATATGTTAAAACTTTTCTTAGAATTCTAACTTTGTCAAGTTATTGTTAATGAAGACACACAAAACTCTTAAGAGAGAATTTAATATAGGTTGAGTTAAGAACGGAAGCGTATCGTACATAAAATTCCCCGAATAGTCTCGATACGACAATATGCCCAATGATATATGCCAACGATATAATATTACTTATGGAGACAAAAAAAATGGTATAAATTTGGTAATGACATCGTGGTCATCTTTGGCCTTTTCACCTGTGACAAATGATTTATGTAGCGTCTTTAATATACCGTTTTTGATGGTTGTACTAGCCAATACGAGAGCGATAGGGATGATAGTTGGAGAGGCGCTCTGTACGAGTCTCCCAATTTTTTTTTTAGTAACTTCTAATTACAATGGCTGCATCGTGATCTCTAACAACATCACGTAAATTTTTCCTCCACTCATCACGGTTGTCTACATATCTACGCCGTGGCATGATATTAAAATCGAGCATATCACGCTTGACATAGCATTTAAACTACGGTATTATCCGCCCCACTTCTATTTTTTATCAGCTATTCGGTCAAATGAGAGAAATCTCAGAAGTCCAAACTTATCCATTCGGTGCACATAGCCCAGCCACCGCAGAAGTCTCCGTTTGAGTATGGCAATGGTGGCTCCATTGCCTTACTTATATATTATTATTAATAACTGCAATTTCTAGCACTCCGTGGTAGGTTATACTATCTCGCCAAGAAATGGTCAGAGTGCTCCGGAGACGGCGCATCTTGAAGGCGTTCTGCCGCCTCCCCTGCTTTGCATACGTTGTCCAAGTTTTAGACTCGTACAAAAGTATGGTCAAGATGAAAGCATGAAAGAAGATCATCTTGGTCTTAGTAGTTAGGTGACTGTTGTGTCACACTCTTGTACGGGAGTCGCCAAACATGGTCATGGCCCTGCCAATATGGGAATCAATCTCTGCTTCCAGCGAAAGATTGTTTGGCACGGTGGGACCAAAGAAACAAAACTTGTCAACTACTGTTAGAGGCGTACTATGTAGGGTAGTGGATGTGTTTTCTGCACAGATTTGAGCTGATACTACTGTTTTTATAATATTTATACACATTGAGAAGTGAGTACGTACTCCGGCAAATATGTCAACAATCTTTTGCAGCTGACTCTCGGATGCCGCTACAAACGCTGCGTCATTTGCGAATCGGGGGCTGTCAGCGTGCACATTATCTCGATAACGTTTAGACTTCATTAGATGAATGTTAAAAGTTTTCACCAGACTAGTTTTGTAGGTGAATGCCTTGTTGTTGATCGCCAAAGGCCACCTTCAGTAGCAGAAATAGGAATATGCCAAATAAGGTAGGAGCCAGGACAGAGTCCTGTCGTACACTACTTCGGGCGTCAAATCAACTTGTGGTTGCGCCTTCCAGGACTATTGCACCCCTCGTATTTTGAAGAAAACTTAAACTTTACATTTTTAAGTAGAATTGGACTCCCAATGCATTCTAGAAGAATAAAAAGGTTCCCTCCCTATTTATGAATGGATGAAATATTCTCTATTGTGCACAATATAAAGGAAACACATACAATCGATGTATGAATTACGATACAAAATAAAATATGAATGCACACATTTAAAGTAATTTCTTCCAGACGACCCAAGTCTTAAAGATAGGAAATTACATAAAATAATTGTAGTTAGTGCCAAACAATCTTTCGCTGGAAGCAATCAAATACCCGAAAAGATAAATCAATAAATAAATAAAAAAAACAAGTACATAAATTGCATACCTACTACATACATATACTCATATATACACATACATACCCATATACATACAAATATATATACAATGAAATAAACATAACGATGATTCTTGATTAAGACAAAGATAAATTAATACCATTGAACACGAATTATGCAATTAGAAATCACTAAAATTTTCTTACTGTATCAAACGCCTTATTTAGGTCGGCCAAAGCAATAAGCAGGGTAGAATTTTGCTCCCTGCTTTTTTCTTAGGTATGAGGGTGTTTTGAACTTTATCATACCGAAGAGCAATGTCGCTAAATGAACATGGCTACTGTGTTCCATCCCTAGCATCTGTGTATTATTTATATATGGTGAAACATGTTCTCGAAGTAGGATGTCGAAACAGTAACGGGCGCATGCATTTTACGTACGATTGTAGAAGTAGTGCTCCCTACACAGGCACTACATTGCCTGGTACGTATTACGATAATATGGGCATCTACACTAACACATTGACCTCGCGCCTTCGGCCTCATGCCAACAATAGCGTGTTTTTCCTTGAGGCTACTTGGTGGAGGACTGCTTCTTTACCATGAGGCTACTTGGTGGAGGACTGCTTCTTTAGAATACTCGCCACCAACCGTCATATCTGATGGTCATTCAATTGTAACCCTATTGGTCGCTGCAGTTTAGTCCCAACATCGTGGTATTTTTCAGATTATTCGGTGTATTGGCAATTACCGTCTGCCCGACGACGTGTACATAGCTGGACATAGGCCCCTCTTTTTCTGGTGTCGCGGAGAAAGGCATTTATGCGCCTTCACTGGCCCTGGATGGGGACGGTGGTGTGTGGGGATCGTGGCATATCATAGTGACGAGAAGCCACAAAAACCACCGCTAGTTCCATCAGTGCCGCCTTTAGTGTGGTGCCCCGGAACAACAAATCACAAGGCACTTCGATGGCTAGTCTGGCCCCTAAGGGACCAACTCCGCCTCAAAAGATCTGGTCGTTCCGCACTGATTGATAACTCCATTAAATTTGGGACAGTGCCGTGTGATAAGGTTCCCATCCTCGCACCTTGCCCCACGCACAAAAGCGCCTCCTCTTATTAGTCTTTTGACCCCTCTTCTTATAAGAGGAGGTATAAAGAACGATCCTCCGTCCGCTCTTTAGCGCTCTCTTCTTATAAGAGAGGCCCAAAGATCATCCCACTATGTTCAATTGGCTTCGCCTGGGTTCATCCCAGGCTAATGAGCTCCGCCGCCACACCAAGGCTTCAACCATGGTAGGGTGGACATTGGCCTCCCCATTGATTATTACTATACAGAAATCGTGGTGAGGAAACTGAGGCGATAGAGTAATCTTTTTAGGACTGAATGCTCAACTAAATCAATATGTAACTTTTAGAAAAAGTTCTGCCAATTTAGCTATAATGCCTATACCTTCCACTACAACAACTTTATGGGAAAAAGTACTGAATATCCTTAAATTCATTCACTAATTAGTGAAATTTTGAAGGAAGAAGTTTTTATAATTTTCCTTTATATTTGGTGACACGGCTAACATAGAATAATAGCAAATCTAGGTATTATATATGAATGGCCTAAAACATTAAAGTTAAGTGACTATATTTACTCATATGTTCCGTCTTATACGATTATTACTAATAGCAAGTGCCGCTGGCTAAAATAATTTGCATAAAGCATTTCACAGTTTTATAGCTCGCCTCACGGCATCCGTATGACGAAGGAGCTATTTTGTGACGCCTTTGCTGCTATAATTAGAGAGTGGAACAAAAGCTTTTAGATTGTGACAAGTTATGTGACTACTTTAAGCGTGTATTGATTAGTTGTTCAAAAATAGAACCAGCGCTACGGAATTTTGAAGATACGCAGATTATTTAGACCACACTTTTTATATAAAAAGAGAGTGGTATTCTTTTTATCTATTCCGATTATAAGTCATGTTATGCTATCTTGTTTAGGGTGGTTTGAGGGAGTTCGGCGTCCCGTAAGGGGCTTTAAGAAATTGAGATTTTTCTTTTTTAGTATAGGGGACAAACGAGAAAATCGGAGCCATTCGGCAACTCCTCATTAATATCCGCTAGGTAAATGTACAGATACCTGTATATGAAACCATTAATCAAGAGGATAGGATGATCCACGTTGGCTTCCATTAGATGGGATAGGGGTGAATGTCAACGGCTACCGCATCATCATGTACGTGAAACATTAGCATAGATATCGCGCAAATAAACAGTCCAGAACCGGAATCTAAATGACGAAAAGGAATGACGATTGAGGACGTGAGCTTTTTATGGAGTTTTATTTTTAGTGTTGCAAACGAGCAGTCTGATTCTTTTTACGACTTCCCACGGCCAGGAACATCTGCATAATTATTATGTAGATGCGCTGCCCTCCTTTCCTTCTCCCCATGGACATCCCAATGTTCAACCGGATTATAAACCACACGAAACGCGGCATCGAAATTAATGCTTTACGGCGGTTTAAAGTGAGCGAGAGATACCTTCCCGGTCATGCCGGCCCTATTACGCTGCAATGCAGCACGGCTCTACCACTAAGTAAACTACTCTTACTAAAAACACAAGATGGAAGTATAAACTTCAAATGTAGATTATTTATTAATCTGCGTTATTCATCCACATGGGATCACATCCATCCCATCTCACTATCAAAATCGATAGGATACCCGTGTCCAAAAATAAAACGGAAAGAGTGTACGAAATTGTGTTGTGTTAAGATAACATCTAATCCAAAGGATATTTTGTAGTCAGTCCACTTGGTTTAATATATCTAATATCCGTTTCTATTAGAAAAAACACATTCAAATGCTCGACACTTGAACCAATAAAGTCCTTTAAGTGCTTTTTTCGATGTCGCTCTCATCGCGCTCGGTGCGTGTATCACGCTATAAGGAACTTCGTTGCAAAAATAACTTTTGATTAGAGGTAGCGCCACGCTGCATTCTTTTTAAGTATGCAGCTGAATTGGGCCGGCTCGAGGAAATATCTCTCTCTCTCACATGACTCCGACGCAATGTGACGCAACTTTTGTTGTCGTCGCGTTTCGTTCGGTCTGTGAGAGCTCTGGTTGGTCCAAACCCCCTCCCCATCTCATGGCAGCACAGTGTTTTAACAGACTACCCCAGGAGGGTACCAGCATCAATGATGCTAGAGAATCCCTCCCAGGACTCCATGCTCGGGACCTTTACCTGAGTATGGAAGCCTGAGCTGCCACGCGTATTCTGATGGGTGGGGGGGACTTGTTCTCATTAACGATATTGCAAGGGGCAAACGCAAGACCCCCCCTGCTGTTCTTGTTGTGAATGTCAGCAACGTACGGGTTGCAATCCAACTTAAATGCCGTGCACCACCACCTGGAGACTGAGAAGCAGTTTGTTCTTCTTGACCGAAACACAGATATCTCCATCATATGGCTACGCGTAGATTGCGACGACCAGCCTCGCGTCTATGCTTGCCTTTATAGATCCCACAGTGGTAATGCCGAAACTGACCGACTCCTCGAGCACATCGAAACAGCTACGGATTCCCTTCTAAAACAGATCCCAACCACAGAGATCTTGGTTATTGACGACCATAATGCTGAATGACTAAACTCACGCATTACCGATCACGCGGGTAGATAAGTTCATGACTTTGCCTTAGCACGTAATACAACATAATTGGTTTCATCGCCCACGCGAATCCTGGATGTGGAAGACCATACACCTTCCCTGATGGATCTCCTGCTGACCTCCAATCTACTAGGTTTCTGTCGATACTCCTCTGGGCTCGTCAGACCACTATCTTATCCACAGCTCGGTGCCGGTAAAAGGCGGCGAAGCGGCCACGTTTCCTTGGCTGCCGGCGTGTCTGGTACCATAGGCCAGCAGATTCGGGTGGGATGCGTCTTTTATTTGCATCTTACCCATGGGGACGGATTTTCTTCTCGCTAGACGATCCCACCACTGTTGCTGATGTGGCGCATCAAGGAATGGAGCTCTTCATTCCGCACTCATCGGTACCCAATGCTGGTAAATCACAGCCGTGGTTCTATCGCTTTATAGACTGGCGCTACGGCGTATGCTACAGTGGTACCGGTCCTAGATTTTTGCGACAGCGTACTAGGATGTAAAACCAGCTCATTCAAATTAATCACGCTTCCAGGTCCTACGAAAGAGTAATTGCTGGGGCATCCCGCCAATTTTGCCGATGTAATAAGATCGGCAGAATTGGCGGGAGATTAGTTCGCCTTCCTTCGGGAACTCGTGATTTCTGGTCCCTTATCCTCTGCACCCGTACGATGAGGCCATGCCGCAGAAGAGAAAGCCGATCTTCTGGGCTCTCTATTTGCTTCCAAGTCTACTTTGGACGCCATCTTTCCCGCGGTGTGAACACTCAATGCCGGATACTGAGTTTCGGCAGAGTTATGAGCGCAAAATGCTACTCGCGGTGTTGACGCATCTTTTCCGATACTCCTCTCTGTTGGCGTCGTCCCAAGCGAGGAAGAAGAAAGGAATGGCTTTGGTGCACCCGATCCCTAAAAAAGGTGACCGCTCGTATCCATCGAACTATCGACCTATTGCGATAAACTCTTTGTTCTACAGAATTATGGAAAACATAAATAACAGCCAGATCCTGTGTTATTTAGAGAAACACCAAATAATTAGTGACCGACAATACGGTTTCCATCAGGGACGCTCGGCTGGCGACCTATTGATCTACTTAACGCACTGGTGGGAGGAGGCAGTTGAGACCAAGGGAGAGGCATTGGCCGTTAAGCTTTTAGGTCTGGCATAAAGCGATCCTTTCGAAGCTTCCATCTTACGGACTGCCTGGGAAACTATGCGACTGGATCACTAGTTTTTGACAGATCGTAGCATCAGATACTTGTCCACGGTGCATGCTCAACCCTCAAATCTGTCAACGCTGGTGTTGGTGTATTCTGGCCCCTACGCTGTATCTTCTGCACATTAATGGTGTGCTACAAACTAGCGGCATTCATTGTTATGCAGATGAAAGTACTGGTGATGCACTATACACTAGCCGCACCAACATTTCCCGGGAAAACGTCACCAAGTATCGGAACCCAATTGTGTCTGAAGTCGTGAAAAGTGTCGGAATGGGGCCGATAAAATTTTGTCCAATTCAAACCCACAAAGACACAATTTTGCGCGTTTACCGCTAAAAAACCCCTTCCCCGTATCTCGTCGCTTCGAAAATACCCCCTAATGGCCTTAGCTAGTATCGGGATTCTTGGAGTATGTAGCAATTATGTTTTGCTACTTAAATACTTTATAAAAAAAAAGTATATCTGTCATCTTTGACTGTAAGGCTTAATGTTGTGTCTCTTTGTGTTGAAGAAATATCAGTTTTTTTTCCTTTTGACGATGTTGCGGATGGATATATTTGGCTGATGGCTGACGCTACCTGCCATTCCCAAATCATAATTAAATAGTTTTTATTTTCCGCTGGGAACCTACATATTCGTGTCACAATACACGAATGAATATTTCATATAAAAAGAGCTCTACTCTTTTTTCTTTTCCTTTTTCCTTTTTTAAATCTGGATGTAAAATGAAGATAAAGTATCACTATAATCTTCAACTATTGAAGTTGAGGACTGAAGAACAATCCGTCTGGGAGGATTAAATTTGAATATACACGTAAACGACTACCCAAGTTGCAGGCGGGGATTCTCGGACAACTATCTCACTTTATTGGTTCTATTGTTTGTTTCTGATACTATTGTAATTCCGTCCTGATCTGTGAATGTGGGGAAACAATTATTGAATTTTAAAGACAAATTAAATGAATTATAGTCCATTTATTTTTATTAAAATTGTAACAATTGGCACCCAATGTAAATAATTGATAATATAACAAAAATCGCAATGTACCCCTGTACAACTGTAAATAATTATTCTCAGTTTTTAACCAGTAACTAGTTTTTCATGTTAAACATATGCTTTGATCAACATAAATTGATGTTCTTCACACATTCACAATCAATACACATACTTTTTTTTGACAAGAAAATGAATTTAGATAGGATCTAACTCTGATACTAATAACATTGTGTATTTAGATAAATTATAATTTAAAGTTGCATTGCTATCAAATCAAGTTTATATTGAGGTTATAAATTGTTCAAAAAGTTAACTTGTCATAAGAGTAATACTTTTGAATAATTGGAATATCACTTTGAAATTATTAGAACAATTACCTGATGGATAGTATTTTGAACTCTTAAATTATTAATTCTTCAATATTTAATTAGGAGTTTTGCAATATTGAATTAATAATTTGGAAACAACATTATATATTTAAGAATTTTTTGTAAAACAAATTTACTTGTATCTCTAAATATCAACTTATTTTTTGGTATTATATTATCTTATGTAGGTGTTGATAAGGGAATCATAGAATGTTACACCCTATTAATTTTGCATCCTTGCCTCAGACTTAATTAGAATATGAAATATTAGTTTGAAATAAAATTAAAACATTAGGCCACATATACCACCATTAAAAAGTTAGGCCTCATATACCACCATTTATGTAGATTGGATTTAGGTGATAACAAAGATGTTTATGAGGGATGTATTATGGAACATTTCTAGGATTTGAAATTATCAGGATGTTGTTATCCATGATAAATAGTTTTTATTTTTTTCATGTACTGTTACATTCGGTGTTGCTCTACAACACTAGTTGATGCATTGTCTATGTACTTTATAGTTTTTTTACATGTATCGTTACATGTGGTGTCGCTCTACAATACTTATTGATGCATTGTCTATGTGCATTATTTAGGGGACGTTCATCTGTATTACATCCTTAATATATTATGAAAAAAAAATGTATTAGAGTATCATATAGTTTTGTATTTACTTTGTAGCTGTGAGTAAGGTCCATAGTGATTTTATCTCTTTTTGAAAGGGCGAGGTGTAATAGGCAGGAACGCAATTACCATGTTATTATGATTCTAGTGATGTTTGTCGAAGATGAATGCATTGTATGTGTTATATAGTGAACACAAATTAACTATTTATAACGTTATTTTAGGATAATTGCAGTGACAAATTCACATGCGTGGCTGTAATGCTAATTTTTTTTTGTATTCAGTATCAGTTGCTTAAATTATATCGAGCAACGTTCAATTCCGCGGTCATTTGGAGGCGAAGGCTAAATTAACCTCCAAGAAGCTGGGTGTGCTCAATAGAGCGAAGCAGTACGTCACGCCACATCATCCTGCTGCAATTATACAAGGCGCAGGAGCATTGCTCTCACCTTTGGACTGGTGCCTCCAACTATCAACTCGCCCCATTTGGTCGTATTCAACGTAGATCGACTTGAATCATTGACGACCAGGTTGTTTCCGTGCAGCTTGATACTTTGACATTACGAAGAGATGTAGGCTCGCTCTGCATCTTCTACCGCATCTACAACAGGGAGTGTTCCGAGGAGTTGTTCGGATTAATACCAGCAGCGGGATTCCATTCTCGGACGTCATGACAGAATTGTAAGTTCCACTGTCACCACCTTGATATCCGATAGTATACAACTGTGCATTTCAAGCGCAATGTCCTACCGCGCACAACTTCGACGTGGAACCAGCTGCCACAGTCGATATTTCCGAACCTTAAAGGACGGCATGACCGGGCTAGTCTTTTGATATCATTATACAGCTTCCTTATGTAGGCTGACAAACGAACACGGAGCCTATGGATGCCTACCGACACCTATAAAAACCCGCTTAGTTATACAGATGCGTTGACCTCCTTGTCTCATCTTTCCAAGCAATGGGCCGCTGCGGATTCTGAAAAACTTTTAACTTAAAGTTAACCCGAAAGTTGCAGTAATTATTATAAAGTTAGAAAAATGCACATTGCATTTGATATTTGTGCTTTAAACACAACAGTACAGATTCAATATAAAAATAAAAAATGTACCACCCATGGACTTGATACCTTGTAATTTAAAATAACTATAAAATTAACATCGTAAGATGTTCTGTATATACGTAGTTATTTCTATATTTTTGTTTAATGTTCCTTGTGACTAGACGTCGAAATCGTCAATTACATGTGCAATGCAAATAAAGTAAAAATAAATTCAATTCAGTTATTATATCGAAATGAAAGCAAACAATTTGAACGAGAATGTAGATGAGCAATTAGGAATTGTATACTGATGGAATTATATGTATATGGATATTAGGACCGAAGACTTCCAATTAAAACAACAATAGCTGTTTTCTGGTCCTCCCTCGGTATTTGCATGCTATCGCCTACAATGAAAATTTGTTTTCATGAATTCCCAATTGTGAAAAGTTTACAGTACGTTATAATTTTATGTATGAGTATTATGAATGATGCTTCTGAAACGGGATTTTAAATTTTGTTTAATATTTTCCGTACACTGATTGGCTTTTGTGATTTGGCTTTTTATTGTCGGGCAGTTAATTGCTATACACAAGTTGTGGTTTAATAAGTTCGAAAATAGAACGTGAATCAGTTAATTGTGTCAATCACAATAATCAATCTATTAAACTAACAAGTATTCGTATATGTAATCGTTTCAGCGTCTTCAAATATCTCTAATATTTTTTCTTATTTCCTTGACCGCTAATCACTAGGGACACTCATTAATTTCATTGATATATATTCATTATACTCACTAATGTGATACACACTCTAAAATAACTAACTAACAACTTTAACGTGTGGGTAATAAGGAACTGCCATAATAAGACAAAATGCGACAGCGTAATCGTTAATTCACGTTGTTTTTGTGAAAGAAAACATCTTAGCCTATATAAAAATTACCCTAACGCGTCAGTGCGTTGCCTAAATTAGTAACACGTTTACAAACAACTGGCAAGCTTAGGATCGGAGTTACCCTTCACGCGTAGTACTATTGCGTAGTAAATTGATATTTACTGATAAATATCAAGTAACAATTTGTTATATTAGCTTTCTGCGCAGTATTTATTTTTACTACTCGAGAAGAAAAGGTTAAACATGTACGTTCTTACTTTAAAGGTTATCCTAATTATGTCAATGGATAATTGCGCTGTGCGTTACTAAAATATCGTTATGTGTGTGTCGTCACTGTTCTAATTTTATATTTGTAATTGGTGTAACAATGCCTACTGTACTACATACTGGCATAGTCGCTACGTTGAGGAGGTACTCGTCTACTATTGCACCGTACTGAGTAGGTATTGTTGGAGCGGTCCGAGGGAGCAGGATGCCGTTTGCCGTCCTTATGGTACGGCCCAGCACACTTTGGAGGTTAGTTTGTCCGAACTGTCGTCGAGCTCCGCGCTCCGAACTGTCGTCGAGTTCCGCGCTCCGAACTGTCGTCGAGCTCCGCGCTCCGAACTATCGTCGAGCTTCGCGCTCCGAACAGTCGTCGTGCCTCACGCTCCGAACAGTCATCGAGCTTCCGATGTCCCACCCGGGTTATGAGGTTCGCCTCGGTGCTCGTAGCCCTCGCAGATCATCTGCGAAGATGACCAGGAGTAGCAGGTCTATGTCATCAGTTGCAGACAGTCCGAAATGGGGGAATTAACGTTGACCGATGCATTAGGCACCCGATGAGAATTCGCAGACGAGATAATGAACATTGGAGGAGTAATGAGAGATTTAGACACTAAATGTAACATACATACTAGTAGAGGGAGGAATGTGGATAATATTTCTCCATTTTGTCAGAAAGTCAAGAACGTCTTCGAGGTAACATTTCATATTGTATCAATACTACGAGTAATCTACGTTTGATATTTATAATAGTCATTAATAATAATAATAAAATATCGTAGACAAAATTATCTTGTACCATGGAATACTAAATGTTACTATAATAAAACGCTTACAAAATAAAATGGTCGCGTATTAAAACCAAACTAGAAATTCCATATCTGTGCTCACTACATAAATCAGGCATAGACCTCATAAGCTGTCAACATTGTGCCATTCAAAGCGGTCCCGGGTTTGTAATATCCTAAAATAAATCAACTTTTACAAAAATATACCCTCAACAATTTTAATATTGAATTAAAAATAGCGATACTGTTTCAACCCACACGCCGCTAGACTAATTAAATTTTACACGCTTCCAGAACATTTATATCAATGACGCAAAATGATTCTTGCCTTTAAGAAAAAAATAATACGTCGCCTCGTTACCATTTGAGCCAGCCGGTAAACAAATAATATTATGTTATAGTACAAGAGTGTTTGCGCAGACACAAGCGCATTCTACTGTTCCATTGTGATGTCATTCCGACACAATCGGAGAGAAATCAGGCAGATCCGGTTAACTTGCTTTCCAAGGAACGGGGGAGCACATTATAATAACTTTATACCTTTTCTGAAAAAAAAAAAAACATTCAAATTCATTATTCCAAAGATATTAAAAATTTCACGAATGCTTAAAACGTTATAAATGAAATAAAAACGGATGTACGCGAAAAAATAAACTCATCATAAGCAGTTTTTCAACTATTTTCTTAATTAAAACTCGCATACCGCTTGTCGTTCTTTCAACGACGATATTTTTTATTTTAAAAACTCCTTGGTAAATAGAACC
>JAFELO010001549.1:35996-48267 GCA_017140195.1 Eumaeus atala
CCAGTACCTCTCGATCACAGATTATGTCAATCTCTCGTCTACAGTTGATATGTTTGCTGCCACAAAATGATTATAGGAAGAGGTAGTGCCGTGCATTGTGTGTGACCATTGGGTAGCACTACCAACTAAACCCCTGCGGGAGCTTTTAACCCGCTTTTAGCGGAGGGTCCCGGATCTGCTGGTAACACGACCCCTCCAGCGGCAGGCTGGCGTCGGCGAAAAGGCCAGACTTCACCACCTAGGGGACAGTCCGGCTATGCTATGACAGTCACCACGACGCCGCGTCTTGATGGAGTGGACCGGATTCCCATCCCGGCCCGTCACGGAATACAGGGGCACTACTGAAGGCGCTGCAGATAGCGCTTCCTTCGTACCCCCATTCTTCGTCGGCGGGGGGAGACCGCGTCGGCAGCCTAGGTAGGAAGGAGCATCGCTTGGTAGGATGATGATGCTTGGCTTGACAGCGCCGCTCATCTCGGGGACACTCCGAGGGTGTGCTGAGCCCAGTCCACCGCCGCGTTGCATGACACTACCAATGCAACGGAATTGTGCGGGCACGACCGGCGAGGTACCTCTCGTTCACATAATACCTCCCTAAAGTGACATCTTCAGTGTCGAGTTTCATATGATTTACGAGTAGCCGGTGGCCTATTGGGGCGGGAGGTGAAGGAGGGCAACGCATCGACATAGTAAATATGTAGATGTTCATGGGCGTCGGTAGTAGTAAAAACGGTCCGATTGCTCATTTGCCCCCCCCATTCTATATATATATATATATATTTATATATATATAAAAGATAAAAGATGTAGGTATCCTGGTAATAACTTCACCTTATTGTAACGTGATGCAGTCCGGCCCAAGTCGTGCCAGTATCATTCATCCATGTAGCAACAGAGACTTGAGATTAATGGTATGCTACACCATTCATTTTGAGTTAAAAAAATATTTGAAGCCAACATCAAAAAAGGAGGTTCACAATGCATCGGGCTCTCTTTATGTATGAGTTGCTAGTGAGCATTCACTGGTTCCTCATAGACGCATGGACCGATTTGAATTTATATTGACGATTAATTATAAAATATGAGAACGTTTAAATTTTAAGAGCCCAATCTTGAATAAATTAACATTTCATTGATTCTGTAATTAATCCTACAAACACTTTGAAGAGCACCACTTGAAATAAATACAAACACTTTTACTATTAATAGGCTTACGAAATTTCACCATCGAAGGGTTTAGTGATTTCAACAAATTTACAGACTATTTACAGTTTTCTGGAAATTTCCTAAAGAGCAGACCTTATTAGACGCGAAAACACAGCTCAAGATAATTAACATAATGTTTAACGTTTAATCTTGTCATCAGTGAATATTTTCATTGCTTACCTTAGATCATCTAATATTTTTTATACTATAAGGTGCAAAGGGAAAAATAGTCATCACCGATACAACATTATAAAACTCTGAAAATAATTAAATAATTTTAAAATTATGCAATCAAAATATACAGCCCCTTATGTACATATTTCTTACTGGTTTCCATAGAGACTAAACATTTTAGGGTACTTGCAGTTAAATTAGAATCACAAAACTTGGCAAAAAATAAAAACTTACAGTCCAAATAAAGGAATAGAAGTCACTCGCAGGCTCCGCCCATTTGGAGCCTTACTATAAGTAACGTTACTATGATGTCCTACATTTTCGTGCATGCAGCTAGCGTTATCGATTTTCACGACGTTATAACGGTAAAAGGAAACAAATCGCATTTGACCTCTTCACTCGACATATCTACATATCTACAAATGTCGAAGCGGTTTTACGGCGCCAAGTTAACTTATCATTATCCTAGCTATGTACACTTTAGAAGTTTCAGATCGATGCGACAACAATAACAAGTAGGTTACGATCGATCATAACGACAATTGTCGATCCACAAGTATGGCCTACTAACGTTACTGAAAAGTAACCAAATGTTACATTAAGAAACCAAGTATATAACATAATTCTATGCACCTAGTGTCATTATTATAACCAAGACAAATCTACCGATAACTCGTTAAAATCTGCCAGTACGGTGAACCTATAATAGGGGACATAGAAATAAATGTACGTACATTCATATTCGAAATACATTAGCATTAATCTCGCCTGTTATCAAATCAGATTGTTGATATCAAATTATATGACCGTCAAAATTTCGTAGGCTTGCAGGATTTCCAAACGATCTACACCTCGATTGTTACATCCTTGAGAAACTTACGCATAAGTATCAATTGTATCGTATCACTATCCACCAGCTAGCTGTAACTTCAGATTAAGTAGAGACACTCTGTACTAATTAATGTCGTAAATGTAAATACATATTACACACACAGCCATTAGGTTGTTTGGCACGTTGCGTGTTTAGTCAATGTGAGTTTTGTGACTAACACGGCACATGGTGTATTTGGTGGTACTATCGAGGTGTAATTTTATAGTATATAGCTCAATGGCCCCCAAATGAGCAATTGGTGCCTCTTGGTGATCACCGACGCCATTACTAATCTGCATGATATATTGTCAAGCATGTGCGTTGCTGTCATTTCCTACATCCCTCCAAGGGGATACCGGTTACTCACTAATTGCATAAAACACGACTATACGTCATAGCATGTAAGCGAGAAATGCATCCTCGGTTGTGTCGTCCCCATGCCTCCGGTTTGCAGTATGTTACTATCTCTTACTAAAATATTTTTTAAATTACAATGGAGAAAAGGAGTAGTCAGAGCATTAGATATCCACTTATCTGTAAAGCAGATGCGATGTCTTCCTTACTTCTTCCCACTCCATGGTAAGATCTATTTTTATTCCAATATTTTTTTTTTATTTTTAAGTAAGAATATCGTTTATGAAAATCGATACAACATAGCTTACGTGAAATAAATGGAAATATAATTCGTGACGTAATGTGCCGAATCGTGCCCTGAAACTGTGCCAGTAGTTGGTGGCAATAAAGCTTCTGTTATAGATTATGAGTATAAAATTTGCTTAAAGTAGTACTTCGTTAAGGAAATTTTATTCTTTAAAATAAACAAGAGGGAGAACCAAACAGTGCACCATTATTCTTTTAAATTGCGGTAATGCTTTATTTTTATAGTATAGGAGGGCAAACGAATAATCGGAGCGTTTCGATGACTAACAACGCCCGTAGACATCCCTCTGAAACGGGCCATTGGAGGAGAGGAGGAAGGGAGGACAATTCTGTCTTCCTCCCACCGGCTACTCACAAACCGTAAAAAACGCGACATCATAGCTGTCATTTTCAGATATTATGTGCCACCCTATTCAGGCCGACCCAATTCGGCTGCAATATACTGCACGGCCTCTTACTAAGAACGATAGTGCGATTACACCTTTTGCTATAAAAATAGACGTTCATGATATGAATATGTTTAATATAATATTATTTAAAACACCTGATATAAATTTACAATGATAACAGCTACCAATATTTAAAGTACAGCGTTAAAAATCGATATTCATGAATATTAACAAAACATACCGTACAGACGATACCGATATCAAACTTGTCTCCATGCATGTCTATATAAAATAATATCATTACTTGGACGTAAGCCAAGAGTGCTCGAAAGTGGTACAAATGCCTTGGTAAGTAACGAGGCGAGCCGTACGAATTCTCCATTTAACTCTAAGTTACCGACATCAGATACTGTGTCTTAATTAAACACGCGGATATTTAATAATTCATACTGAAAATGTGTTTCAACGTGGCTTTGTTGCTTTGTTGTAGTGTCGTTTTATATTCACACAAGCTAATACAATGTTACATGTTTAAGTAGGCACTGCATATGCGAAGAACCCCAGCTGGTTATGGTTATTCACAACTTGCCTTGTACTGGTATAGGCGACGACATCTATATATTTTTTGAATAGGATTCCGAACCGATACGGTATGGGGTTCTTCAAGAAAAGAGCGTACACCCATCTTAAAGGACGGCAACTCGCCTGTATAACCTTGTGTCATGCGGATGTCTATGGGCGGCGGTAGTTACCAACCACCTGCTCAAGTGCCCCTTATCCTATAAAAGTGGGGGACAAACGAGAAATCTGAGCTTTTTTACGACTACCGACGCGCATGAACATCCACATAATTACTATTCCGATGTGTTGCCCTCCTTCTCTCCCCCCCCCAATGGGCCACCGGCTAATCATAAACGGCACGAAACGCGACACCGTAGTCATTTTACGGTGGTATCAAGTGAGCGAGAGGTAAGCCCTGTTGTGCTGGCCCAACTCTGTTGCATAGGAGGATGTAGTGGCATGGCACTACATCCTCCTATGCAACAGACTGTTCCTGGTTGTTTTATTGATATTTGTGTTTGATATAATATATTATAGGAGGGCAAACGAGAAGTCGGGAATCTTCTGATCACAATTGCTGCCCTTAAATATCCGCATACTTGCTATGTATATGCTCTATCCTTAATTCCTCATCCCCTTGAATGAGCCGCCTCATATCATGTGAGGCCAGGTAATTGATATAGTGATATTTGAGGTAAGGACTTAAACATTAATGTTAAAAAATGAAACACAAACACTCTTTTTAAAGTATAGGGGGAAATACGAGCATTGGTAGTCATCAAAAGGATCTTTTTTTTTAATAGCATAAGGGGGCAAACAAGCTATCGAAACTCGTTGATGACTACCGATGCCCCTGGACATTAGCATGATTGTTATGCAGATGGGTTGCCCTCCTATCATCCCCACCACCCAATGGGCCAGCTTCTACTCACAAAGCGCACGAAACACGAAAGCGAGCGAAAGATCTAACTACCGACCTATCATTTTCTTCCCTCCCCCTCAATGAGCTACTGAAAACTCACACAACCAAGTGTATAGTGTGAGCGAGGGGTACCTGGTCGCGCCGGCTCTATTCAGCTGCAATGCCGCATCCCACTAGGTACCACTTCCGAAATCACATCGTTGTGGACATTAAGTGTAATTTAAAAAAAATGACATACCGACACAATAAAAGCATAAAAGATAACATGAATATACACTGACAATGGAACTAAAAATAAAAAAAGCATTTTCCGAATAAAAGGCTAAATATGTACGGCAATATATCAAAATGTAATGCACACCAGATCTCAATATTATTTTGGGAGTTGCCTAATATTATTTACGCAGCAATATTCTCCTTTGAAAAATCTCTTAGATGTGATCATAAATTGCTCCGTTGACATAATAGCGTGAAGGGAACGACTGAGATTTATGCACGTTTGATTAACGGGAGGTAAAAGTTTCGAGGGAAAGCTTATGTTAAACAACGCCTGTTTTGGCTGATCTGTAATAACAAGATTATTTAAATACACATAATGCGACAATAAGTTTAGTTTGTTATTAAATTGTATGTTATGTTTAGATCATTTTTGTTTTCTTTATAATCGTCAGTCTCTATCAGTCCACTGTTATCCATATTAATAGAATAAAATCTCCTGACTGACTGATTCATTAACGCCGAGTCTAAACTTTTTAAGTCATAAACAAAAAACTTTATTTTTTGAGATGTTCAGTAAAAATAAATACATACATATTTAAGTATATCTGGATATTGTACCCCTAATGGGTGAAACGGGGGTAGAGATTTTGTATACAGCTTAGTTTATAGGTCTGTCATTTCTGAAGTAAGAAGCAGGAAACTTTGTCGTCAGGCTTTTCATTTTAATTCAATAGATATATGTATCAGCAATTAAGGCAATCAGCATAAATATGCGGGAGAAACCGTGGGGCGCTGCTAGTGTACCATATTTTTATTGTTGACGTTTGCTGTTACGCGCCCTCCCTGGCCCTGGGCGGGGTGCGTGGGGCTCGCGACGCGTTATAGTGCCTAATACTCACAAAAACCACCGCGAGTGCCATCAGTACCGCCTTAGGTGAGGTGCCCCGGAACAACAAATCATCAGGGCACCTCGGCGGCTAGTCAGCCGACTAAGGCACCGACGCCACCTCCACAGATGGGGATGTCCTGCACTATATGACAACCCCACCAACTTTGGTACAATGCTGTAAGGTTCGTATCCTCACCCTTCGTCCCATGTGCAAAAGCGACGCTTTCTTTTTCTCTTCTGTCCCCTCTTTTTATTAGATGGGTACAGTAGAGCAGCCACCTCTTCACTTCAATTGGCTTCGCTCAATGTGTCTGGGTTCACCCGTGCTACTAAGCCCCACCACCACGCCAAGGCTTGAACCATGTTGGGAGCGTATCAAATTACACGTAAACCGGCCACCAATACAACTGATTCTCTGCAGACGTAATTATGACCGAGTACTACTTGGTACATAATCTTTCGACCGAGGGTTTGGTAATTAAGGTATCTGCGTAGATATAAACTGTAAATATCAATACCGCTTTAACTAAAGTTTCCTAATAGACCATAGGCCCTAACTATGTTAAAAGCATAATATATCTATAAACTTAAGACTTGAGAAATGAGGATTTGCACATGGTCCCTTCAACCGTGTATAAAACTTTCAGCTCAGAGGTTGCAAGCTTTTTTATAATTGCGTTAAAAATAACTCCTAAAGAGGGTTCTCAATGGCACCTCGATTTATTCTCCAAGCCATTAGTCTTTATACGAATCCATAGTCTGTCAGTTAAATTAATCATGTGACAATGATTTCGTTTTCGTGTCTCGAAATTGGTGCTCTACTCTGAATTCAGGACACGATTCAAATTAAGTGATAAAGCGCTGGGACCCGGCTGCCCGACTGTCAACGGCAATGCACGAGGCCACGGACTCGAACCTATTAATACATTACGAAAAGTGTAACGAGCGTCGTTATGTTTTATTGAAAGCCTTTACTATTAATAGGTTTAAATTGATTCTTACGCGGCCGGTGATGTCTCTTTCTATACGGGGTTCAACAAATCGGATGGACTGCTCTCGAGCTTCTAACAATGGTGGTAATTAGATAGACATGCTACACACATTTCCACCGCTGCTAAGCATAGCAGCAGTGGAAATGTGTGTTCAGCAAAGCCTTAATTTAAAATCAATTATAGTAAAACTGAACAAAAGGTATTAAAAACCTAAAAAAGGAAAAAGTGACAAGTTAGTAGCATGTTTTAGAGTTGGGACCCATTCTTGATTACTTCTTGGTTATAAAATTTACCCTCTTAATAACTTATTAACTTTCATGCGACCCCACATAAGACGTTATGCATTGACTCTAGTCGTTGTAGACCTTAGTAATAGACGTAAATTTCAGCTTGAACTTTTAAGGATTTCTTGAGAGACTTACAGAAGGACGATATATATTTTTATGGTTTGACATCTTAAAAAGCTTTAATGGTGCAATAACAAAAAAAAAACAAACACATTGTCCTCTTCTGTTGAAGTCGATTAAAAAGGGTGTTTCATATTAATCGACGGAAGCTTTTCAAGTAAAAGTTTCCTACGAAACATCCGTTAGAATACAGGTTGTACAAAGTCGTCTTAGATAACACAAATCTGAGAGATATGGCGTCAGACCGGCGCCTTATACATTTCTTAATATTGCCTCATAATAGATCTATAAATGTAAAGTTACTAGTGATCCGCCCCGGCTTCGCCCGTGAATAACAGTGGCCTAATTATATACTAAAAGCTTCCTCTTTGTTTTATGTAAAAGAAGAAGTTACATAAATTTAGAACGATTTTGGAGATGGATACTTGCTGCTATTATTTTCTGAAGAGGACGCCTTGATTTATTTGATCACCTACTGTACTAAGCGTAGTCACTACCTAACTAAGTGTAGGTTATAGCATTGGGGGACAAACTAGCAATCGGTGTCTACCTGACGACTACTGGCGGCCACGGACACATAGTTATCATTCAGATCCGTTCTTTCCTTTCCTCCTACCCCATAATGGGTCACCGCAACTCACAAACACAACGTACCACTGCAGTTACAGCCAGCTAGCACTATAATATTCCTCGAAAATCTTTCGAAGATTTTATTTTATAATACATACAGAATACATACAGTATACAAACAGAAAAGCATTTAGCATGCAGGAATAGAGGGTACGTAGGTCTATAAGCTATTTCTTTGTCGCGTGAGTCGGTGTCTAGTTTGTTACACTAAACACGAAGTAGACTTTACTGTGCATAAGTAGGCTTGATGAGTGAAAGTCTCACGTGATGGCTATGTTTATAGCCTTCGCTTATCCCGGACAGACACGACTTAGAGATCATCAAGAAGTAGCCTAGCGGCAGCGTGTCTGCGAGACCATGTTGGGGATATCTGTGGGGGATGGTGATCACTTACCATTAAGTGTCCCTACTGCTCGTTTGTCTCCTATGTTATATGAAAATAATAGAGACAATAATAGTTTTATTGAGTAGGGTTAAGTGTTACTCGTAAGACGTGACTGTTGTCAAGAATGTCCTTCATTCTTATTGAGTAGGGACATCAGGTAAGATTATTTATGATAAATATGTAAAAATGTTCTGTCACAATCATACTCATCATCACCATCATCAGCTGGGCGACGTCCACCGCTGGACACAGGCCTCCCCCATAGAGCGCCATAGGTCACGGTGACGAGCTACTTCCAACCAGTGGCGCCCCGCCACGCTTAACCAAGTCGTCAGTTCACCGGGTAAGCGGCAGTCCCATATCCAGCCTTCTGGTGTGGAGCCGTCACTCAAGAACCTTCCTCCCCCGACGGTTATCTGTAAAGCCTACTCAATGAAGAGTAAATGATACTTTTAATATAGCCTAAAACAAATTACGTTTTAAATTGTTTTTTACAGTGTACTAGCAAGTCGACCCAGGTTAATCCTTACCCGGCCTAACACAGATTCTTTTTATTCTAAAATTAAATCTACATTATTTAGTTAGTTTAGACTAGTTAATTGTGTGAAGTTTGACACATGTGTGATAATTGGTTTAAATTTCAGTTTTTTAGCAAGGCAATTGCACATAGTTTCTGCAAATGGAGCAAATCGAGCAGCGTGCCGTTAGCCATCCATAATGATAATGACAGTACTTAAGGAGATTCTGTTTTGTCTCACTCATCCATCAAATAATGGATAGCAGAATTCAAGCGTGGTAGAGAGTGAGAGTGTGTAAGGTGAACCCCGCTCTATAAGGCCATCGATGTCCACTACTGAAGAAAGTATTTAAAAAGTACTCTATTTAGAGAGAGTATATTTCTAGAGAGTTAGTCGAGATTTTAGGCATTCTTTATGTACGTACTCAAAATATCGTAGTCAACGAATCGGCTTTCCACGAGGTGCCTGCGAGGTGGGACCGGCGACTGCTTTCAGTTGAACAGAAGAGGACGGGATTGAATATTTCACATGAGTGTTTGGAGTTATTGAGGCGATTCAGATGATTTCTTGAAACGGCTTGTTACAATGGACCAAACATGGGTTCATTACTGTACGCCAGAAACAAAGCAACAATCGAAACAGTAGAGGAGACCTGGTTCACCACCCGCTAAAAAGGTTAAGGCGATTTTGTAGACAAACAAGGTAATAGCTCCAGTATTCTGGGACTCGAAGGGTGTGATTATGATTGATTATCTTGCAAGGGGTCAGACCGTAAACTCTGATTGCAATTGTATCCTACTACGTTATTTACGTGAGGAAATAAAATAAAAGCGTACTGGAATGCTCAGAAGAGAATCCTGTTTCTTCAAGATAACACACGCCTGTGCAATCAATGGCTGAAATTCACAATTTGGTGGCTCTGAATTATTACCGCGTCCGACTTACTCACCTCTGATCTGGCACCATCAGACTTATTTCTGTTCCCTAACCCAAAAAAAACACCTGGGAGATCAAAGATTTTCGACAAACGTCGACGTCAAAACAGCAGTGGACGCAGATTTTGACTCTAAGGAGAATAATTTTTTCAATGGTATAAATAATTTCAATGGGAGATGGCAAAATAAATCGAACTTTATGATGATTATGTAGAGAAATAAAAATACAACTGATCTAGTATATGTTCATTTTGTTGGTTAGGCCGAATACTTATCAGTCCAGCCTCGTCAGCCATTTTAAGAAGACGGATACATACATAAAACTTCTAGGGACTTTCTTTTATAATATCTTATATATTGAAGGTATAATATTGCAGTCCGAGCTCTTTAATGACTACCGAACCCCATATGTATCTGCATGATCAAAAAGTGTACTTTTCCCTTTTTAACTCCTCCTGAAAACTCAAAACCTCACGAAACGCGACAAAATAGCAATGACAAAATAAGTCTTGCTCAAAGTAAATCAACTTTTGTTATATCTATAGGTTAAAGATTTGAGTTAGATTTAGCGCCATGCCGTAGTGTACCCGAACCGGTATAGGCAGAGTAAAATATATATCATATATATATATTTTACTCTGCCTATATATACTCCCGCTCATATGATACCATCATAAAATGACAGCTACGTTGGAAGAATATAACAAATATGCGTTACGTCAAAAGGCTTCAATTGATCTTTCGCACGCCGCTACTCTAAAAATAATAGTTACGTACGAAAATTTTCAATATTCACCCATTTCACCCGAACCATAAAAAAATATTATGTTTGTGTACTACAATTCACAGTCGGTAGAACATTTTCTTGGCTTTGATATCATAAGCTCTGTCCCACGGGTACAATCATTTGGATTTCGCGGTGGCTTTTCCTGCAATAAGTGCTTCGGTTTTACTTGGATAATATCATATTATCGTTTACGTAACGATATCACACGAAACGGATTTACACAGACGGAATGTTACAGTAGCTTACGTAACCTAACCAACTTTTATTTACCATGTAACATGATTTTGCAAGCTGAATTTAACGATTGTACGATTACATTATACGATTGAGCTGAAATTTGGCACACTTATGTAAGTACGAAGACAATGAACAAAAGCTAAATAAATGCTGGCCAAATGGTACTGGACATAATACCAAGAATGGCACAGTACAGTAGAGCATATCATGCCATGTGTATAAAAGCATATAATGCTGTGCCAGCCGATAAAAAATCTTATCTCGAAAAAGTTTAAGAAATAAATTATAAAGTTGCAAAAATTCAAAAACTACTATTCAATTAAATAATTAACTGACAATTTTTTAATTATTCTGTATTGTGATAATATCATAATTAATTTATAAATCATGAATTACTTCAATCAATTATTAATTGTCATTAATTTAATTGACATTAATTCACATAAGTTAAAATTACTTAATTTCTACATCCCTTGTTTAATTTGACTTGAATACTTTAGTTTATTGTTATGTAATTATGACTTAAATATGTTTAAATGCTTTAGGAAATCGTATCAGAGCCAGCGTCGTTAATGCTATAAAAATATTGAATGTGCCTTAACAATAATCCTAATTTTATAGTTTAAAACGTTTGCATACTAATTAATTGTTAGTTAAAGGTGTTAGTAACAGAAGCCAACGCTCATTTTACCGCTTTCATGGCAGATAAATAATTGATTGGTCGATTGATTGTTTAATGTTATTCATTAATATTTTTATTGAATCTTCGACTGCACTTATGGTGGAGATAGAAAGCCATGCTGACTCTGTAGTGAGATATCGCAAACTCATCGTTTGTACTCAGGAACTACTCGCCCAAATTGAAAACTTCTTTTTGTGTGTATTGGTCAAATTATCTAAGAAGGTTATATAACAGGAACCTACAACTAATAGGACCGTAGTCATGGAGGTGAAACCACAAGTGTATAATAAAAGCTTTCAAAGAAAAACATTTTTATTCACTTGTTCTTATTTATTAAATTTAGGAAATCGTAAAATTGTGAATATTGATGGGACTTGGAAACAATGGGCGGTCTACGGTAGACTTCATATCTCGTGGGCCCATTTGAATTATTAGCGAATTCGTAGGTCTCAAGTCATTTTTTATTATTTTATTATAAATAACAGTTTAAATGTAGTGACAGTGTATCAAAAACCCACTTGTGTTCAACCGTACACCGACATACATTGTCAACTCTCGGAGTTCGTTTTGTATTTGCATCTTACCTTGAGACTATTAGCAGCGGTTGGCATGAGTCAAAACGTTATTTCAACGTTACGAGTGAATTAGATTGGAAGATTGAAGATTATTTATCGTACAATGCAACAACTAATTGTACCCTGTTGCTTATTGACCCGGGCCACTTTACCATTATCAGATGATGGCACTCTAGAGGCTATCCAACTGTGGCGCTGCGAGTAACACCATACGTGCAGTTATTATAACTTA
>JAFELO010001549.1:48407-58886 GCA_017140195.1 Eumaeus atala
TTAAGGCACACGCAGTATTAAACTCGCGCGAGATGTCAGCGACGAGCCAGTGATTATCTACAGTGTTAATGAAAAGGTACTGCTTGTATAGGTAGGTACATGAAATATTGTCTTCAAGGAATATTAGAGTGAAATAATAAGATACGGCCCGTGTCACGAAATTGCCTAATTTCTTAGATCGCTTTAGGAAATTGAAAGAATCGGTAGCTAGACGCGACTCTCCTGAAATATTCACGAAATTTTTAATTTTCTCGAAACTGTGACTTTGTCTCAGTTGTTCATGGAATGAAACTGTGGCGATATTTTGCAGACGTGGACTGTTTCTTATGTCAAATTTGAGTATTAATGCTTTTTTCTGTTTCGTGTACTGTGAGTACCTAAAACTTTTGTCATATATCTATAGATATTTATTATCATTCTTTCTCTTTCACAATTAAGAAAATACTATTACATTAATTATACTTGGAACATTGGAACGTATATTTCAGGTTGTATATGATATTTAATGATTTCGATACAATTCATAAAACTCAAAATAATTAGTACAAATTTGAACACATTATAATTTATTTATATTTGCTTGATAGTACCAAAATGACTGGTTTTTTTTATAGAATAAGAGGTCAAATGAGCAATTGGAGTCTTTTTGCGACTACCGACGTCCATGAACATTCATAATTACTATGCAAAGCGTTGCCCTCCCCTGCCGCCATGGGCCACCGGACATTCACAAACCGCACGAAAAACGACAATTTACAGCGGTACATGTGAGTGAGAGGTACCTCCCCGGTCGTGCCAGCCCGATTCCGTTGCATATTATGATGTAGTGTCATGCACTATGCATGGCGCCACCTCCTCCTACGCACTATGGCACCACCTCTTCATGTAGCCCAAAGTTCTTTGAACATTTCGTTTACTTTTTGCCGCTTGTACTTTGGCCGTCAATCAGCTGCCTTGGTGTCCATTGATAAAAGTCTGAGTTCAGCAGCCGCGTCCCGTCGTCCACTGACGATAAAAGGTTGATCATTATAACATTATGTACAATACATAAACATACAACAATATTTATTATATTAAGATTTAAGTAAGCGCATCTTAGTCACATAACTATATAAAAAGTATTGTGACACCCATCAAAAAAGGGGAGGATCGGAGTTCGATTTTCGATAGTTGGAAATATTGCGAGTAAAATTATGTGAATTGAAAGTTCCTGAACGAACCAGCTATATTTAGGTATTTCGCAAATACAAAGTTAACATTAGAAGCTAAGTACTGCATAAATAAATACACATAAAAGTAAGTACGATAGTAAACTTTTGATCATAAACCCATTTTAGTGACCCGATGACCGTAGAATAAAATATTCATATTTAAAACCAAGGTATTAGGCCGAAGAAAAATATTCAAGATGCGATAAAAGTGGCCCTATATCATACAATCAAATAATAACCTTTATCAACTCGACCTGAAAGATCATGAAAATGTGAGAGGGTCTTAGTACAGGCGCGGGGTGTGCGGATCCGAACGCAGTCAAATGCGAGCCTTCAGTTGTGAAGCCTCCGCAGTCGGCTCCGGACGTGTCTATGATACTCCCGCGCCCCAAGTACGTGATCGTTTAGTGCGAAGTGTTTAAGAAATTCCATGACAGATGCCAGTGATGTGATGGACACAGGATAAAACGAAAAGGATGTATTTTTTATTGGCAGTCCTCAGTTTACTTGTTAAAGGTAATTTAAGTTTAATATGTGTGTTCGTTTTTGAATTTTATTTTGTAATTATAAATGACTCTAATTTTTTACTTTGAATTTATAAATTGACTTAAATATATTAAATATCGAAAAATTTGGAAATTTTGTACAATATTATGATAGTTAGAATACATAATTGTGTTGTTTTCAAAACTTAAAGGCTAGAGACTCTATAAAAGAGATAATAATGATTATGTTTTGTATTAGTGAATGATTACTAAACTTGCAAAAAAGTACGTTGAATAAATTCATAGATAACTTTTGACACCAAAACTCTAGACGTGTAAGGAGACAATTAGGAAAGGAATGAATAATTGAAAAAATTTTGTAAACAATAAAACCGAGGCCTCTGCCCAATAAGGGTTAATGAAGAAAGGAATTATGGATATTCCGTTAATAGCTTCACTTTTTATAATCCTGTTTGTTGCATAATATTATAATATGCTAATTCATTAATTAAAATATTCGGTTGAATGGTTATGAGGAGATTTTGTAATTACATTTCTTTTGCTTTTAGAATTCTAAATTGCTGTTTCTCCGGAGGTGTTATACAACATTTTTTTTAATTTAAATTTTATTTATACATTTGTATTTTATTTATTGTACTGTTACTGATATTATGTGTACATATATTCAGTACTATGAGAGGTAAAGTTTCTGTTAGGCACCTTGTTTGTTTGTTTGGGGTAAACTTCGGAATCACTGATTCGGTTATAAAAAAAATTTCTAACATATCTAGCTAATAGTATTGCTTCACACATAGTATAGCTTCACACTATTGAAGAGTGAGAAAGGCTATATTCTATAACTAGCTATGCGCCGTGGATTTATTCGCCGTAAATCTAAACCAAGGAAACCTTTTATTCCTTTTTTGAGATTTAACGCCCAATTAAGTAGTACTAGTTGTATAATATATTATGTTGGTGGATGCGTATAGCTAACTGATACCGATTGATTGAAACTCTATGTTATGGAGGATGTCCTCAAGCTCTTTATGTTGGCCACGTATCATCTTCAATATTTGTTTGCGATTGATGAAAATATATCAAAACGATTAAAAATCAGATCATAAATGTTTAAACTATTCAGAACGTTTATTTGAAATGTCTCTTGATTATTAATTTTATTATTATAATGATAATGGTTATATACGCTAATTTAACTATTATTCTTATGGCCTGAGAGGCTCATATCCTTGACTTTGACAGCGTAAATAATTCAAGTGTAATATTTATACACTCAAAAACTATTTACGCTAGTTCCCTACAAAGGTAGGCAGAGAAAACTGAGCGCCTCATATCAGGATCCTTACATACGCGAATGAATGAATGAATGAAATATTCTTTATTGTACATTACAAAAAACAAAAAAAAATACAAGAACTTATTAATAAAGGTTTACATACACAAAGGCGGCCTTATTACCTGACTTGCCATTTCCAAATTCTTAGCTCTCTTCATTCAAATTATGTTATAAATATTAAATTCATAATACTTAGTTTCTCAGTAGAAATAGTGTACCCACTATCTCTACTCGTGTTAAGATACCTATCCTTAAATATGAACCAGAACGGCTTAACTTTTATTTCATACACACTATACACCTACCTGTAGGAACTCAGTCAATAATATGTGTAATTGAGAGTAATGCCATTTTAATAGTATTATGTAACTAGCTTTACACTTAGCGAGCTATACACAGATGTAATCAGTACTCAACTGTCACCACTGTGGTATTATCGTTACATATTTAATTACACGTGTGATGTTTGTTACATGTAGATTAGTGTAATGTGCTTAATTTTAAGCGCATAGTGGGCAAATTACTAAATAGACGCTGCCACAACACAAAAAATTACCATTTGATAATTGAAAAATAATATGAATGAAAGATCTAATCTATAATTATTTCTTAATTTTCATACGTTAGTGCCAAGATAAAATCAAGTAAACATGTGAATCTGTTTTTACCACATTATAATCATTCAAGCACCAGAAATGATTAAAAATGCAAAATGACCATGGTCGTAATATAGCAGTTTGACTTTCTATACTTTTTTTGTAAACTAATCGTAAAAATAATGAACCAAAATATAAAAAAAGGATAATAGTGACGTCGTCCTAGCCAAATTTCGGCTACAGTGGCCATCTATACTGAGACAAGTCAGACACGCAGGACATATCATATTCCGGTGGGTTGGTAATCTGACACGACCAGGGTAAAAATAGGCGAAGGACCGGCAGCTTAACGTGCTCTCCGAGACACGGGGTGAACACTGCTAACTTTCAGATACCGGTCTCTTATTATAAAGTAAGAAATCCTCGCATTACTTAGCGTGCTCCGGGAATCGAACGTAATTATCATACGATATACCTCGTACGTTCATTCATTTTCGTATTGGTATAAAAGGCGACCTTATCGCTGTCGATACCAATTCGATCGCAGTAATTGTGACGATATTTATTCGTTCACCATTATTAACATCAATCGTTATATACCGTTCACGCGACATCAGTTCACACTACAGCTAAAGCAAGAAAATGTATTTTTAGTTTCAAGAATGTATTTCTACTAACTACACTTGCCTTTTTTTTCTCAGTCAACAGTCGGGTTTTTGTTATTTTACATTAGGCAAAAAAAGGACAGTAGTGATGTTTTGCAATGCTCACACAGTCACGAAATATGGATACCCTGAAGTTTATTATAGTCAACATTGTATTTTTCCAAACTAAAGTTACCATAATGCGTTATAACTAAACTGCCATACAAATCTAAACCGTGTGCAATACTTATACCCAATTAAGAATAGCACTTTCATTACCTAAACTTAAAAATAATTATATTACTCGTAGAATTTAAATAATTTAATTAGGTAATCCTTTTTATAGAGTAAAAGGAATTAAAACCTTTGTTCAAATCGTGTGGGAGTTGATCAAAAAAAGATAATATGTTAGAGTAAACATTCAATATGATAGCATAACACTCAAGCTGCTCTCACGCGGCCCGAAACACACACATCTCACCCATTTATTGTGCCACTCATCATATGTAATTTATTTTTCTATTAGTCGGGACGAATGAGGATAAATAACACAGATGAAATATCCAAAGTTCTCTCTTCCGAATCGTTGGAGAGTAAACAGGAGTTATTTCCTGTTACATAAATATTCCTGCGATGAATTCCGTCTCGACTTACACAGTTTATGGAGCGCGATGATTACATATTCTTGTATATCCTTAATATTATTATCATCGTTTATTTTCGCATTCATTGCAAAATATCTATATATATATATATATATATATTTTATTTATCACCATTATTCCTACTATATAATTGCCAATTCTTCAGAGTTTAAATTAATTAAACTATGTGTTCCTTCGAACATTCCTTACAACATTTATCAGAAGAAGAGACATAAATATGTTAAGTAGTCTGAAAAGACTTAACTTTAATTCCATGACATTCTACGGATCTATATTAAGAACCGGGGTCGAAGCAAACAATAGGTTCCTCAAACATTGGCTTTTAAGGAAATATAATATCAAAGTGCATACCGGCCTCTGTAGAGACTAGCCTAATACGGACACTGTATAGTACACTAGTGTGCGCGCTAACACAAGTGCACTCCGCATTCCATAATTCTCCTATTCCGACGGGACGGCAATCCGACACTACCGAAGATAATGGAAACACCATTAACTGTTTTATGTCACATACTAGAGGTCGTAAATTAAGGACTGTAACAAGAAGCAATAAAATAAACTCAACCATCGTGGTTTAGGTGTTACAATATCCGAATATAGTCAATGCAACTTCTTTTTATTTTTATCATTGCATTTTCGTCTCTGTATTAAAATTATATTTTAAATATATTAATACATATATATTTCACAACTATGTTACTTTATAATTTTTTAAAGATACCATTTGCCATTTTACCCGAATAATAGTATAAAATTAATACTAATTTCGTGGTTAGTGTATTTAAGGTAGGAAAGAAAGATGGTAGGAGGACAGTACGCCTGCATAATAATTTAATGTTAACTCCACAGTACAGTATAGTTATCTTTATATACTTCGCGTTACGTGCCGTGGCTCATTGGAGGGGAAGCAAAAAGGGTTCAACTCAAGATCACTATGCGGATATCAACGGGAGTCGGCAGTCGTTAAAAGGCTCCAATTTCTCGTTCTCCTCTGTTTAAAGATTTTCATGTAGTTTTCTCTCATGGATTTAGCTATTCTTGAGGTTTATTTTAGTGTAATATGTTAAGGTAGAAACTGCATCATTTGCACCTGAAAAGGGTTTTGCACAGGTATAGCCAGCTACGCTTGTAAAATATAAATAAGATCGAAGTAGTAAAATAGCCCCGCCCTCAAGTTATACTAGGAGAATTGTGTTCTATATTGTAGCATCTCAATTCCATCATTACAATAAACGGTCGGTATCCATTTAACCAGAATGTCGACCCTTACCAGAAAACACTTGTTCCAATACGTGACGCTCCGATATTGAACGTAAGACAATGTTTTTTAGTAGTAAATAGAATATACTCGTACAAGTTCTGTTTAGTCCCCTTGCAATAGTACCTCCATAAAGTAAGAGGATTTGATCTTTATCAGCTGGAGGCATATCGTTAGACGTTATGCCATTATAATGGCATAAGATCAGCCCAAAATATGTCGTTAGAGGATATGTTTTTTTTTAGTAGCATAGGAGGCAAGTGAGTAGTTGGGCCACTTGTAAGTAAGTTATCACCAACTCCTAATGATATTCGCAATACTGGAGGACACGCAGATGAGTTGACAGGTTGTAGGAAGTATCAGTCGGAAAAGAAATCTACGTTTCGGTTAAAAAGAACAGAACCGGCTTTGCCGTTTCTAAGTGGTGGTTCAAATTAGAATGTAATCTCCTGATATTACAGAAGTCCACAGACACTGTCGTGAGAGCGACTTCGGCTTTCTGATCCTACTGTATCAGACAGAGTATCGTAGAGAACAGTATTGCCCCCTCTCCCCCTAGAATGGGTGGGGCAGCCTTGGCTTCCAGACTCGTGTTAAAAAATTAGGGATCCAGGGAGGGATTCTCCGGCACCACGGATGCCAGTACCCTCCTGAGGAAATCTTGTTATTGAACGTGCTACCATGAAATTGGAGGAAGGGAACTCTCATGAAACGTACGAAATGCGACAAAAATTCACAGTTCCGTTACTTCGCGTCGATATTAAGTGACAGAGAGGTACTTCCCGGGCGCGCTCGCCCATTTCCGTTGCAAACTCAAAAAAATATGCGGCGTGATGCTACCTCTATGGAAAATTGTATATTAAAGCAGTTATAGGCCATTTGAAATTTAGACAGCGCAATAAGTAGGGTAGTTCAATCTACACTATATATGTAATCGGATGACTTGACTTTTGCACTTTGTGCCAGTATTTGTACCAGTACTTAATAGTACTGTAATGAACACCAGTGTAGCTACGGCATCATAAATTACACTAAATCACACATTACAATGAAGAATTGCAAATATAACATTAAATAATATGTGACATCATTAAAAATGAAACTTAGCAAGGTACAGGTCCGACCGCATATGGAATATAGCTCCCACCTGTGGGCTGGCGCCTCGGCTGCAATATTCTCATTTGACCATATACAGCGTAGAGCGACACGAATCGTTGATGGCTCAGTGATTTCCGGACGACTCGATGCTTTGGTCCTATGAAGAGATGTCGGTTCACCTTGCGTCTTCTACCGTATTTTCTATGGGGAGTGTTCCGAGGAATTGTTCGGCTTAATACCAGCAGCAGAATTCCGTCTTCGTACAACGAGAGAGAACTCTAAGTTCCACGCCCATCACCTCGATGTCCGTAAATCTACAACAGTACGGTTTCGACGCCACTTTCACCGCGTACCACTGTGCTGTAGAACCAGCTGTTCCAATCCGATACAACCAGGGTCTTCGAAAAAGAGCTTACCCTATACCTTAAGGGCCGGTAATGCGTCTGCAAGACGCCTAGTCTTGCAAATGTCTATGGGCGGTGGTAGTCACTACCCACCTGATCGTTTGCAAAATTTATAGATACTTTAGTATTTGAGAACCGCCAACCATTTGTTTTACGATTTCCTTGGAGTATGCTAGATTTATTATATGAGAATGCCGAGGCATTTACTTAAAGATGTATTTTTTTCGCCAGTTAAGAGATACAGAATGATGACGACGTCCGTATGTTATGTCATATTATATAGTGAAAATTATAAAATAATATTCAAGACTCTTTGATGTTGGCATGTTATGAAATAAATTAAAATGAACCCTACAAACTTGAACGTATAAATGGAAAGAAAATATTGTTTTAGTTCGTTCTTATTAACTTCAGCTAGACTAATGTTGCCATAATTAAAAGTACATGTGCCCATCTGCAAATTTCACAAGTAAAGCATTGTTTTTTAATCTGTCAATATAGCAAAGGCTTATGGCCAAAATCTTCTGAGGCGTTTTTTCATGCCCGCAGTATCTGAGGCATAGTTGCGACAGTAAAAGTTATCTATTGAGTATGAGGTAGTGCGAAATTTGTGTTCTCCTATTCCAAAAAGATCTAGGGTATCGCGATATCGGCGGCCGATTGCATCCGTGGAGTTTAAGTGAGTGTCCGGTTACCCATGCACCCATCAGACCCCGCCCAGGACCGATGGCAGTGAAGAATTTAGCTATGGATGTGGATGGCCTAGTACGATGTCCAGCTTTATCCTATTAAGTGCGTTATGTTTCTGAGATGCCAATTTGGCCTCAGTTTCCACGTATTCCAATAATTTACAATACAATCAAAGATCTCACAAACGAAGAGACTGAGAATAGAACGTCAGGTACAAGATGGTAAGTGATGGTATTAAGTGGTCGAGGGACACTTTTTATTGTGTTCCGACCCTGGAAAGGAACGAACAGTATAATGTGACGTTAATTTTAGCTTAGGAAGAGGCAGTGCATTGCAGCAGAATTGGAGCAGCACGACCGGGGAGATACCAACCATTCGGAATATTACTATTACTAAAAGTGTTACTATGACCTCATACTGTCTCATGCAGCTAGCGATCTTGACTTCCAAGACGTTATCAGGTCAAAAAGTATGCAGTGTAGCGCTACATCTGTAAATATTTTCTGTAAAATATACATGAGATGGAAATAATTGCAGTCATTTTCTTTAAACAAATGGAACGTTACATGTAGGCCCAAATTCGAAAGACATTACCGTTAGCTAATGGCAACTTTTATTTATCTCATTCTACATTTTCATTACCAGCGTGGATGTGTTGGACTCGTAAAAATATTATATGATTTCCTTTTAGGAGCTATACGAGAATTACATTATTATATATAATGTATTTCTCCTGATCCTCATATGACTGACATCACCTTTAAATTGAATCCAATATGTCAAATAATATTACTATTCTAGTATTATTATTCTGAGTGTAAATCAAACCACTGTCACTGAAAGAGGCATATCCTTCAAGACTGAACTACAACTTTGTTACAAATCAAACGACAAAAGAAATTCATTCACAACATTATCACACTTGGTAGAAGATAAGAAAAGATGGCCGATATGCAGATTATAAAATACTAATGGCGTGTTTGAAATGAATTAGTGGACCATCGATTAGCAGGTTGGTCTAGGATTTCGGGCCAATGCACAATGGCTGGGTGTAGTGCCAGAAAACGGCAGTCCGGTTTTCATTAATATAATCCCGTATCCTTCAGTTATCATGATAAAGTCCGATTATTGTGTACATATTATCGAATCTTCATAATCACCATCATCATAATCCACTGCTGGATATTATTTTTTATACTTTTTAAATGGGCTTCACCCCCTACTTCTCCCCACCGCTGCTACTCCTGTCTGACCAGGATGGACAGCGGCGACGACCGATCTCCTGCTTCCACGTACGACCCTCTGATGTGATCTCAGGGAGCCCGAGGGAAAAGTTCAAACTGTCTTGGGACCCGCAAGGAATTTATGCTGGACATATGCGTCCTTCAGTGAACACCAGGTCGACCGATATCCTGCTACTCGCATCCATACTGGACCGGCTATTACAGGGAGATCGACTTTCTACCTGGTCGGCCATTTTGTCTTCCTAAGCGCGGTTTATTACCGAATATTTATTCATATATCGGAGCACCAAGTAATACAGGTTATGAACTAAGCACAGGGCCATTATTGTGTAACACAAAAAGTTGTGAAATAAAGGATTTTTCATTTCTTATATTAATATTTCACTTCAATAAGTCAACAATAATGTGAAAATAAAAAAAAATCTTTAAGGACGATAAACACAATAGAAAAGTAGATCGATTGGTATTATCATTCACAATGGGAGCAATATCTTTGATATTGCTCGCCCATTACTCTAGCAAGGGTAATAATAGTCATAATTCTCCATAACAAGCGGTCGCGGAGTAGCCCAATACGAGTAATACGACCACAGCAGATTTTAACCGTAATAATAAAGACTGATCTACGAACCTTAGAATTCAATCACAATACAATCTATAAAGGTGAGGCATTTAATAAAATTTATATAGTATAGTTTTTGTATGTTAAAAAAGGTAATGCTCTTATAATAATAATGTTTCCTAACCCACTTCAAGAAAAGTGGTAAGGCTGATTTTAGTCTCACACCGACGGCACGCGCACCGTCAGCGCTGATGGCCGAGATATATGA
>JAFELO010001549.1:74622-93439 GCA_017140195.1 Eumaeus atala
TTAAAATTGACGAAACTTTGAGTTGCCATGTAACAACAGCGAAGTCGTGATAACCGCGACACGGTCTTCTTATGTGTCCACTCGATTATTAAAAACACTTTAATAACAAAAAAATACATACGTACTTTCATAAAATATTCAAAATTAAATTATGAACCATTTTTTTCGACCTGATTCTGAATTCAAAAGTTGGTTAGATATAATATTGTTGGACATTAATGACATATAATTTACTAATTTAAATGTAAAATAATAAAACTATAAGAGAATTCACAAGGGAGTCTATATGCATTATATGAAATAGGTCTTAAATTATAGGAATATATATAAATACATCATTTAAACATGTAAATCAATTCGGAAGTATTACTTGTGACAAATTTTACATTAACATTTATTTACTAATATATTATTCTTTGCTATCGCGTATTATTTCATTGGTATATCACAATAGGCATATACTGTAAGGATAACTTTAAGTTGTAAAATAAAAAAATAAAAAATATCATGTAGATTATTATAAAAAGTAAAATTTCATTCAGGTTGCGTACAGGACGATCACCTAACCGGACCATGGTCGCTTGAGGTGACCAAATATCGTGAAAGAAAACAATTTAAGACCCATTTAAAGGACTGCAATATAATTAAAATTATATAGACGGTGTAGTTGTATTATAAACAGCTTATCAAACACTGTTCCATTTATGAATTTAAATTTAGAATTCAAACCCAATCTAGAATTCATATTGATCAAAACAATGTATCGTAAGGACAAATCGTAACATATGGGGCTCTTATGACTCATTAATGTTACATGAGGCAAGTAAGCTCACATAATTCCATTGTCGCTATTCACGATTACCCCCCGATAAAGGCACCCATTTTACAAAGTCACAGGTAGCCCTAACAGGTGCGTTGTCAATATTATAGACCATAATTTACTGCACATGTCATTTTACTGCCGGCTCTCACTACATAAGAGGAACAAAGCATCGTCCTTTCATAAAAGGGAATCTAAATTAATGCTACGCGTTCTTTCGTGATCATACAATACAAAGTGCACCCTCAAGTGCTTAGTATTTTTTATAGCATGTTCTCCTAAACAAACGAACAATCGGAGCGTTTTTTCGACCATCGACGCCCATGAACATCAGCATTGTTCTATGCCGATGTATTGCCCCCCTTTCCTCCTCCCCTTTAATGGGCCACCGCCTACTCACAAACAGTACTGGTTGTACCGGCTCAATTACGTTGCAGTGCAGTACATGGCACTCCCTATTACTGAAATGTTTTGGTTTAACGAGAAAAGTAAAAGCTAGCTCTATAGTCCGACAAGTTGCTCGTAAAAGTTCTACAAAGGTAAGCAACTTTCGGCGTAGACGACACTGATATGCAGTGACATTTTACTATTATCTCGAGCGTCTGCTGAGGGGGGTACTCAGTAAAAAAAAAGAAATATGCCGTGTTGCCGGCTGACAACTACGTCAATAAAAGATTATTTACGGATTCCAAATTTCATATAACCGTCAATAATGTAACCATAGGAATGTTAAACCGATCGAAGTGTCACTCGTTTCATCAATCATTGTAACGTAGTGTATTTTTTTTAGTTGAGAAGTTTTATATAGACCTTTTATTTTTGGGCTCTCATTAACCGATCTTCATTTCCATTGTTGTCTGATTATAAGTTGTTTGTTTAGTTATCAATATACAATAAGCGTGTAATTGTCCCTAGCATGGTTCAAGTCTTGTCGTGGTGTTGTGGTTGAGTGGCCTGGGGTAAACACACACACACACACAATTGAAATGAGAGTGCTGCTCTTTAATCCCCTCCTATAAAAGGTGCATATTTTATGTCCCATTCCGATGTCTAGTCCCTATAGAGAAGGCTGCTGTAGTGGCTTCGTAGCCTGGTGTTCGTGTGAGCGCGGGGTACTTTTCCGGTCGTGCCGTCCCAAATTTATACTACTATGCAGCATGGCACTACATCTTACTTTTTATTGTTTTATGTATGATGATGCTGTGACATTGATAGTGAATATAAACTCTACCGAAAACGTGTCACGCCCACATTGTATATTGTGGCAGAGAGGACAACGTACTTGGTTGTTATTATCTATTCTAATAATATAAAGCCGAAGTGTATGTTTGTGTGTTCGATCGTGCCCACCCCAGGAACCACTGGCCCGATTTAAAAAAATATTTAGTGTTAAATTGTCCATCCGCTACGACTAATAGAACCGGAGTTGGTGAAATAGCGGGGTATTGCTGGTGTAGTACCCATATACAGTGTCCCGAATCACTCTATCAAAAACGTTGAGTCGTTTGTCTCACATTCCATAATAATCCATGATTAAAGTAATTTTCATGTTACAGCTATCGAAATCTGACGACAGAAAAGTTGTCTTGCACCAGGTGACACTCAAGTCGTCAGGATTATATCGCTGTGAAGTTTCAGCGGAGGCGCCGAGCTTCGCGTCAGCCGCCAGTGAAGGGAGAATGGATGTTATCTGTAAGTTTCAATATCGATAATTACGATTGATATGTCGGGACCAGCTGACGGTACAGCAGACGCTGTACCGTCAGCTATGGTACCTAGAGCTCACAGGATAGCAAATGTTTCATCCATTACATTACAGCCGGTACCATTTAATTACAGGTACTGTTTTGTAAAGGTAGTGGCGGACTACCATAATATATTGCCGGCGTCAAGAGTTGACTGGCCTAGTTTTTTTTATAGTATAGGACGGTTATGCAGTAGCTGGTCCGAGATGGATGTGAGTAGCAGACTCAGAAGAACCAACGGCAGATGGGCCAGTGAGGTTCTGAAATGGAGGCCGCGTTTAGGAAAGCGAAGTGTTGCTCGACCATTCACCAGGTGGGAAGACCATCTCCGTGTAGTAGCTGGTCCAGAATGGATGCGAGTAGCAGGAAATCGGCCGTCTTGGTGTTTATTGAACGAGGCCTATATACGGCTGTGGAAGACTAATAATGATGATGATGATAGGATGGTAAACGAGTAGTTGGAGCTTTCTCACGACTACCGACGCCCATAGATCTGCATTATTGTCATGCAAATGCGTTGCGTTCCTTTTCTCCTCTCCTCCAATGGGCCTCCGAGTACACGCAAACCGCACGAAATGCGATATAACGGAATACTTCCCAGGTCGTGCTGTGCCAATTCGGCTGTAATGCAGCATAATACTTCCTCTTACTAAAGTAAAAAATAGTATACAATGAAATAACAAACCCTCGATTGTTATTATGATCAATAAATAATATGTGTCATCAATTTGATATAGTGGAAGTCAAGGTCGCATTGCCGGTATTCGTTAACATTTTTACAGGAAAAGTTAGTTAAAAAAAACTGTTTTTATAAAATAATTCCATTTTTTTATATAAGTATGTTCGTAGTCATAAAAGTTATGAATACATGCATATTATCATGTCTTACGAGGATAACATATTTTAGTGTTATGAACGAAGTTTCATTTAGTTTTCAGAGTAATTTACATTTTTAGTCATGTACATGCACATGACTAAAAATGTAAATTACGTTGAAAGTGTATAAATTACCTAATCCACATTACTATATAGAAGAAACTCTCATTATAATGAAACTAACGATCTGCCCCGGCTTTATCTGTGAATAATGAAATAGGGGCTAATAATATAATACTGATAGTAGGTACAGACAAAAATTCTACGGTCTATTCGTGATGCGCCTAACCATATTTGTACTAGCCAATATTCAAAACCACCAAACCACTTTTAAGGGAATGGTCATTAATTTAATTCAGTCGGCTGGTTCATTTTAGACCGATGGACTAGTTATTATAGTGAATATAGGATGGGGAACTAATAACTCAAAATAAAAAAAAAAAAAAATTAAATTAAAATAATATAATTCTAAAAATCCGGTACCTACGTAGTTTGCTAAATAAAATGAAACTTTGTATAGCATATTTGCCACATTTTCTTTTGACAAACAAAAAGTTATAATTTATACAAGTAGGACAATAATACTCCACATTCGTAAATCGCACAGCAAAATAATATTAAAACCAACATGTGTTAAATATAACATGCATATTATAAAGAAGTGGACCCATTTTTTGTAAATTATTTAACGTTTTTATCTTTAATGCTTAAATGCTATGAGTATCACAATATAAAATACAATATGTATAAATAATTTTCTTGTGAGCTAATACAGCCTCGTGCATCTACCGCATGTTTTTAATTAGAGTAACAAATAGCGCCAGCGTACTTATAAGTCTTCATTAAAATTTGTGTACAAACTAGTTGATAATTAAATTAATAATATGAAACCGTAGTAGTTTTACTATTAATTGTATAACCTATAATATTAATGTGGTCCTAGCCAAATTTTGGCCTCTTTAGAGGCGAGCCAACTGCAGGGCACATTGTAATGCACAAGAGCGTGCGCATGAACAAGTGCTCTACCTGTTCCCTCACACTCCTATTCCGATGGGACGGCAGTCCTGCGTGACCGAAAAGAAACCTCCGAGCCACGTGGTTGTAATACCACCATTTTCCTGATTCTGAAGTGTCACTGAACACTTAGGTCCGAACCGAGACTCGAAACAGGACCTCATGACTGTGGTTGACCATGAACCCGTAGGCCACGAGGCAGACCCATGATCTATAATTCAAGTGTGAAATAGTTATAATGCCCAACTCTGATTGCTGAATCTCTCCTCCTTAACTTGTTGGAAAAATCTGTATATATGGAAGACAAACCTGACTGACATATGAGATGACGTTAAAACCCAGCCGATGGATTTAAATATATACTCACAACCCAAACTACTGTACCTCGAAACTTAAAATTAAAACACAGGATCTCTTCATAATGTAAGTGAACAATGAGAAAAGATATTGAGAAATTCAACTGCTGAGGGGGTGAAATAGGAATATGAATCATTTTAGTATAACTATGTTTAAAAGTTCTCGATTAAACTTAATACTCATAATAGTCAAATCATAGATTGAGTGCTATCTGGAATAACAGAACAATATTTTCACCCCGGAGGAGGTGAGCTCTGATCGCTCGCCCTCTATATTGTAAAAACAAAAGAAACCAGTAAAACAATTTGTTTCAGATCTACCGAAAGAAGGACCTAGAATAACGGGCAACGAGGAAGAAAATCGACGAGGGGAATCACTATTCTTAAATTGTACATCAGGTCGTTCATATCCTGCGGCTGTTCTAAGTTGGGATATCGACGGGGAGAAGGTGAGTTCTAGAGAAAATAGATTCCCATTCATATAAAACTAAGCACTTTTATCTCACAAGAAGAGCGTAGTATTAAATGTGGATACTTTTTGTTTGAGATAAAAACTGATAAGCGAGAGTTACACGTACACTGAGGGCTTGTAACAAACTATCTGTACTTTATAGAATGCTTTAGGGCAAAAGTTGACGGTTGCAAGTTACAGGAGAAATCATGAATGAGGCCTGATTATGACTATCATTTTTTAAGTAACAACTACTATTTTCTCTCTTCCTCAAACCACTGTTGGTTACAGGTATCCTCATTGGATTTTCATTTCTCACGACTGGTTACTTCAGCCACTGACGGCCCAAAGTTTTGTCAACATCATCGGTCCACTTCACTGCCTGTCGACCAATGTTCTTTTTTCCCTGTAATGGTCTCCAGTTAATAATGTCGCGGCACCATCTTATATATGTCGCTACTGCGACATATATATCCTGCCTTCCACCACATGGTTGTGTTACGGTTCGAGCAATGTCGGTGACCTTCGTCATTCTGCGAAACTCTATATTAAGAAATACTCTATCTCTTACAATTAACAATAATCTTCCGCATTGGTGTTGAGTTATTCTCTGACTTTTCGTTATCGGTCTAGGCACCAAACGGAACAGCTGATGCGCTTTTGTCTATTACCCGATCAATTGTATCATACAAGCCGTCACTATCCACTTGAATTAGGTGAGGACTTATTTCTGATATAACGGATCAAATCAACTGCTATGCGACAAGGTCCAACATCTTATTTTTATTAGTGCACATATGTTGCATAATTACAACTGTATAGATTGGGGAAACAAATGAATAGTCGGAGTGTTTCTATGAATAAGGATTGCCCATAGGTATCAAAATATTTTTTTTATGCAGACGAGTTATCCTCCTACACTTATACGACGTGGTCACGAGCCGACTCGTGCCCACGGCTAGATAACTACTAAATGTCGGAAACATTAAACGTTATCATGACAATAAATTCAATATATGACAGAACGATGTCTGTCAGGACAGCTGGTTGTCAATAATTTCTGTAGCTATATAAGGACTTACTTTGCTATTTTATTTACACCTTTGGTTACATTATTGAAGTTTTGATTCTGATACCTAACGTTTTAGGAAAAGTTATACCGCCTATGTTCATCGGAGCTAATGATAATTAGTAATTAATTCTAACGATAAAAGATTTTTTTTTAATTGGTCCAGTAATTTCGGAGCCTATTTAAATATACAAACAAACAATCAATCAAATGTTTCCTCTTTATAATATTAGCATAGGTACCTTTCAATAGATATAAGTGTAGTTAAATAACACAAAAAATGTCGTAACGTCTCTGCTTTTCCACTAAATATATAATATTTCCAGGTGTTCTGTTTGAAAAACATTTTGATGTTGATTCTTATCTGAAAATGACTTTTTCTTTGTCACAAAAATAATTGTATATTTTCGTGAAGAATCTCTCGGCTCAAAATAAAGAAATAAATTGGGCTGTATTAAAGGTCGATTGAATTTTTTTACATGAAAGATTATCTTTTGTGAAGTTAGGAATACTTTTTATAATTAACAGCTTGATAATGGGTAATCTCGTCGGAGTTTTTATTGTTGTTGGAACTTCTCGACCTTTTTCGCTCCCCCCCTCTTATGATAATGATATTTTTTTGTTTAAAATATTGTTTATCTTTTGTGAGAGTTGATAATAAATGTAATGTAGAATGTTATTGACGTTGTTCAGTGTAAGTTAGGGTTGTCAATTATATCTGATATTCGGTTAATAAGGTTAATTGGTAATATCTATGACACATGTTTATGATATCAGCATATTATCGTTTATTACATATCGTAGGCGATGGTCTCGGTAATCACTGATCAGTGATAGTCTCAATTTGTAAAGTTTTCTTTTATTGAATAGGGGGTGGGGAAACGAGAAATCGATGCCTTTTTTACGATACCGACGCCCATGAACATCCACATAATTACTATGCCGACGCGTTGCCATCCTGATCCCTCCTCCCCCAATGGACTAGTATTGTTATTATTAAAAACGCACATTCAGATGCGCTGCCCTTCTTCATCGTATTCCGAATGGGGCGCCGGCTATACACCAATTTATTGCGTTTACAACATTACAAGAGATATTGCAGTCGAATTGACAGGTCCGACTGGGGACGCACCTCTGGTTTACACGATTCCACCGCTACATGACAGCTATGCTGCCACGTTTTGTTCGGTGTGGAAGTACCAAAGGGCCACTAGAGGGGCAAGCGGAAGAGGGACAACAAGTCAGAAAAACTTATATACGGATATTTATGGGTGTCGGTAGTCATTAAAAGGCTACGACTGTACGTTTGTCCTGTCCTAATAAAAGAAATACGATTTATTTATGATGGCGTTTATCTTGATATTTATTGCACCGTATTTATCTTACCAAAATTTGTATAAAAATATTTCATTTCCTGTTCAAGCCCGAACACGTTACACTAATTTCTAATTGAAAACCAAACTTTGGAGCTATTCAACATAGACTAACTCAATTGAATTAGCGAATTCCGTGGAATGTGTAATATCTAGTTAAGCTAAAAACTTTCATGTTGGGATGTACGTTAACTCATATACTTTATATCTATGGAATATTACGAAACTTCAGAAATATATTATTCCTCCGTGTTAAATGTTAACAAATCATTTTCACTTGCCAAATAGTACAAAATTTCAAGTATATATAATAAATATAATTTTTTAATCTTATTTCAGACCATCGCATTTCTATCGGATTTTGCCGCTTTGTAGTAAAACTGTTTTAACTCCCTATTGACCGAACACATTTTACTTGATTTTATTTTACCATTTAGCGTCATCTACTACTGGCGATATATCATTGGGTTGTTATACCTTTTTTTTTGTTGACGCGGGGAAACGCATTTACGCGCCTTCACTGGCCCTGGGTGGGGTCCAGTGGTGTGTGTGAATCGCGGCACATGATTGTGGCGAATATCCACATAAACCACCGCGAGTGTCATCAGTGTCGCCCTTGGTGAGGTGCTCAGGAATAACGAATCTTCGGGGCTCTTCGACGGCTAGTCAGCCTCCTAAGGGACCAACTCCACCTCCACAGATGGGATTGCCTCGCACTGCAAGACAACCCCCTCGACTTTGGGACAGTGCAATGGGGTGAGGTTCCCATCCTCGCCCCTTGCGCAAAAGCGTCACCTCCTATTGCTCTTAGGTCCCCTCCTCTTATAAGAGGGGTACTGAGAGCGATTCTTCCTCCTGATCCTTAAGCCCCCTCTTCTTATAAGAGGGGTGCAAAGATCACACTCGGTCCAATTGGCTTCGCCTGGGTTCACCCCAAGCTGCTAAGCCCCACCGCCATGACAAGGCTTGAACAATGGTGGGGTGGGTTATTATACCTAGTATAACGGCTGACAGGTGAGACATTTCCGTTATTCATAGACGTAAAACATTGTTGCTGGTAAAGTTAAAAACATATGTAATATATAACTTGGAAGAAAACGTAAAGGTACTGAAATCGTATGTTATGGTCACCGTAGTCACTCTACGACATGCAGTGCTAGCGCGCCTCCATTGATGGCGCGTCTGCCCTGTTTTAAATGCCCGAAGCATCATTAGATAATATTATGTCAACATATTCAGTGATTTGTAGGATATTTTGGTCAAATAAAAGGTGGTTATTTTATTACACAATTTTGACGAGTATAGTAATGAATACCCTTCCTGCAGTGATGAAAATGACTTTTCGGTCAGCCTGGTCATTCTGCAAGTTCTAGTCAAAGACTTCGCTGCTTTTCATTACTCAGCAGTTAGTTACAACTATTGCTCAGTCATCTTTATCGACTTAGCTGTTACTTAGCAATTAGCTACAGTTATTGCCCAACCATCTTTATTACCTCAGCTGTTGCTGAAGCTAAGCATGTAACTGATATCCAGCGTCGTAAATGTTGATGAGACGTAACTACGTTTCAGGATGTTATAGTTAATCTAAACATATTTAGATGAAGAGCCGATAACAATATGATTAGGTACATTATTATTGAATCGTTTCCGCTGATTCATGATGCTTATCACACACCAAAGACGACCATATTTATTATGCAGATATCCTAATAATTTCTATGAGCATCACGAAAATGTTGATATATTTTGCTCTGGGTATACCTATTTTCAGATACGGATGAGGCTTTTGTCCTGCAGTTGACGACGTCCGGCTGATGATAGTGATATCTATTTTCTAGCCTGTTCTTTTGTGGTTTTAAACACTTCAGTGAATCCTCCCGTAAATAATATCAACTGCATAGAACATGCTCACAGTAGAATTAGTATCTTAAATTATTCTATCTACTATATAAATGTATTTCAAAGTCGTCCGTTTAAATTGTTGCTCAACTTATGCATAGTTCTCAATTATTCGCTCGTCTGTTATAATTCGGGTCTGTAACCTCGTACGCTAACAATCTTCTACCAATCAAAAAGCCCAATGGATGGTTTATTTAGTTTAGTTTTAAAATATTGCTTTTACTGAATTGAAATTTTACACTAGTAATAAATATAATCTTCAATGTTGTGTTGGATTAATCAAAAAATTGCATTATTTAAATTTTATTTCTTTTTGAAGTGTCGTAAGAGGAATGGAGAAGTCCAATGTTATCATAACAACAATTCGGATTTTATGTCCGACTTCTTTGTTTTTTCTTGGTAGTTGTAACGAATCGTACCGAATAAGTCTCCATATATTACATTCAGATTCAATCGTATTATTAACGCTACGGGTATGACATTACCACTATTATTCATGAGTATTAGTCATGACGGCACACCTGAGCGTAGTCTACCCACTATGTCTAGTACCTACACTGAGAAAGTATGTGATAAATATCACCCAGTTGCTCATTAGAGAAGATAGGCTTTTTTAGCCTTTAGCAACAACAACTAGACATCTTCACGTCAGGTCCCTAATGGCATAGGCAGAGAGAATGAATGGAACACATCACAATCCTTACACCTTGCCTCCTCCTTTCATCCTACGAATTTTTTATATAGTACTGGGAGACAAACGAGAAATCGGAGCTCTCCTACAAGAACGAACGTCCATGAACATCAGCACGATTACCGCGCCGATGCGCTACGCATCCACCATAGCATCACCTCTTGCTAGAACCTGTATCGGCTCTAAAATTGTAGAATAATCGAGTATTTGTTACAGTCATTACTGGTCTATTTTTTATATCATAGGAGAACAAACGAACAACCACGTTACCATCCCCGTATAAAGGTGCGTTGCCCACCTTTCTTTCCATCCGTTCAATGGGCCATCGCCTACAATTACCTAAAATCGCACGAGACAACATCATAGCTGTCACTTTACGGCGGTATCATATGAGAGAAAGCCACGACCGGGGAGACGCCCCAGTCATGACGGCCAAATTCGGCTGCAATGCTCTGCACCTGCAACTTTCTTGCACGTTTCCTTCGCTACTCCTGTAATTAATTTATCAAAGACTAGTGTCCTTCTTCACCGCTTTTCGAATTAGTAGCAGCGAGGAGAATGAGTCGACTCAGCCCGAACTAGCTATTAGAGGTGGACGAATTTCGTCATGTTACTTTAGTGATATAAAGCTTAAGTAACAGGTAGGAGGTAGTTTCTTAAGAAGTTCATTGTCGCAGAATCGATCTGGCATCCAACCGGACTCTTCTTGTTGTTATTATACTGGCGCAAATGTATAGTAACAGACAAACTTTTGTGCAGCTTGTGAGTTTACGGAATTGGAGTATAGAAGAAAACTTACATCTATGGATATTCAAAAAAGTGCTGGGACTGCTTGTTAGCTCACTTGTGTACAATAAAAAAAAATTATAATTCATTATCATTAGTCAATTTCACCTCATCCGGGAGCCATCGCGTATGCCTCACTCACCTTTAAATCGGTTACGAAGGTCCTTTCAAACGTAGACATTCAGATGTCCAACATTATTAATTCTTTGTCACCAGGTGATGGATCCTTCACTCCTCGTGGAGTACCCGCCGATGCAGCATCAGCATGGATTGTTGTCCACGGCACTGGGGCTGCGCGTGCCCACTGGGCGCACCATGCAGGTCCGCTGCACTGCACGCGTGGCCCCCGCCTGGAGAGAGGGCAGCGAGGCTGTAATCGCTAACAGTCACGTGGCGGACAGTAAAGAGGCTATGTTATTAGGTAAATTATTAAAATTATAATCAACATTATCGTCCCCTAGTCGTTAGCTATTATCATTGCAACGTTAAGTCTTTCACCACACATTAAGACAACAATTTTCACAACGTATCTAAAAATATCTCATTACTGAGAGACTTGATTTACTTACTCGCAAACGCACGCCGAAACTACTGTACATAGAAACTTGAAATTTGGCACAGTGGCTTTTTGATGTAACTGAGCAATGAGAAAGGATATTTAGAAATTCAACCAATAAAGGGGGGATAGGGGGGGGTGGGTGAAATTTATAATATGGAATTGTACCATGTTACGGAGGTAAAACTGTGAGGGTCTGGGTTAGACATACATTTCCAAGATATTGTAAATGTCAATTGATACGAATTTACTAAATTCTTAGTGATCTCGTGGACAAACTGGGAAAATTTGTGTGATTTCAAGTAATTTTGTCATAAATATTACTGGCAGCAGATAATGTAACACAGTAAGCCCCAGTTGATAAATAAATATAATGTGTAGTCAATATGTGTTAGGTACTTATATATCCGTGGTGCATAGCAGCCGGGCAACACCTGGCTGTCGTCTCTTTTTTGACTGCTGCAGACATTGCGACCTTGTACTGTCACCACTTTGACTGTGGACGGAAACTGGAATTACTTCCTACTCCTCCTATTTTCTTCTGATTTAATTCATTAATCCCAAGGCAGTTTTTAGTATTCCCTCGGACACCCTCATATCGAAGGGCACAAGTGGGGGCCCCTGTCGATCCCAGAGACCCAGGAATTGCGTTGGAACAGTGTAGTGGGCCATGCCCGATTTAAAACATTGTCAATTGACTACGAAATTGAAATTAAATCGTCTGAACGATGGAAGCGATATTAGTTTTTTTATCGTAACAGTATCAATATGCACGTCTACTTCGATGATGCCTTGCAGTAGAAGGACTTGCCATCACCAAAAAACAAGAGCACAAATAGAATATTTATGGAAAATTTTCAGTTGAAAATATATTTTAATTTGTGTTTTAGTGTCTTAATTATCATTTCAATTTGTGCTTTAGCTAAAATTAATTGTTAAAATTAGTAGTTAGCTAAAAGTAATTTTAAGTAGACGTCAGACGAATATGAACTTTAGAATATATAATCCAAGTCATACTAAAGTCATGATATCATGTTACATCTGAAAAAGCAGAGAAACGTCTGCGATATTATTAATCCAAGACTGTCTGCAACTTTTAAAGAGCTATCATTTCATTCACGAAAAGTTACTCCATTAAGTCGAATAATAACCAGCTTATTTGTTACAGTGCGAAGCTCGAGCGGGGTGTCTACGCTAAGTGTAATGCTGTTAACACTTTCCTTTCTGCGTCTCTTTACATCATTAATTCTATCAGAAACGTGATAAATTATAAACAATATTACGAAGTACGGTTGGAGAAACAACAATTTGACATTTAGAAATTTGTACGCAAAAACGAAACGTAATCGAATTGTTTTGAATATGTTATATAGATTATTATTTTCCGTATTAGATAGTGAATTGGTAAATGGAAACATATCTCTAACATAGATAGCATTTATTTTATATAAAACTGTGTTGGTGATAGTGTTTTTTTTTTAGTAAAAAGTCAATTTCAGCGATAAGATGCTTGTACTTTAAATTGTAAATAGTAACATAGGGACGCCTTCTTAATTAAGAATACTTAAAATGTAAATAGTTAACACTCTAAAGATATTCTTTTTTAAGCATTACATAGACAAAGTAGCGTCTACATGGGTAAATATGACGACGGTAAATGTAAAATAAGTATTAGTTTATTTTCGTAATATTTTTTTTACAGTTTCTAGCAAAAAAAAAAAACAAAGAAATATTCTTATTAAAATTATTGTCATGTGATGTCACGTGTGAAGACTGAGTCCATTTCCAACGCGGCAATTATTGAATAAAAGTATAGCTTTCTTCAAAATAAAATACGATTTCTTATAGGTACACAGTTACCGTTAAAATTTACCCATGTAAACTAAGTAGTCTTTAAGCTGCAAGTGTTAACATTGTCTAACAATATTTATGTAAAAGTTTTATTGCATTAACGTTAAGGCTATAAAATTGGCTTATAACACAATTGTAATGAAAGATTTAATTTATTTTGACTATCATCAATTATTCGTGTATATTTGCAAGATAAACTTTCATATTTATTCTGGGTTTCTTATCTTAACCACAGTTAATTAGGGTAATTTCATTATAGCATTTCATTATTATTTAGACTTTTGTTGCAGTTGAGCCATTATATTCATGAAGTAGGCTGACGTTAGTCAAAGAAGAAGCTAATATACATTGCCTAAATACACGTTTCTCCACTTCTGCAGTTTCCAAATAAACAGTTTCATAATATTTAATGTACTTACTCCAAATACGGTGAGGTGAGTTAAATATCGATGAGTACCGACATCCTGTAAGAACTTTAAGTCCTACGACCTATAAATGTTCTTAACATTTATGGTGTAAATTAAATAAAATAGTAAAATATTTATTTTATACACATCAGGGAGATATTACTAACATAAATACGCACAGTTGAGTTATAAGTGGTGTATTGCACGCGAATTGGGCTGACACCATCGGGGGATGTACGTCTCTCTCACATGATACCACCGTAAAGCAATAGGTACACCGGTTCTTGCTAATTGTGAGTAGCTAAAGGTAAAACGAATTTGCAAAAATTGTAAGTTATAAAATATTAAAGATGTATTAAGTATGCGGAATGAAAGCGTTGTTATGCATGCTTTGTACTTACGAATAATTGAAACACCGAGCGTTATCAAATATTAAATATTAATTGTTATAACCAGAGGTGATGTCGAGTGTGACTGCTGGAAGTAAAAAATATTTCAGAACACCGTTCACACTGCTTAGCTAGTAAACACAAAAGTTCCAAATGTCTAGAACGTGGTTAGAGGGAGAGAATAAAACACTCATTTTTAGGTTTTTAGGCCTACTTTAAAATCAATTCGTCATTTTCTTTTAAAGAATAGGGGGCAAACGAGAGCCAACGGAGCCTTTTTAAGACTACCGACACTTTCTCCCACTCCCTCCCAACGGGCCACCGACTACTTTTAAACCGCAGGAAACGCGACACTGAAGATATCACTTTACGGCGGTATTATGTGAGGTACCTCCCCGGTCATGCCGGCCCAAATCCTTTGCATAGGAGGATGTAGTGTCATGCACCATGCATGGCACCACCTCTTCCTGTGCAGCATGGCATTATCTCTTCCTAAATTTCCTCCTCTTTGGACTAATAGTCTCGTGTGATATTAAACGTACTATCTGAACAGCGTATAAATATTCTATGGAACATTTCGTCAGATTTCTTACAGCGCTAAAATTAAACAACGCGATCGGCATGTCTCTGTAAACATTAGCACCGCCCATTTAATAATCCTACTATAAATTGAATTAAACTTTTGCAATAATAGGAATGGTAAACCATTTATTTTTTGTTGTATCTCTAATCAAATTTTTATGCAAATATTCACTTTCGTAGTATAAAAAAATTACAACTTAATATAGAAAAAAGAACATTAATTATGAGTGTTTACTATGTATTTTAATTATTTTACGAGCACATCAAAATTGTGGACACATATCTCTTTTAGCCTGAATACCATCCTGTACAAATGCCATAGAATTTTAAACTTAAGAACGCGGCTAGCATGTTAGCACCCTATTATATTGGGATTCTTCCCTTCAAGTGTGCACACAAGTTATTTAATCTCTTCCTACGACAGAGACGAGCTGACAATTGCTGAGTTAACTGGAAAGTAAGGGTTTATTCACACGTACTGCGGTACATGTGCATGTGTCTTACATGAAGCATATTAATAGTATATAAAAGCTTACTTTGCAGTTGTTAAGTCTTGACAGACTAGGAAAGAAATTATACTGGATTTATTCGCAGTCACTGCTTAGGACAGGAGGAGAACGCATCCTCATGAGAACAATATTATTATATTTTTAAATTTTTAACAGAATTACAATATGTTGAAACATAAATATTTTTTTTAACTATCCAATATATTTCACTCTACTTTTCCATCATTTATGAAATAAACCATCAGTTTAAAATTCACTTAATTGTCAAAGCAAATTATTTTATGTAACGTTATAGATTTCTTCTCATTTGACACTTTGTGTTCAATTAGAGCCAGGTTGGTTAAGTGGACACATTTAATGTGAAAACTACATTGACGTATTTCATATGTTATACCAACTAATGGCGATTGGTAAAGCTAAGGTGTAAGTGGTATTCGTTAGGGGATCATGTAACTGCTCAATAATTATCCTTGCAATGATGTCCACCACCACCATTTCCTCAACCGCTTGTGGTTAATCTATACACATTATAAAACAAAGTCGACAAAACTGTCTGTCTGTATGTGATAGGTTTTCTCAAAATCTACTAAAAGGGTTTTCATGAAATTTTCACCAATAGATAGAAAGATTGCCCAAAAAAAGAAAATTGTATATAATGTGCTTGGGAAATCCAGTCAGCGTAATTCCTGGGTGAAGTCGGAGCGTATCCCTAGTTTAAGATTTTAATTTACAGGGATTGAAACGGGACTGTGTATGTCGAACTGTAAGACGTTTGGGAGAAATTATTAAAATCAATATTTAAAAAACCAACGGATCACTTTTAATGGTAGAACTGTAAATAAGTAATTAAACTGATATGTGGCGCCCCGTTCTCTCTACTTGAGGAAGCTGGCGTGAGGATTTGTGTGTGTAAAGTTCATTTCAGTTTTTACGGCAAAGAAGTATAGCTTCGAACGTACGTAGTGCGTATGCACTAGACAATAAGTATGTGTACGCATGTATATGCGTACACATACTTATTGTCTTATTTTAATAGTATAATAGTTTTTGTAGCTTTTTTCATTGGTAACGAATGCATTTAACATCAGATAAAAATATCTTATCAGATATAAATATCGAAAGTCACTTTAAAGTTGCATACTTTCGTCACCATACATGTTACCAATATGAAAAAATGTTTTGTTATAAATTTGCAATACGTCGAACCGCATTTCTACATTTATATAACTCGTACTTTGATTTACTTATGTCTATTGTGTAAGTCTTTCATTTGCCTTACTGTACACATCGCTTTTGTTGTAAATGTATTTATAGGTAGAAGTAAACATAATTTGTTTGAAATAAACATTACTTTAACTACACGATTTTCTTTTTGTTCAAATACCCAAAAAGTATCGTTGGAATAAGCCCTTTATTACAGTTGACTACATTAAATATTATTGGAAGCTATATTAATCATAAAGAACTTTCGGTCACGCAAGAAAATATTTGTTTTCAGCTTGTACTACAGACTTAGTAATCTAGATCTTTTTCGTGTGTCAGTCATTGATTTACAAAAATACGAAAGTACACAATCAGCGTTTCAAAACCGTTCGTAGGAAAGATGTGCACATTTCAAATTATGCGTTTTGTAAAATTAACTTAAAGTTGTCCTGACTTTGCAAAACAATCTGCCTATTGAAAATCACGGATGGTTCACAATGATAGTTTCTTGTATTTTTGTCAATAGGTGAGTCAGTAATTATATTTGGTTATTTTAGTTTAAATTAAAGGGTGTAAGAATTCCTCAATTCAAACACATAATTTTAAAGCTACACCTACTTCCTGTACTGCATATACATTCTGAAATATCAGTGCTTGGACACAATGGTAACCAACGTAATGATAGTGAGAAAAACCTTGTTTGGATCCTCATATTTCGCCAACATTAGCATGTTATGATGATATTACGCCGTATTATCAAAAGAACAGTCTTTATTTCCTTATTTTACTGAAGATCAATTGCTGTGGAACTATAAACGCACCAGCGTCCGATATACAGCCCTCTATAGCCATAGTCCCACAGCTTTGTGTTATAGGAACTCTATCTTCTGTGAAAGGTGAGCTAGCGATCGTTCTACTGTCTGACTCAATATAGCCACCTAAAAATCGCACTTACTGGCGTAACAGCTGTGACAATTAGTGTTAACAGAGATCTACAGTAAAGTGCCTTTTACTTCCAAAGCATTGGCCAAATACCACTAAACGAACTATAATTTTCTGGTGCAATATTTAAGAATATGCTCTTCCACAAATAAAAGTCTTTACACGCCTTTGTAAGAGGTAGTGCCATGCTGCATTGTAGCTGAAAAATATCAAATATATTGGTTCGGCATGGCCAGGGAGCCTCAAGCTCAATTCATACTGCCGTAAAGCGACATCCACGGTGTCGCTTTACGTGCGGTTTGTGAGTAGCCAGTGGCCATATTGAGGGGAGGTGGGAAGGAGGGCAAAGCATCAGAATAATTACTGGGCTGATGTACATGGGTGTCGGTAGACGTAAAAGGGCTCCGTTTCCTCGTATGTCCAACGGTACTATAAAAAAAATACGTGCGAGTAATAGAAAAAAAAGAACGACTAATCTCAAGGTGTTGCTTAAAGGAGAACTATCACCAACAGCCTATTCCGCACATCTTAAATAAAGTGTAAATTAACTGTTCATCCTAGATCCTATAAAAGTTAGTTTTGCAAACAATGCCAATTGCGTAAATAAGTCAATTTGTAAAGTGCTTCGTACAATTTCGGCCATGTATCATTCAATATATCTCAGTGAAGATGAAATGGAAGCAAGATCCTACGATAGCTACATAAGTATATGTTTTATCACATTTGTCAAATCCTGTCTTGAATAAAATATTATGAATTTTACATTATAACTGACTTATCTTTTTTTGGCGGCTTGGAGAAAGTTTTAATAGAAGCACGCCCAGGATGTAGCCAATCTATTCAGCGACCCCTTTCATGTATGGTAATACAAGCGGTACTCGCTCAACTGAGGTCGGTTTCATTCTATTTTTGAGATGTAGTCGTGGAATTTGAAGCTTATTTTATTAGTCAGTACTTGTTTGACTTGCCGAAGTACAGTCTCTTCACATGCTAACTAATAGAAGAATGTATTCAAGTGGCATAGTCATGATAGCCGAAAGGTTCTCGAAACGTCGGGATATAACAAAACTTTAGGAATCAAGATAGAATTTTCGATCAGTGACGAAATTTCTGGTTCCGAGAAGCAGTCCCAATATTATTTCATTTCTAGCTCTCAATTTTCGTTCCTTTTCAGCTTATTTATGTATCTATTTATTTATTTAAATATATATTAATTTTCTAACAACTTATTAACTATAGTTACTAAGTTTATTGTTTATATCTGTTTTCATATTAAAGTATTTGTAATATACATATTG
>JAFELO010001549.1:93504-132905 GCA_017140195.1 Eumaeus atala
AAACGCAAAAAAATCCGTTAAATAGACACAACAATGAATAACATTCGCGTAAATATATGAAAACAATAAACAAATATTTTTTTAAATATCTGATTCTGCATAAAAATGAAAAATAGACCAATATAACATGAAACTCTTTAGGTCTGTTAGTCTATAACACGCAGAAATAAAATCAATTCGCAGATCATAGTAAAAGTCAATATATAACAAGTGACAGATATAGTTCCCGCTATAATGTAAACATAACAGCATACATAAAATGCGTCTATAGTGGTCTACATATTATTATTTGTGATACGATAATTTACAGACATGGCGTTTTTAATTGCAAATAGAAACTTTCTATATGCATAACGTAAAAACCACTTCATTTGACACAATTTGCCTAGTTGCATGTTCAATATAAAAATATTGGCGCATGTTTTATCATAATAAGCCACTTCAAACCTGAAATATATTATTATTCGTTAATTCACGATTCGAAGTTACAGGAGAATATGAATACAACGGAAATTCACGACAAAATAGCTAAGCATATACAACAGGCTGTTGGAAATATTAGTCCACTTTGCTTCCCATCAAAGCTTTGTAATAAAAAACCGACGTCCCTCTAATTCCCCACATTGAAGTTTGGGGATTGCTCATTTGACCCAATGATGATGTGGGTTATATACCCATAAAAAGCCATTGGGTCAGACTTCAGCCGTTCTTGCCTTGCCATAGATAGTATCTAATATACAATGTGGTATAATTCAAGTATTATGGCAGACAGACCCCTGAAGTGAAAATTGTAAGTGAACGGACTTACTGTTCAGCCACAAGAAATATGAATTTAATATCTTACGAATGTGTTTTTTTATGAATAAAAATGTTTGATCGTGTTCAAAATCTAACCAGATAACTATAGACATACGTAATTCGTCCGCGCTCGATTTTTTAATTTTTTTACCTGTGGGTCTATATATCACTTCATTATATATCACTTCAGTTGGGCCAAGAACGAACTTGCACCTACTAATAAATAGTGTCCTATCTTGGGAGTCAGTGCAGAGGGATGTTTATTGTATAGGGGTAAACGAGTAATGTGGCTCCTATTACTCGACGTTTTTTAACGACTACAGATGTCCATTGTCATCCTCATTACTTTCATGCAGATACGTCGCCCCCTTTCCTCCTCCCCTCTTACAGACCATGCGCGGTTCACAAACTGATATAAACATGACAACATAGCTATCACTTTATGGCGGTATAATCCTAAAAAAGATAATCGTTTTTTCTCTCTGCCTCTCTCTGTAAGCGTGTGTGCGTGTGTGTGTGTGCGTGCATTTGAGTGTGTGTGTGTGTGTGTGTGTGTGTGTGTGTGTGTGTGTGTCTGCGTGTGTGTTCGTGCGTGTGTGCTTGCGTGCTTTCACGCGTAAGTGTGTGTGTGTGTGTGTGTGTGTGTGTGTGTGTGTGTGTGCGCGCGAAAGGACATTCCTTGTAGTTATCAACAATGGAGCACGTCTGCCTAGAAAGCGCCTATGCTCCCACGGTCCTGTATTTACAAAAAGTGTATATTTAAATAATGTGGAAATTTTAATGTAAACCTGTCAAAAAGTCACCGATACGGTTTCAAAATCACTGCTGAGTAATTAAACTTTAATTATTTTCCGCGAGGTAAGCTTGTGCGCTTAAAACTAATTGCGGTTAATTAAGATAGGCAATATGAGGTGGGGTCGACTGCAAATTTATATTAGACTAGTCTTTTCCTGCTATTTTTTCCATGAAGAATTTATGTCATATTATTTTAAATAAAGTTGTCGACTTTTGAGATATATTTACGCCTCATATAGGAATACCCTATGAAAAGTATTTTTCACAAGATATCTTAGTGGAAGGGAGGGCAAGATGGAAGGTCTAATTTTGAGTGGAAATAAAAAATCTTTTATTTTAATCAGCCTTGGAAGATAATATAATAAGAAATAGCAACTTTTAATAATTAATCATTAATATCTGGTATAACATCAGTTACGACCCATAAAGACGCGGACCCTGAGATTTTTCATCTTGCCCCCACCTTGTAGGCAAAATGGAAACCGTACATCTCATGCCCCCATCCACAACACGTAGGGCATTGTAACCAGTCTTCTATGGGTGGATCCTCGTGTTTTTCTCTACAAAATAGACAAAATACATCTTTTTGTGTGTCGTGTTTCACGTTTTCATTCTTGGTATTTGCTGTATCGGCTATTTTAGAGCTTTTTTGTTTTATCTTCCCTTTTCATATTAATTTTCTTCTGCCATTACTGACAAAGTTTTCCTTTTGGTTAGAACATTTATTTTCTTTACCCTTATTATCTTGATCCAATTCCGATTTTGGTTTCTTCTTCAGCTCATTCGTCTTTTTAGCAATTGCTTTGAAGGCTAGTTATCTCGGACTTCTAACATCTATTTTAATTTTTTTTTAAAGAAGGAGTTACTTTCGGCAACGACAGTGTTTTTTCGGAGATATTACGCTGGAAGTGGATGGCTCGTCATAACTATTTACTTCTTTCTCCAAAGTAACTTCTTTTGTTTCAGTCCCTACGGCTTTTTTATTGCCATAGGTGTCATCATTGCATTCTTTTTCGGTAACAACTATAATGTCGTTGGTTTCAATGTGTACAGCCTTTGAATCGTGAAAAATTAATCTTCGCCGAAGCATCTTCAGCCGTGTCTGTGCTTTGGTAACTGCGGCGTTTTCATAAACGGACGCAGGCACAAAATCTAACGACTGCAGATAATCTTCTTAAGAATTTAAAGTAAAATAAACAAACGGCGCGTACGCTTCAATGGCTGCTGAGAAGCCAAGTGAATTACGCTTGTGAAGCCGCCGCGTCCGAGTGTCTCTGTGTGCGTAGTGATGCTTGAAATAGTTCACCCGTTTTGTTTAAGCAGGTAGTTTCCATTTTACCCGCTCCTTCCATCTATTCCTCCCTTCCAATACATATGAAAATACTCGTAAAACTCTGTTAAGTAAATCTACAGGAAATTCAAATTATGCTAACAAAATTGTTCTCCGTCTACCAGAGGATATATGACATATTCCTGACGCTCTTAAGCCACGAGCCCAAAATACGATGTGTCCTTCAGTTTTTTTTTAAATTGTTATACATCTACGGGCTAAGTGCCCGTACCTTTAGTTACCATATTTTCTTTCAATTTTCAAGTAATATTACGTTTCTTCGTGTAGTGTTACTTTGTTATTGAATAAAGCAATTCTATTCTATTTTCCTGTTACACAGATAATATGTGATGTGATAGACTGCCTCGTGATCTTGTCGTAAGCATGTTCAATCACCGACATGACGTCCCGGGTGTGAATCCCGGGTTGGAATATAAACAAAAGTGTTATTAGGATTTTTTCCTAATAACATTCCATCAATCGGATTATAGGAATAAGGGAATAGATATTGCACTTGCCTCTGCGCAAACACTCGTGCAATATAATATGTCTTGCCTATCTTAATAGAGATGTCCGCTGTAACCGAAATATGGCCGGAACTACACAATTTATAACATCTGATGATGAACGGACATGCGCACATGCACTTACACACATGCTTGATTCTAGGCTCCAAATTTCCTGTGTGAATAAAAGTAGAAGTAAAGAAGATAAAATACCACTATTCACCGGGACATACCCCATGCCCCAAATTACTGTACAGCTTTAGGCTTGACGATTTAATTTTTATTTCGTGCTTACTAAATTAAGATATGTAAATCAAATATAGTATGGGTATGCTACCACTTGTGGTTTTTATAATATACCTAAACATGAAATTTTAAACATTATAGTAAGCTTAACCATCCGCCCACCATTTAATAACAGGGGAAAAGTTTACCACTAAAACCATCGTTGATATTTTCCATATTCAATGGTGAAAACCGCATGGAAATAAATCTGTTCTGTAGATGTAGAATTTTAAAAAATCGCTCACGCATCGCACAGACCTTTCTGCGTTAATCGGAAGAACTAATTAAGTATGTAAAATCGTCGGGTATCGGGACGTTTGTCATCTAAGGCCACCGGTGACCATTGTAATTGCTTTCGAGACGTCGGGATCGTAAAATATTCAATAAGCCGCGATAAAATCCATTAAAGTATTGATGTCTTAAGTTTACGCGAATGTTAGTCATTACAATAAAACTAATTTTATTGATTTTATCTCGGTTTATTAGATTATTAAACCGCGATTAAATCCGTAAAAGTAGTTTTATTGTAATCCATTGAAGTGGTTTTATTATAACGTGTAACATTTGCATAAACCTAAGTCTGTATGTACAGACTGACAGCTTTTGGACACTTTGTTTTATACATAAGTAGGTATATAAAATATTAAGATAATTACAAATATAGGAATTCAAAAGATAACCTTACTTGAAGATACTCAAGAAAATGCCTTCTCAGAATATTCTGAACGTTTGATTATAAATATAATTTCTGGGAGTCATTTACCTTTTTATTTTTTGTCTACGAAAAGATTCCTCCAAATATCGTTTTTTCCAACGTTAATACTCATATAATACTCGTATATGTAACGAAAAACGAATTCACTTTCAATATTGTATTATGTCGATTGAATTTTCCACGAAATATTACAAAGGCTCGTACACAAGTGTGCAAGACTGCTGACAATAGAACTTAAGAGATAGAGTTTCTACGATACGATCGTGATTTAGGATAAAGTGTATTTTGTAAACCTTTAAAAGATTTTCTCTTCACTCAGTAACATTGCTTAGTAACAGTTTACGGCGAATTACACCGGTATATCTCTTTAATATCGTTCAGAATTATAATGGACGCAGCATTACGTTATTACACATTCATAAATATATTGACATCTAACAATATGTTATTCATACAACCATCGTTATCATTATACTTTGCCCATTTTAGCCCATTGCTAAACTTCATAAAAAGTAATAAATATTGCTTAATGTCATTGTATGTTAAGTTGTTCGCTAGCATTTTATTCTCACCCAACTTGAATAAGTTATGTCACAGAATTGCCGTCTTATCTGCCTAAAGATACTTATTTAGGCAAAAGTCTAAGTGTGTGTCCACACCGAGGGTTCCGCTCCAACGAGAGTTCCCGTAGCACAAGCAAGAAAACGGTGTTGGTAAACGAACAGACAGACATATGGACATTTGTTTTATGTCTGTCTGTGACCCTGCAAAGGTACCGCTTTTTTCGGATGGAACGGAATCCTAAAAACATATTGTTCTAGCGGAAATCTTGATCTCATGGAAGTTTCGGAATAACAAATAGCCTATAAATTACCCAGTAAAGTCCTTTAACTACCAGTGAAAACTCCATGGAAATTAGTTCAGCCGTTCCAAAGAGCATTATGTCTAATATAAAGTGCTTGAGTATAATTATTATTAAACATTTTATTATTCAATATTTAAATAAAAATTTCTAATAATGTTTTTTAATGAAAAATACTTTATTTAACACAAAAACCCTTTTCATTAAAAAAAAAGTTCCTAAGAATAATGTATTGGCTACTTATTATGAAAGTTTTGTATTGGCTACTTATTCTGCTTGAGAGTGATTATGTTCGTTAACGAATCATGTTTTAATGTTTTATGTAAATTGTCATTATTTTTTATTCTAAATAAATTATTACTCTAGTGTTCCACAAATCTATGAGAATTAGTGATATCTTACTTACAAGTGGCTTGACTGATCGCTTGCCTCCTATGCTATAAAGGATATATCCGCTTAACTGCAACATGTTTATACTTAACAAAAATGAGGAAGTTTCGCGAGCGGCTACGCACCGCCACCAATACTGAGCCATAATCAATGAGTGGATGGGACTTGCGGAGTACCCATTAGCCCTGCGAGCGCCATAGGCCGCATCGGCGATCAACATAGCTTGGCCCGTGTCATTTGCGCGAATTCCTCTATAGGGGGTTGATCCGACACTTATGATCAGCCTTCGCCGACGTTGAGGCCATGTAGTGGGGTCAGGTCAGGCGTCTCCATTACATGTAATATATCAAATATAAGTTCTCTGATCCTGACAGACCCGAAGTACTGCAGATTTCGCGGCTCAACACCCAGCACCAGCAGTGCGTAAATGCATTTTCCCGCAAAACAAAAAATGCTTCTCCTTTTTATTAAGTACATAGTGTTATGGATATGACTCAACGAATATAATCACTCTATTCCCGTGGGGCTTTAATTTCCTTTAAACAGTCATTTCTTTACTAAGGCTTATTTATGCCTATTATTTGATTTTTCAATAAATTCTCGTCATTAACATTACGTTGAGATAGATGCTTACCCAGTAGTGTCGGCTGGATTCGGTCCTTTATTTACATTTACATATAAATAAAAATAATGCAACGAAGGAATTTAACAAAACACTGCTTCACTTTAGTATTGAATTATTTTTTTTTTCGGAGGGACCTACGGGCGGCACTTGTCCAGCCCTAACAGTTCGACTGATTACGGAAGATTTTTTGTCTTCTGGTTATAGGTAGACGAGGGGGGGACAGTCCCCCCTCCTTTCCCGCAGATGGGAAGGAACAAACCGGAATTTTAGTGGACATTACCCTATCGTGGTTATTTTTGGGACCGAAAAGGGGGAGCGGTCCCCCTCACCACGCTAGTGGGATGGCGCGCGCATGATGCCGTTTAATGTTACGGGACGTGTTTAAGAAAAGTTGAGCTCGTCTTTCGGTTTGGCTTGTCAGATGAGGCCGGCCTCCTCCCCCACCCACGAATGGGGTCGATTTGCGCTTCAAATCGGCTAGAAGCCGTGATAATGATTTAATTTTTATTTTTAGAGCTAGTATTGAAATACAAAAATACTATATTTATGTTACTCACGCAGTTAACATCGCAATGTAAGCTTACACATAAAGCAAATAATAATCATATAATAACAAGTAAAGCTAATAATGATTATATAAAATCATAACAATAATCATACAATAACATAGTAAAATCAAAATCTGATGTAACGCAGTCTTTTCAATAAGTGTAATATCTAAGGCATGCATAATGATAGACATTGATAGGTATTAAATAACTATCAAAATCACAATAATATGTAATAATCTTCGTTCTTAGTTGTTGATGTAGACTTCGAGGATATTACATTTTATTATTTTGATGAATTAAATAACAAAATCAAATAAATTTTAGATTTTTATTGCTGCGGTAACTTTGCCTTTAAACGTTAAGATATTTAATGTAGCTACACTAAAAATTAAACTGAAAATGTGTTCAATTTTAAGATACGGGTTTCGCGGAAATACTGCTGCGAAATGAACGTGATAGCATTAGCGACGTAGCAATGTCTGATGCGTAGAGGTGTCAGTTCGCTGAAAATCTAACTCATTCTTCAGAGGGAACGTTCCGACGAATTATTCGGAAACACCTGCACCTGAAGTTCACTGTTTGACTACGCGCCATAATTGGTAATTCCATCTGCACCATCTAAATGTTCCGAAGTCTACTACCATGTTTCCTAAACGCAATTTCCTCTCACGCACAACATTTTATTACCCGAAGTACCTCTCGCTCACTTGATACCACCGTAAAGTGACACCTACGTTGTCGTATTTCATGCGGTTTGTGAGTAGCCGGCAAACATTGAATTAAGGAATGAGCTTCGCGGTTGGCCGGTAGTCAAAGTTAACAACAATGAATTGAAAAAAACGCAGCTACGTCTCAGCTTGCATTGGGCCTTGGATTTAGTGTCAAAATAACATTGCACCACCTGCAACAAATTGGAAACATAATACACGCATATTACTACCGAATTGATATAGAAACGAATGAGTTCTGCAAATTTAAAAAATAAGATACCACAATTTTTGGTGGTGCACAGCTCGTATGGTGATGATACATTGACGATGATGATGACTGATTGGTGGTGAAGTCTTTGGGTTGTGCGTCACAATTTCTTATCGAATGGCAAAACAGTGACAGCAGATATATTTCCACAATAAATGTAAACAATTACGGAGACGTTCGCAATCCTATAACCAAGACCAGTCGAATGACTGGTCTTCGAATCGAAATTTTTGCAATATTGTGTAACAAACCTACGTTAAAATATACGTAGATTTGATAATTTATATTTCTCAAAATATTGTTAGTTTTGTATCCTTGCGTGAATTTTGTAATGGGATATAATCCATTAAGCCTTTTAATGGAAGTCCAATAAAGATTAGCGCCAGTTAGAGGGCTTATCTTGTATTATTTGTTTGTTTGCATAATTTTATTTGGAATAAATTTCATTCTGCCCCGATATTTATTTTCATTTTGCAACGTTGCGTGATATTATGTGGTAAGTAAACAAATGAAATATGAATTATTTTTTTTAATGAGGACTATTGAGCCATCGAAGTTTTAGTAAGAGGTATTCTCATGCTGCATTATAGCCGAATTGGGTCAAACCGGAGAGGTAACTATCGTTTACATATTAAAGCAGTGACGTGGCAGCTTTGCATGTCATTTTTAGTAACACACCACAAATACTGGCTTTCAGAATCTTATCTCATTTATTAAGGTCCTTTGTGTAGACTTACGCACATATCATGAAAATCCAAATGCGTGAAAAGAAGAAGAATAATATTTTGTAAATTTTTGAATGACTTCAAAAACGTACAAAATATAGTCTTTTTTAATTTTTGAAACACATTGCGCAGCTAAATTGAATTACCAATTTCAGAGTAAAACATTTAAAACAGATTTTCTATTCGAAGCACGAAAAATCATTTACTTAAATAACTGGTGTTATAATATTCATTAATATAATTAGACGGCCAATTTAATTGGATACCTCGCATTAGGCATTGAGACCCGTAGTAGCGATAAAATAAATGTTATTTTGCCAAATACAGGGTTCAAATGAGAGTGGTATTCAGAACACGCATTGCGACTTAATAACTAGAAACACGCAAAAGGGTGTAGTGATTCCTTCGTATTAAAGTGCGTGAAAAGTACACATACATTTGTGTTGTGAATAAATTCCATACAAAATATGAAACCAAAGTATTTTTCATTGCAAAGGTTTACGACTAGGAATTACCATAATTTATTTAATTATGTAATACTTGGCTGAAAAAACTTAAGCAAGTACGATTTGGTTATGTATGTTTCGTGGACATTTCGTTTACTGTTAACACAAACCTTTTTTTTATGTAACTCTACGTATAAACTATTACTTATGTACTAAAGCTGAGGAGGTTTTTCTGTTTATTTGTTTGAATGCGCAAATCTCTAAAACTACAAGTCACATTCGAAAGAATAGCTACGAGGCCATCCTGCATCGTGGCGGAATTGGGCCAGCACGACTGGGAGGGTACCTCTCGCTCACCGGACACTGCCGTCGACTGAAATTTACGCTGTCGCGTTTCATGCGGTTTGTGAGTCGCCGATGGCCAATTGGTTAGGATAGAGTTAGGGCAAAGCATCTACATGATAACGTCAGTAGTTGACAAGGGACCCATACGAGTATTTTATCGTTTGCCACCACAAAAAAAAAATAAGAATGAAACAATTAAATTCTTCACGGTTATTCTTAATTACGTCCTCGCGGTACGGCTCACGTATAATGTCAGTTTTACCATACTTTTCTGCTTTCCCGCTTTCACGACATTTATTTCAACACACAAACCGCATTTTATGCCCTTAGCCTAGTGATGAAAGAGACAAACCTCATAGATTGTGATGAATAAATATTTGTATAAATGACAGGTAATAAAAAAAAAATTCAGCAACACACACAATGTTGTTCCTCTATTAGTATCAGAATTAGACGACCGGCTGACTCAGTTCGTAACATGTCAGTAAGACCGCGTGGTACGCCAGAGGTCTTATTTAGAGGCTTATACATCATAAGATTAAGTCAGCCTTACATCTACTAGAAAAATAATTTTAAAATTAACTCTATATCCCTTACTTATAGCGAATGGATAACAAAACTTAAGACTCTGTCTCTATATTCTAATTTAAACTTAGAACTAACAATATTATGTATACAAAAGAAATGTTCAGCAGATAGTGTCCATCGTAAATTCTCGTCGATGAAAATAGTTTCTGTCACATTTTATAAGAAGATGATATAAGTCTTCGTGTCGGTTGCATGTTGTATAGTTAGAGTTGGTCATTTCACCCATTACCAAAAGAAAGCTATGAGTGATATTTATAGTATTACATACAATGAACATGTTCCTCCACATCTGTCTATATAATTACAATATAATGAATATACAAACAACGTATACATTCGTCTATAAATTTATTGACATGCCTACACACGGCACAAGACTCGGGTACAGACTTCAAACAAATTTGTTGTCTCCGTTTGTAATGCCTGTATACACGTCTCCTACCATCCGTTATACACTCGGCTTATATTAAATGAAAACATACGGTACGAATGTGACTTGTTGGATAGAAATACTTCATTTATCTACTTTGTCACGATTAATATTTATGGATTACTTATTGGATGTGAATACAATTTAGTATATGAACCATACTGTATAGCTATAAATACAATTTGAAATTTTCCATTATAATTAAAAACAAGTAGTTCTCAAGTTCAGCAATTCTAAAGTCCTACTTTAATTTATTTCTTACTGCTAATTCATGTAGCGGATATAAATAGATTATTTTACAACTTCCCAAGCGATGTTAACATAATTGATGAGACCATCTTCAAAAACCTACTTCAATGAAATTTATTAAAATATAAGCAAACATCAAACTTTTATTAACGATCTCTTACTTAGCCGCTTCGTGACAGCGATGACATTAAACTTAAGGGTCTGATGAAAATTGTAAGCTTCTTTTTTATTAAATCTTATGCCCCAAGAATTTGAAAACTTTCAGATGGTAGTAGGAGTTAACTTTATTGAGTTTGGTAGATATATTTAATTTATAACACACTGTCACAATAAACACCTTCCAGGTGAAATAGAAACATTAATGTCACGAACAATATGATTACCATATAAGTGTTTCACAGTTAACCTGCTAACATTATAAGCAACAAGCATACACTAGTATGCTTGTTACTCTTTCACGCATAAATTATTGTATGTATTTGAATGAATATTACCAAAGATATAGGATACGATCTGGAGTAATTTAAAATAAATTTATCTCTAAAATTTTAAATTGTTCCCTGCAAAACCGCTGGGCACTTGTGGACTATTGTGTTCTAAAAATAAAAAAATGAATGTAATAGTGTCTAAGACTAACGAAAAAAGAAAAGAAAAAGGCGAATAGTGCGAGTCAGATTTGCGCTCGAAGGGAGGCCCTTGTTCTTGAGTCGGATGTGTAAAAAGAAAATAAAACACAAAAAAAAACAACTTATACCATAATTCATTATTTTTTTAATTAGCATTAATTGTTATCGCAGCAACGGATACAAGTCATCTGTGAAATTTTCAACTTCAACAAAACAATCAAAAACCATGGTTCATCAGACAGACAGACGGATAAACCGACACCGGAGTCTTATTATAGGTTCCCGCTTTACCCGTTGGGTATGAAAACCTACAAACGAATGCTCCATTCACTATATCCCTGCACATACTTTAGATAAGATATTTTTACAGATATTAGAAACAAAAATAGAATATTAGAAAATAATAAAACTCGTTAAAACAACCAAACATTCTCTTCTATGAACTCTTTAACTACTGATGCAAAAATAAGCGTATATATGTGTATGGCGGTCGTTAATATTTCTTGTTAATTTTATTAAATAATGTGACCCATCTGAAAATGGGCGGGCCGTTCAGATCAAGAAGCATAGATATTTCATTAAATATTTTTTTGGTGTCTCGGGTTCGCATTGACGTGTCATCACCGGCCCTCGGTGGGGTCTAGTGGTGTGTGGGGCTTGCGGTACATTATAGTGCCGGGTACCCACTAAAATGACCACGAGTATCATCAGTGCCGCCCTTGGTGTGGTGCCCCGGAAATACAAATCATCTCGGCACCGCAACGACTAGTCAGTCCCCTAATGGGACCTCCACACACCAACTCCTATCACCTCCACAGAAATGTTGCCACGCACCACAGGACAACCCCTCCAAATGTAGAACAGGTTACTATCGACGATAGGAACCATTGCCTGTCTTTCTTTTTTGTCGCCTTTTCTTATGAGAGGGGTAAAGAGACCAGCCCTCTCGGTTCAATTGGCTTCGTTCAAGATGTCTGGATTCACCGCAGGCTACTGATCTGGTGGGGGCCCTCCTTCATCAAGTATAATAACATATGAATACTAATGTTATCTTGTTGGCATCCCTACCTGTCCTGTAGTGGCTGATAATGACGTTCACTTGGGAGGGTTACACGTAAATCGTGAATGCGGTCGACGAAATACGTCTGGAAAGCTTTGGCCGAATGAATTTACGTGGCTACTCGTTGCACAAGAAATGCGAATTGATCCTTTATTTCACGATTGTAATTAACGAAGTCTCTTACTTAGGATACTTGGTACCTTTAGCTTATGATAATAAGCTTTTGTTTTTTGTTAACATTAATTATGTTGCGCTAATGGTTTTTTAATTCTCTTCTAGACGTAAGGTCACCTTTTGCAGTGAAAGCCTCCTATTCTTTCACTGCTCTATGCCACAACTGGCTCAGTTGTTAACGTGGCGGTCGTCAAAATGTAGTCCATCTTTGACAATGTAACTCCAAATAGTCAAAGCTCTTTCCTAGATTTATGTATCGTGCACCGATTTGGTACAGTTTGTGACCACCTTTAGATATTAATATTATACTAGACTCGATGTAAATCTCATTTTTATAATTATTTGGCTAAGTTCTTTGGTGAATATTGACGCCCATAGATATCCACATAGACATTTTGCAGATTCCTTACACTCCTTCTCCTTTACTCATCCAATAGACCACCGGAATCTTAAAAACTGCACGAAGCGCAAAACCGCCATGGCATTATAGGTATCCAATTTTCCGTGGGTCTCATGTCACCAAACATTCACTTAAGACTTTTAATGAGACAGCCTACATTCGTCCCATGGGGGTGGGGTGCATAGGGCAACATAGAAGCAAGTAAGAGGCACCAATACTAAAATGCTGTATTATATTGCAGCGGAATTGGGCTGGCACGACCGGGGATACCGCCCCTCTTGCTCACATGGCCACAAAGTAACAGCTCAGTTGTCGCGTTTCGTGTGGTTTGTGAGTAGCTGGTAGACCATTGGAGGGGAGAAGCAAACAAGGATAACGCATTCGCATAACTAATATACTGATTTGTCTGTACGACAATGGATATCATAGTGCTACGGCTACTCGTTTATAAAAAAAAACATATTTCGTAACATCCTTCGTCTCCTTATAAAAAACGAGCCACCTACTATTAATAATAAAAACTCATACAACAGCGACTAAAATTAGAAACAGAAAAGCTTAAGTATTATAATTTCGGTTTTAAACTGTCAACCGCTACTGCAATAAAAACTCTGAAATCAATGTGACCGTTATCCTTTACGACTATTCGACCTTAAAAAAAAGGTTTTTTTTTTCAAATATGATTCTCCATTTATTTCGTATGTTACGTGGGCCTATTTTCTCTATACGAAACAAACTGCGTCCGGTCCGTCTCGTCAATACGCTGAAAAAGCAATACGAATTCGCCTAGAGTTTTTACGAGGCGCATACAAATGGAAAAAAATATTTATAGAATTATTTATGTCGTATGCACGATTTAAAATTCCACTGTTAAATGTGCAAATTTTTTATAGTAAAGGAGGGCAAACTATCAAACGGAGCCTTTCGATGATTACCGATGCACATAGATATCCGCCTATTTGTCAGCGGTGCTATGCTGCGTTGGCGCCGAACTGGGTCGGCCTTTCATGTGTAGCCGATGGCACGGTTGTAGAGGAGAGGAAAGGTCCATGTTTCTATATAAGAATAATACGGATGTATATTTACGTCGGTAGTTATCAAGTGGCTTTGACTTCTCGTTTGCCCCCTTTATAGTAAAAATTGACGGCAGAGCCTGAATAAATAAACTTTGTCTGATATTTCCGACATGTGTTATCATTTTTTTATGCCACGCGCCTTAAATCTTTTACGAAGGAGCTAGCTACAAAAACCTCCAGATATTTCGAACTTATTCAATAATACTTTTTTGGAAGAGGTAGTGCCATGGTGCATAGGAGAAGGTAGTACCATGCATAGTGCATGACACTACATCCTCCTGTGTAACGGAATTGCAAGACCGGGGAGGTACCTCTCGCTCACATAATACCGTCGTAAAGTGACATCTTCAGCGTTGCGTTTCGTGCGGTTTGTAAGTAGCCGGTGGTCCATTGGAAGGGGTGGGGGAAAGGAGGGCAACGTATCGGCATAGTAATTATTTAGATGTTCATGGGCGATGGTAGTCGTAAAAAGGCACCGATTTCTCGTTTGCCCTCCTATTCTATAAAAAGAAGTAGTTACTGACACGGATTAAGTTACTTGTATGACCTCAGTTGCTATTAAAGAAACAATATCTTTTAAATTTTGATTCATTACATTTAGGTCCTATTTCTTTAAACATACAATATATTTGCAAGGCACAGAACTACGTTTAATGGGTCCTAAAGCAGACGGTCTTGTAATAATCATGCAACTTTATATATTTCTTTTAAACGCGTAACAACTTTTTTAATATTCCTCAGAATCATACGGTAATCTCGCATTTCGAAAGTATTAAAAGCGAGAACTGGCTTACTTTGGAGGAAGCCTTCTCCTGCAGAGGGGTTCTTACAGAATAACTGAACTACTAACAATGATTACATTTATTTACTTATAAAACTGAAACTACAAACTTTCAATTAAGCAATTAATATTTTTGTAAACTAACATTTCTGGAAGAACTAAAAAGGTTTTTTATTTTATTTAAATGCGTTTTATTATGAAATGCTATTGGTTTACTGGACTATTGATGAACTCAACGGTATGAAGTAATTGTTAAATCGACATCAGATATATTACACCCAGTTATTTATTGTGTATTTTTTCGTATCATAACATTCCAATTCAATGTAACGGACACTACCCGGCGGGCTACTATTTTCTCAATGACTTCGTCGAAAAGTGATGGCTACGTTATGTTTGTGCGTTTTGTGAGAGTACGGGAATAGGTAACTATATAAAGAGCATCTTGTCATATAACAGTGCCGTGCCACATTGTAGCCGAATTGTGATGGCTCGACCTAAGGGCTATCGCACACTAGATATCATCGCAAAATGATAACTTTTCCTGTTATTTGTGAATTCTCGGTGGCATATTGGAGGGGACGAGCGAAGGAAGGCAGCATAACTATAATGCGCATATGTATAGCCGTTGATTGTCATTTTCGATTACTCCTCATATTGCTCCTTTGTCTCCTTTTATTCTTATATATAATGTGCATGTCTACTAGCGTCTTACCAGTGGGCGGTACTACGGCTTGTTTGTCTGCTCTTCGTTAAATAATGTTCAAAGTGAGCACAGTCAAAGTGAAAAAATAATTAAAAATATTCAAATTCAATTCAATTCACCCACACGAAGGGTTTTGAGAAGCTGTCTGTTAGGTGCTGCGACGCTTAAAGGCAAATGCTCAGAGAAATAAATTACGCAATCTAGTAGTTTTTGTCACGCGATGCGGTGTCAAATAATATTGCTAAAGGGAATTTTGTTAACGAAACCCACTATTTCCTTTATTCTTAATTATTTCAGCTCCTTTATGCCTGGTAGGTTTAGTCTTACCCATCTGGCTGACCTTATCAAGCGTAAACCGAGGAAGTTTATAGAAATGTAATTTTCACTGCTACAGCTCTGAGTAGCTGATTATTACAAATAGATTTACATCTTTAGCCCACTTTCTTAGTCCGCGGTGAGCATATCAACAGAAGGAGATGCTTTAAGTGCTCGTGGGTCCTGCCCACATCAACCCCAACAGACCTCAAAAGGTATACAACGCGATTTTATTCCGCACGTTATTTCACATCCTTATTGATATTTGTGTGTTAAATTTTTATTATTTATATAATGTTAAATTTCTGCTTTCAAATACAGCGATCCGAGGAAATACATATTACAATTTACTAGGAAGGAAGATATTGTATTTAATTATAGTGTAGAGGAGCCGATCTTGCCTTCCAGAATATCAAAAAGCTATTTATGACGCAGAAGATGACATTTTAAAAGATGGGCGTCGATAGTCGTTAAAAGGCTCCGATCGCTGGTTTCTCCCTATTCTTTAAAAAAAAATATTATCCACGTATTAACAACAAATTTGCGTACTTAATTATTAAATGGCCGCTTTAAGAATACATTTCACACATATACGACTTCACTACCCTGCCAAGTTTGACCGCAAATTGCTAAAGCGACTCAGCGCTCCTAGGGCTTGAGAAACACTCACAATGTGATAGGTATTTTATGCTAATGGTTCTCATTACATTAAATATACTGTATGAATTTGTGTATACATGCGCGGGGTTCGTTTTAGACGTACGGTATAAGGGTATGCCTATAATTGTAAAGACTTCGGGTTCAGTAGACAAAGCTGACGGGCCTATTACTATGCCTCCGTTGCTATTGTACTTGGTAGTATATTTCATATTTTTCTACCATTAAGAAATCAAATCTCCATAACTTGCGGGAATAAAAAAAGCGGGATATAAACACGAGATATCCGCGGCCTCTGCGCCAGTCGGTCATCAAACACATTGAACTTGTAACATTAGGATAAACAAATAAAAATTCGTTTGAGAAAAATCACATCCGTGTCTATTTTTTTTATAGGATAGGGGTCAACGAGAAATCGGCGCCTTTTTACAACTACCGACGCCCATGAACATCCACATAATTACTATGCCGATGTGTTGATGTGTGCCCCCAATTGAGCCACCGGCTACTCATAAACTGCACGAAACGCGACAGCGACGCTGTCACTTTACGTCGGTATTAAATGAGCGAGATCCCTGGTTGTGCCGGCCCAATTGCGTTCCATAGGAGGATGTAGTGTCATGCAGCGTGCATGGCACTACCTTCTCTTAAGCAGCATGTCACTACCTCTTCCTAAATATATTTAAAAGTCTGACTACTTACAGCTGTACAATATTTACAGCTATATCCAGTACATATATTTCTAGACGTATTGGATGACATCTAGGACGTTCGGGGGAGCTCTAAAATATGTTTTACTCTTCTAGTTTAAGACGCAATATGAAGCCCGCAAGCCGTTCACAAAAGAAAGTAATTCGTCGCATATGGCGAGCTCACAAAGAACTAAGTATTCAAGAGTTCGATGCACATACATAATGTGGAACCTCAAACGAGACCAGTTTGTATTTAAAAAGCGCTAAAATTATTTTTTTACGAATCAAAAATTAATTAAAATGAAAATGTTTTTGTAATGAATAAAAAATAATTCAAATATTGCTCTCTTACTCGTTTTCTAGCTAAATAATTATCGTTTTCGGAGCTATCTAAAGCTGTTCTACGAGGTTCTGAAGGCGAGCGTATATAAGGCTTCTTAAGCACGTTTTTATACTATATACTCATTTATTAATATTTTTATACCAATTTAATAAAACTGTAGTGATTTATTTTTGTATACTTGAACGCGTTTATCTCGGGAATTACAAGTCCGATTTGAGAAAAATATTTTTGTGTATAAAAATGTGTAAAATGTGAATATTTTTCATGAGAAACTTTATAGGTATATATATATATATATATATATATATATATATATAAATATATATATATAGATCATGTACATTGTAACGGTACGCTTAATAGGACAAGAATTACGCGGGTGAAACCGCGACGCGATATTAGTTCAATATAAAGCTCGCGCTTTAGTTAATAAACAAACGAGAGAAATCAGTGCCTTTTTACGACTACCAATGCCCACGAACACCTGTAATTTTAATATCCTTTCCTCTTCTCCAATGGGACACCGGCTACCACTATAAACTGCACGAACATCGACACCGAAGACGTCGCTTTACGGCTGTCTCCTGCGAGCGAGAAATACCTCCCCAGTCGTGCCGGCCCTATTCTGCTGCAATGTTGCACGACCTACAATTTAGAAAACTAGCTGTAATGATTTCTTTACTTTTGACACATGCGTTACTAAAGTGAGCGCACCGTAACGCTAAGTGTGTACATGCACTGAGTGTCTCATAACATTGACGTATCTTTGACAAATAAATTTGGTAACAACGTCCATCACTAGAAAGCTAAAGTAAACGATATCACATTATAGGTAAGCTAACAGACCGAGACGTAACAGTCTGTTAGGACACTTACAGGTAAAGGTGGCCGACATGTAGACTTTTGATTGGAGACGACATTCGGGAAAATGTAGTGATGAATACATTAATAGCCAAATTTTGACCATTTAAGAATACGATCACCATGCACTAGCCGATACAGGTCAGATGCCAGTAGCAGGTAGATAGGATGTTAGGGTATTTACTAACGGATTTTTCCTTTCTTCTAGTTAGAAATCTATCTACGCTTTTGGCTACTGGGTCTATATCCTACCGGATAATATCCCAATCCTATAATTTCGATATAAATTCCATACGAAATATGCCAAAATCCAGTGAGCAAATGTTTTCTACATCCACGCAGGATATGAAAACTGGCCGTATATGGAATCTATAAGAATAATAATTGTTTATTTATATGCACTTTGACAGGTATATGTTTTGCAGTGGACGAGAATAGACAGATGATGATGATGTGAGCAAGAAGATATCCTTATGAACTGATTGGGAGCAAATCTATAGGCAGAATATGACTGGTGGAAATTTAATGGGCATTAGGTCTTAGCCAATAAAAACTTTAAATTTGAAACCGCAATGACACAATTACTTTCAAATGACTGCACAAATTTTCATGAATTATAACTAAGAAGACTCTCGATTTATTTACATTTCTAAAAAGAAGCTAGGTATGTCCAAATCAGTTCCCTCGTTTGGGCCCAAAGGTGCCACAGATAGACACACATCGAAATTAAAACACCTTTTTTTCGTTTTGTGTCGGGGTGTAAAAATAAGGTGTAGTGAGAAATACACAATACACAACTTCATGGTTAATAATTAGAAGATGCCTGCTATGGTGTATTGAATGATGGTTTAGAAGTGAGTAATCTACGAGGCTGAAGAATGTGAGGATAATACCTTTCATTCAATTAACATCTGCTTGTCCAGGCACTACAATGATTTATCAACATGCCCCGTCAAGACACTGGTATTTTGGCGTTGTTTGTTTATTCTATAATTTATATGAGCGAACGAGCAGTCGTGTACTTTTGATGAATACTGACGCTCACGAATAATGAGACACGGAGATAATGTGACTGGGTTGCCTTTTCCTTCCTACCCCCCATTTGGCCACTGGAACACTACGCACCGCACGAAACGTGACAGCGTAGATTCACTTTACGGGTACCATGTAAAAGAGAGGTACGTCTTCGTTCATGCTGGTCTACCTCTTACTAAATATTTCAGTTTTTCTACAAAGAAATCTGAAAAAAAAGCAGAATCCAACTAACGATTTTGTTTTTATCCCTGTATCTGTTTTAGTAAGAGGCAGTGACATGCTACACAGGAGGAGGTAGTGACATGCATAGTGCATGACACTGCATCCTCCTATACACACAATTCCATAATTGTGCCGGCATGACCGTGGAAGTACCCCTCGCTCACACAAAACGGCCGTAAAGTGACATCTTCAGTGTCGCGTTTCGCACGGTTTGTGAGTAGCCTGTGGGCCATTGTAAGTAAAAATCACAGGCAGCAATACGCTGCTTGTGATAAATCGTAATAAAATTATTTTCTTTAATTAGCTATATGTACGAATGTACTGGAAACATATTGTGCTTAACACTAATGAATGAATATTAGGGGGCGAATGGAGCCAGCCTGCACTGGCAAACGTCATTTAGTCGCCACTTAAGTGGATTAACGTCCAGGTGCAGGAATATTCCACTCGGGATCGCTATTCGTTCACAGTTATTAAATTTGAATGCTTACCTATTCATTGTTTTGCGTGGTCGTTCCTCAATTGAATGTTATATAAAATATGGTAAAGTTATATCCGGTTCATTGGGTGGTTGATTATTCCCGGAAAAACTAGTTGCCTTTTTTATAGCATGGGGGCATAAACGTGTAATCAGAGTCATCAAACGGCATATGTACAAGGGATGATTGATAAGTATCGGAAACGACAAAGAAAAACTTTGATAATCTATTTAAAATAATTTTAATTTAGAACGTAGTTTCCTTCTAACATTTTCGGTGCATTTAGTCCAGCACTTCTCCAATGCCATTACACCAGTTTGATAAAATGTTTACTTTACCCCCTCAAAGTACTCGTCTACGGCGAAAATGACTCAATCATTAGATGGAAATCTTCAGCCACGTAACCATTTCTTGAGATCCGGGAATAAATGGAAGTCGCACGGGGCCAGATCTGCGGAATAGGTGGGATTCGGTAACAATTCGAACCACAATTCATGGAGTTTGGCAACTGCAACCCTTGAAAAGTGCACCGGTGCATTGTCGTGGTGGAATAAAACTTTCTTTTTGGCCAAATGAAGCCGTTTCTTTCTGATTTTTCACAAAATATTTGCAGCAAGCATTTACTCACCGTTTATTGTTTTTCCTCTTTGCAAATAATCCACTAAAATAATCCTTCCAGCATCCCAAAAAAACCATCGACATCACTTCTCCGGCCGTTGAAACGGTTTCTTCTTCTTCGGCGCAGGTTTTCCGCTCTCAGGCGACTGCTTAGATTGTTCTTTTATTTCAGGAGTCCACTCAACGTTGCTCTTGGTTAACAGTGAGCAAACGCGGCACCCATCGAATTTTTTGATCATGTCAGGATTCGTAACTTTACCCAGATGTGAATTGTACTCAATGCAAGAGCGGTATTACCTAAAACTCTGACAAGCTTGAGCTTCATCTGGGTTATTGTTACCCCTTTTAAAACGTTAAACTTTATTACCGCATGAATTTCGTTTCTTTACATTGTTGAGAAAATTTACGGCAGAGAAAGTTCTAGGTCCCCTCACAAAAATTCTATCAGTTCGGTTAAATTCAAATTTGGCGTTCTATTTTCGAAAAGGTGATTGAATATAATATAATAAATTTTGTGTGCCTATCTTTTTTTAAGCTCATGCGCATCAGTGTTTAGAGCCAAAAAAAGATCAAATTTATATTAAAAACGTCCAGCAATACTAGTCCAGAATGCTCTAAATCATACGTCATCATACATACATACATACATACATACATATATATATATATATATATATATATATATATATATATATATATACATACACCGAAGACACTTATTGGTCATTTTTCTATCAAACTAAGCTTATCGACTGAGTAGTCGATGATAGTTCATATACGAAAGACCTCCACACAAACGCTACTACTTACAAAAACTTCTACCAGCACCTGGTGGTGGCAGAGCTATTACAGTGCTGTTCCCGCACCTACTTTCGCGAAATCCATGCAGTGATGAGAACCGGCGCACCAATCGGTTTCTGACGTAATGTCGCTGGTAATTCCTTGACGGCACACCACAACTGCTGAAGATTCTCGCAATGGATTTTAGTCTGTAGTGTTAAGCAGAAGCATACTAAGTGGTTAACCCAGAGAAGGTGGGTTCTTTGCGTCAACAAATAACGACATGAGATATGTGCGGAATACACTACACATTTTTGTTGTTCATAAATGTTTACAATAAATTAAATCCGACCCCGTGTTAGACTGTGAGGGATGATTTGGTGGTAAAAGTTAGCTTACCGTTGTTGAAGTAGCTATTTATTATCATTTCTGTTACAATTGTTATTCCCCGTGCTGTAGTATCACTGAAGCTTGGGTTCAGGCCCTAAAAAATTGTTCAAAAAGTAAGCTTAGCACGTTTGACACGTGGCAAGTGTTCTCGATGGAAACAATTAGCGGACCTTGGACACTAATTCATTTGAGGCTTCACCTCGTTAGCTAGCACGATCGGTAACAATGTAGCTTAAGCTACTCTCTTTGATTAGGATCTTTCGTTTTCGTTTCGTTTCGTTTCGTTTGAACAAAATTCTAATGTTAAAATCAATTAGCATTCAAAAACGCTTTTACCCAGTTTTAAAAAGGAAATCATTTGTATAAATTGAGTTCCAGGTGAGGAATATGTTTAAAAATCCTCCAAATGTAGCTCAAAAGATCTTTCGGCAGCACATGATCGATTTTAACATAAGATTACGCAACTAGACCGATTTATTCTCGTAGACGTTCTACGTGACGAAAAATAACGTGCTTGTTTCAGTGAAATTCTCATAACGAGCTCGAATTTGATAAAAGGTCTCTATGTTCGGATCAAAGAAATCGATGACAAAGGAATTAGAAGAGCAAAGTTCGTTTCGGCGGTTACAGAGTGATTCGTGTAAAAAAAAATGTCTTTCGTGTCGTATCTCTCAGGAATCATGATCTACGGCCTGCGGTCACGCAGGACGGTGCACGCGATCTATTTAGTCCATTCTTAAGTTCCCTTTTCTGACACCTTGAGGTATTCATACGGGATGCGACAAAATAATGTTTTAATTTTTGTCAAAAAACGTTGGTGATACTAAATATTGAAAATCGATATTTTTTTCATCTATACTACTTTATCTGCTACTTACGTCTTTAAAAAAGCCAAGACTGTGATGTACACACTTCGCTTTTCTTCAACCATACACACATGTGCATAGCACATACGTATTAAGTAGGTGTCTATTTGAAGATAAATTATGCAATGTATCTTGCACAATACTTGCCATCTTTTTTATAATAGCAAATGATAACAATAGAATCGGATGATTTTACGGATTCTATCGCGGTCTGTATAATTAGCCCGACGTATCAGATCTCATCATCTTTACAGCAACCCATGACTTTAAAGCTCCTGATATGTCGGGCTGGTTAAGTAATTAAATAAAGCGCGACAGAATCAATAAAAGTAGTTTTATTGTAATGAGTAAAATTTGCGTAAACTTAAGATATAAATAGTAAATCATAACAAACAAGCAATGGCACAGCTCTTAGGTGCGTACCGATTAACACGTCGTTGCTCTCCTAGCCCCCATCCCCATAAACAGGCCATATTTTAAACATGACAGTGTTTCTATTATCGCGATGATATCTAAACTTATATAATATAGTGACCGCCACCTATGACGCTATATGGTGAAAAATGTGCACGAATTATGAATAATATTAAATTAAAAGGGTGAGTACATGATTTCCTGCCGACGCGATGTTTCATATCTTATATGTTTCGAAAAGTCTTTGTTATTCCTAAAATGTCTTATTTCTTTTATGTTTGCACTTTGATATAGTTATTTACATGATCCGTATAGCTATTAACTTGATAGACCGCATCATTAATGTGTTAGTTTGAATAGTATATGCCACATGTGAAACTTGGGTCCTAAATTCTATTTTATTGTAACAAAGCATATGTATTGCCTAATTGTAGTTGGCTCATATAGCCAAGCAAATGGAACGTGATCTTATTGGTTATGTGTTCCTTTTCAGAGCTCTACTACTTTTTTCTTTTTCTTTTTGAGCTGGATGTAATATGAAGTCACCATAATGTTCCACAATTGGATTTGAGGATTAAAGAAGAATCCAACTGGCGATTACAGTCTCGGACAACTACCCAGATAGGACTTCGTTCCCTAACTTTTTACTAGCCCTTATTAAAAACTGTATTGATTCCATTGTTTGTTCTTGTATTATTATTAAAGTTGTCACAGAACTATGAATGTATATATATATATATATATATATATATATATATATAGCAAAACATATCCATGGCATTTTATACGGCTGAAGGATTTCTTAATTATATTTATAAGTCATATAACTTGTAAATCATTAAACTAATTTAATTTTCGGTCATTTGTATTCTACATCATATCATATTATAATCGCAATACCGCTAGCGGTGTGAAACGCTCGCTTTATCTGCTAGACAACAAACATAAAAATACCAGCCGAGCCTCTTCATTACCGACTACTTAATTTAATAGAGCGATGTTTGCATTTCCGAAGGCGAGGTGGGAAAATGGTAGCATTTTGTGAATGGCTTTGTTGCATGCATTTCAGCTGGATTAAGGCTTTGATTGACAAAATCGTAACGAGGTGCCTAAATATTTACTTTCTTAAACGGTACCATGAATCATGTAAAGCATAATTCACATCTTGATTATTGTCGGCGCCAGAAGAATGTTTTTGCAGCACCTTGGGGCCCTGAAGGGCCGGAAGGTGTCCTGTAGTGTTAGAAGAGCCTTTCGCCGCTGTGATGGGGTGGTTTATCCTTGGCGGGTCTTCACCACGAGGGAAGCTCTTAATATAAAGAAGACTAATGACATTTATGAACTCGTACTATAAAAGAATTATCGTCGCCTATCACCAGTAAATATCAGTATCTCCGTAGATGTATTTTACCCTTTTAGTGTATGCTGTATGGTATGCACGGTGCGAGGGGAGGATAGAACATTAACATCGCCTACGAAATGCTATACCGTGACGGGGTTTTTCTCCTATTTCAAACACTTTATTGTTAATCCCCCCGAATTACAGAATTGTCTGGCGCAATCGGAGAGATATGTCCGCTCACACAATATGAGAACAATAGTGTCGTACCCTATTCGATGCAAACAAACAAATAAAACCTATAAACCGAAATAAAATCTCTCAAGTAGATCCGACTCTTAAGGATTATTCTGGTAGGATATTGTTTGGACTGTGGCTTTGGTTGGATTATTGCCAAATTCTCGCACGTGAAATGTGTTTTAATTGTTTCGTTATCCTAAACGAATGTTTATTTATCATTACATTTAAATTACTTTTATGTATCCAAACGTGTATTGTCTAGCCCGACGTTTTAGTAGCTTTACAGCTACCATGGTTACGCGAGGATTGAGATGACAGTTGTCCCGATGTCACAAATTATTAAAAGTAACGAAGATTTATTCTTATCTGGTTGATCCGATTATCCTAACAAAATACTTTTTGTATTTTGCTGTATTGATGTTAGGTTTTTTATTTGGTTATATTTACAGCAGTACCCCAAGCAGAGGGCAGTATCCAGCCTTCACGCCATTTCATTGTAATGAGTAACATTCGCGTTAACTTAAGACATCAATTTCTTTATAATTACCTATTAGTGTAGTAACATTCAAGAACTCTTGTTTTTAATATGAATAAAAACTTTATGCAGAAAAGTAAGTACTTAGTCTATTATTTTTTCCCGCAGCTACTTTTATATTTTTATAATCGTTAACAGTAGTTACTAACGACCTTTTTATAAAATGCTAAAACTTTCAAACTTTCTTGGAATCTACAAGTAAAATCCTTGTATCGTAAACAGTATCCTGTTACAACGACGTTATTGTGGCCTATGAACACAAAACGGTATATCCCAATTCCTATGCACTACGAAGATATTATTAAAATGACTAAAACATAAAGAAGAAACTGTCAGCACTGCTTTTAATGATAACTTTTGAACTCAAAGAACTTGAAATCATCGATTCCATACAGACCTATAATAAGCAAAGCCTGCCACAATTTGAGGTCGACTCAGACATTTGATATTGATAGTTTACGGTATTAATAATAATTTCTTGATAAGATTATTAATCAAATTGTCTCTGTTCTTTTGTCTAAGGCTTAAACGATACTTTTTGGTGACCTTCAGTTATGAAATTGGACAAGGATTGAGGCGATTCAATGGAAATAAAAGTACCGTAACTTGGTAATCCATGCTTATGCGCCATAAAAAAACCATTATATATTTATATTTGTAGTTTGTTTAATACCAGTGTCGGCTTTTCAATCATAATTATTATTATACTTGATGTCTTAAGTTTACGCGAATGTTACTCATTATGTCAAAACTACTTATAAGGATTTATATATATTTCATCACGGTTTATTTAATTGTTTAACTAGTCCAACATATCAGAAGCTTTACAGCAACCATGGTCACGGGTACGGTTAAAGATAAAATAGTAAGAGCAGTTTTATTGTAATTATTATTATATTTCCAGTAAAAATTAATAGCCTGTAGAATATATTGTTTTTTCAATCATTAAAGGATCAACTTGTAGTCAATATTTTGTATAACGAGGCCTCTAAATTAAAGTCCTCGCTCGGTTTAGGTGGTCTAAGTTAGTGCAGATTGAGTGTCATCATTTACCTCAACGGTTCATTGGGCCATTAAGAGCAATACAAATAGTACGAAGCGCGACTGCATAGTCGTTCAGGCTAGTATTACTTGAGTGATAGGTACCGCCCCAAACCTCCAGAAGTGTAGGACTCTAATGCAAGAGGCATTAGAGGTTAGTTCAGACCGGAGGCCAGATCACGACCACATTTACGTCATAATCTAAAAATGCAAAAGTTCGTACTAAAATTAGGTTGCTATATTGGTACACTTAACATACTTTAAGTAAAAAAAAGGTTATTATCTTGCATTTAAACGTTTAAACTTAGGTATGTATATGTATGTATGCAAAAAGTTTTTGGTCGGTTCGTTCGGTCGTTCCGTAAATTTATGAGGGGGTCGTACTAAGGGTTCAAATATTTGTATAATACGGGTCTAGTCTGCGTTTTTTAATAGAATTATCTTTTGAATTTCGCGATAGTACTTTCCTTAGATAAGAATAAGATTAAGAATAATAATAAGAAGGCCTTTACCGAGATAATTAAATTAACATACACTGTCACACCAACAACCATAAACTTTAGTAGGTACCAATCTACCATAACTAGTAACGACACATAGATTAAGTAATAAAACACTTTTTACCGTCGATGATTTACCAAACCAAAGAATAAATAACTACATTACGGATACATTTTAAATTAAAAAAAAACCAAATGATATTAAAATCATTAAGGAAGAAAAAAAAAGAATTTTATACAAAAGCATTTACTAAAATAATATGTGCAATGTCATTTGAATCGTGAAATACTGGATATCATATACAGAAAGTAATTAATTACATTAAAAGTGAAGGAATATTCATTCATATCTCGTCCTCGTAGCGCACTCATCTGCCGTTCTCATTAAAATTTCAACAGAGAATGCTTTGTCTCTGATATAAATCCGCACGTGTCACGACGTCATTAGCCGTAGATCAGGCTATGTGCAATTTATTTTGAAACCAATTTCGCACCTTAAAAAAATTATCAACAGCCTTCTTCATCAGCTCACTTTTACGAAAAAAAATCGAAAGGAATAGACTAAACAGTACCGCTGCTTAACAATGATCTCAATTTCCTACTAAATCAAATAAATTTTGTACACAGCCCACGCGAAACTATGTCGGCATCCAACACGATTCGCAGTTTTCTAATAGCGTTTTTTGACTTACTGCTACATTAATATTATAAGTAGGAAACATTTGATTGTTTATTTGTTTCCATTGAATAGGCTTCAATACTACCCCACTATAGTTCAAGCCTTGTCGTGGCGATAGGGTTCAGTAGCCTGGGGTGAACACAGACACCTTGGGCCAAGCCTATTGAAACGAGCTGACGGATGCTCTCATAAGAAGAGGGGACAAAAGACCAAAAGAAGGCGGCGCTTTTGCGCACGGGGCATGGGGCGAGGATGGGAACCGGACCTTGTTGGTTTTGGTCGGCGACCACCAAGTTGGTAGCGTTGTCCTGTGGTGCGGGACAACCCCATCTGTGCAGGTGGCGTCGGTCCCTTAAGGGGTCGACTAGCCGCCGAGATGCATTGTTCTGGGGGACCTCAGCAAAGGCAGCACTGATGGCACTCGCGGTGGTTTTTGTAGGTATAAACAAAGGCTTCAAAACTGCTGAAACCGTTTCCAAAACTTCTTTTAGTATTAGAATCCTATATTATATGTGATGAATGAAGGCTTATATGTCATTTTCTATAACGTTTTGACAATTATGAACCTTCGATAATGTATCCAAAGTTGTGGAAAAAATATCAAAGGAAATCCTTATTTCGCAGCAGATTTTTTTAAATTTTAGATAACGGAACAGTAAAACAAAAATGAACTTTACAGTAAAGAAGATCTAGAGGGTAACGGATACGAAAAATGCTTACGAAAAAAAAATCATTCTGTGGTAGCAATATAAACACCAATGGTACAATTAAAACACTTGTCGGCTTCATAGTACCATTACAAATTTATAATTTGCTTCAAGCTATTCTTAGATGTTCTATGGAACTAAATTACCGATATTCTTTTTGTGGAACAGTTTAGTTTACTATTATATATTGTAAGCACTGCTTGAACTTAGGGATCGATTATAATTCACTATAAAACTAGATTATACATTTACATTGAATTGTGTGTGATGCCTCTTTTACATCCCTACGTCACTCTCCGATTGGAAAAAATTACAATCGACGGTCGCTGACCTTTTGACGAACGGGGAATCGTAGGATATCATAGGGCGGAAACTGTCAAGCTATAGTAGTGTCATTATTTGAATACCATTCAATTATTATTGAATATTCATTTATTATTGTGCGTCCTATTATACAAACATACGTCCTGCCATACATGAAAGATTCAAATTTCGTAGTTAAAGTTATAAGTTGTGCAATATAGCTATGCTTCGATTGCTTCGTGGTGAACACGTTCAGCTACAGACGTTCGAATTCCGGGTCGGGCCAAATTAAAAGTTTAATAAGAATTTTTTAACAAAAATAATAACAGTCTGAAACCAGGAAATTGGCAGTGTACAACTTCTCAGAGAGCCTCAGAGAACACGTTAAGCTGTCAATGACTAAAGACAAAACAAACGCAGGCGTTTGTTTTGTCTTTGAATATAGAGTGTACTTGTATCTGAGCACTTGTGAAGTGTAATATGCCCTGAGCAGAGAGCTCTCCGCAATGGAGATGATGATGTTGACTTCTTAGGTCTAAGCGAATGTTACACATTATAATAAAACTACTTTTATTTATTTTATTTAACACTCCCAAGTGGACAAATGTCCTGATATTATAAGTTATTAAAAGTAACCGAAGATTTCTTTAAATTAATTAGTTGTTCCGATTAACGCCAAAAACGGTTATTTATATCATGCAGCTGTGAGGTATAGGTTTGTATTTTGTTTTGATTATGTTTATAGCTGGGTCCCACGCAGAAGGGAGAACCCAGCCCGCCTCTATGTTGGATTTTGGATGTTCTTTTTTATTTCAATAACCTCACGGATCATTGGACGGAATCTGTGTTCTCTCGCGAGGATTTGTGCTTTATCAAATCTAATGTAATGTCAGGGGCCAAACTTAGTGTGTTCACATACTGCAGATTTTTTAACGCCTGCTATATGTCCCTTGACGTGAGTTTTGTTTGATCTTATATAGGACAAACAAAAACGACCCCTTTGAGAGGTCTGTGTGACTGCGCGGGGACATGCGCACGTGTGTGTATGTGTAACTTAACGACGCTAGTATTCAACCGTACAAATCACGATTTTATTTAACTTTTCGAATCGAATTTAATTAAACTAGTTATGAAAATGAGTTGTCCTCTTTTACCTAGTAGCCCCATTTTCATGGTTGCAATAAAGTTAATGAAACGTCGGACTTGTAAAGCAAGTAAATAAACAGCTAAATAAGCTTTCGATTCCCATTTTAATTGTGCTTATAACTACACATTTTATCTATTCATTATGATTTTAATTATACAAACAAAATTTTTAATTAAATGGTTTATTACAATTTTACGATTTAACTCAATACTACTTGAATTATATTCAATGATCTCATAACTCTCTTAACTCCGTTATAAGCAATTGCGTTGACTTCACAAATCTCCTACGAATGGGATCATATTACGATCATTAAGATCCTAAGCGTTCTTAGTCGCTGCTTACGTCGCGTGTCCTTTGTGATCCCTTGTAATTAATAGACTTAATATTTCATACATTTATAAGGATTTTCACTAATTTTCTTACCCATGATACGCAGTTATTGTACGATTACTTAGCCGTCGCGAGATCAAAGAGGATTAAAGACATTTCTACATTCATTTTCGGGCCTACTTCCATAATTAATGTTAATTAAATATGATTCAAAAGATTATGAGTTTAAGATAATTTCATTTTATAATTATACTAGCTGTTACACTCATCTTCGTTTACGTTTGACTAAATAAATAAGCGATATTTTTACAAATGAAATTCTTTAGCATATTTTTTTGGATGGCGTTTCTACATTCTTTTTATGTATCACATACGTGTGCAAGCTACACAATAGAGTATAAGTTGTCGACGTATATATTTTTTCTGTTATTGTAGCGAAAAAAACCCACATCCGAGTCAGACCGGCAACGATACCCATCTCGGACCAAGTAAAAAATATGCAATAATATTTTGGTTTTGTCTTTCACACTGTCCTGACCAATAGAAGTCATCGAAGATATAAATTACATACATTTTGACAGCTTCTTCACAGAGTCGGTCAAAATAGGTTACTGCCTATCATTATAACACTGAGATGTCTTAATGTTTGCCCTGCAATTAAAACTCCTAAGTTACCGATTTTGTAAAGTAACGATAAAACCCGACATTAATTTCACATAAAGAATAATAGAATTGGTTTCAACAAAAGCTTTCTAAATCCGTAGAAAAGGGATTGAAAATTCTAAAAAAATTGAACGATAATAACATTGTTGCTACAAAGGAAACTCCAGCACATAATACTTCAGGCTTAATGTACAGCTGCATTGGTTTAAGTTAAAAATATATTTTTTAATGTTCTATGGAACAAATTATAATTTGTCATGTTGATCTTCTCAATTTTGTTTTCGCCTTTGACCGTTTACGGAGTCGGCTTTCTTAGTGTGTCCCTAAGCAACATATAGTCCACTGGTTGGTATCCTCATCTTTAAATGAGAACCTCTTCATATCCCTGGACATTCACAAAACAAATCGCTTGTGTCTTGATCCATTTTTGATCTTCTTATCTAATGAAGGTGCCGACTGACGCTTGTGTTTCACACGTGTGTATATATGTACGCAACATTAAAGCTTTTTCTTAAGTGTGCCTGTTGCGTATTCAATCCTCGTATCTCCAACTTCTCGTATGCATTTCAGTAGAGCTGGCGTTACTGCTTTTTTCTACACATTACCATTGGTTCCGATCGACAGCTTGTGTCAAATTTGTTTAAATCCAAATATTCTTTATTACTACAGCATTCGTTACGTTTCTATAGCTATAGTTTGTGATTAGTAAATTTATGCATAAAGACATGTTGCTATCCTTCTAAATTGATAATATGTATCATCGTCACTAGCATTGTAATCGAAAAATTCTTTTTCTTGTGTGCACAAACTTATTCAATATTAACATATATTACAACAGATATATGTAAATATTTTTTCTTAGTCGGATCAGATTTTTCAGCACTTACTTCTTGTTTTACTTGCTGCCTAAAATATGAAAAGAACTCACAATTCGTGCCGTTTACCTAAACGCGCCGGAAAATAACTTATTTGAGTGAGATTATGAATAAACTCAATGTACAAACAATATAAACATACAAACATAATAAATGAATTAAAAGTATTATGTTCTTAATGTGTCTCTTGGGACGTAAAGAAGTACAACCCCGAGCCATTAATGCTAGAAACTCCGCAATCCCTAAATGGATGTAGAATCATAACAAATGTCCTAGTGGACGCCGAAGGCTGAAAGCTATCCATGATGATATGGTCAGCACTATAGGAGATTCTGCTCTGTCTTATTCATCCCTAAAAAAATGGATAGAAGAATTCAAGCGCGGTAGAGAGAGTGTGAAAGATGAACCCGCTCTGGAAGGCCTTCGACGTTCGCGACCGACGAAAATGTTAAAAAAAAAGATTAGAAATTAGAGAGATATCCGAGATCATAGGCATCTCGCATGTACGAACTCAAAACAACATAGTCAACGAATTGGGTTACCACAGGGTATCAGCCAGGTGGGTCCCGCGAGTTTCAGTTGAACAAAAAAGGGAAACGACTGACTATTTCGTGTGACTGTTTGGAGTTAATTGAAGTCGATGCAGATAACTTTGTGAATTGGTTTGTTACAATGGACGAAACATCATCATCATCATCATTATTAGCCCTTATCGGTCCACTGCTGGACATCGGCGTCTTCCTATGAACGCCAAGGCGACCGACCTCCTGCTACTCGCATCCGTCCCGGACCGGCCACTGCACGGAGATCGTCTTTTTCTATGCCAGAAATAAAACAACAATCGAAACAGTAGAGAAGACCTCTTTACCCACACCCTAAAAAAGGCTACGGCCATTTTGTCGTCAAATAAGGTAACGGCTTCAGTATTCTGGGACTCGAAGGGTGTGATTATGATTGATTATCTTGAAAGCGGTCAGAGTATAAACTCTGATTACTACTATGTCTTACTACGTCGCTTACAAGAGGAAATAAAAGGAGAGTCCATGAATGCTCAGTGGTAAAGTCACGTTCAATAAAGATAACGACCGTGTTCACACGTCTGTGCAATCAATCGCTGAGATCCACAATTGTGGCTTTGAACTATTATCGCACTTCAACTTCTTTCTGTTCCCTAACCTAACTGGTCACTTGGGAGTTCAAAGATTTTAGACAAACGAGGAGGTCGAAACAGCAGTGGACGCATAGTTTGACTCTAATCATTTCTTTTCAACGGTCTAAATGCTTTAAATGGGCGATGGCAAAAGTGCATCGAACTTGATAGTGATTATGTAGAAAAAATTAAAATTTAACTGATTTAGAATGTGTTTATTTTCTTGGTTAGGCCGAATTCTTTCCAATCTACCCTCGTATGCACAAAGTTTCACGTTGAGTCGTTTAGGCGTTAAAAACGTAATAAACAAACAATACATTCACATTTATAACGTTAGTAGAGCCATTTTATTATATGTAATATTTAGTGTATTAATTTTATAATAATTGTAATTGCATTTAATGATATATTAGACAAATTGTGCTGGAGCCGCTCCGGGATGGATGCGAGTAGCAGGAGATCGGTCGTCTTGGCGTTCATTGAGAGAGGTCTATGTCGAGTAGTGGTCAGATAAGAGCTAGTAACGATAGCGACGATGAAGACAAATTGTTACAATTTTTTCTCTAGTCAATATTAGATAAATTGTATACTCTTTAATTATAAAAAATGTTATATTTATAAGTTTAAATGTATATTAAGGAAATAAAGTGCGTGTTTATTTATTATTGTAATTTTAATTCTTCCCGAATATCAGTTCGAATTTTCACAATAGGGGGTCGAGTAATTCAGGCGTTAAAGCGTTATATACATACATTCACATTTATAATACAAGTAGGGATTCATACAATTGAACGCGGGGCCTTCAAAAACATTATATAAATATAAAAGAAATTGCAGGCACAGAATTATTCGTCTTGGATTAATCGTTGTATTAAGGCGGCTTATCTGTAATACGACACTAACAAAGCCCTGCGATCAAATGTCCACGTATCCACGAAACACGCGACAAGGGTGAAGAGAAACTGTTCTGATAAAACAGAAACTGACTAAACTGTCTCTATGATAATGAGCTCGTGATTGAATGCTAGAGCTAAATCGTAATTTCAACGTTTTTTTCTTTTGTTTTTTTTTCTTCTTAAATCTTAATTCAAAGGGTTATACATCATTCAACGTTATCAGGATGAAATTACAATAATGATAGTCACCAACTTAATTATTAGGAAAACAATCTCATAAATCCGTGATTAACTTAGTTGGTATTGTATCGTAAAGAACTCTATTTTTTGTTGAGACGAATGATCAGCATTATGATATAATTCAGGATTATGGACAACGGAACAGTAACATTGTGATCATTTACAGATATGTGGCCATGATTATGTAGCTATGTCCAGTCCAGAGGTGAAACTCAGCCCATTGTAATATACTAAGTTATAGGGAATTATTTTCGATGTTCAAGTAACTTCCATATTGTTTAAGCATCGTCTTGCTTGCTGAAAGCGCCCACTTTTTACCCCTAGGGTTTTAGTTTAAATGACTGGATTACATCAAGCACGGGACATTGTATAGGAGCTCTTTTCCTGCGACAAAAAACAAATTATGGCTATCCTTTCTTGGGAATAAAGGATAGTTGAAATCTTTATAAAGCGTCGGAGCTATCACATTTTTATATATTGCTCGAATACTTACTCGTATATATTTGTTGGCATTCCCTATTACGAAGACCCGCTGGCTTAATTGGTACTGCAAAGTTACGCAAGGAGACATCGGTTCGATTTCCGCCTATGTCATGGATGTGTGTATGTATTTCTATAATCAAATTTTAAATGTATAAAATTTCTTAAATTTATAAAAACTAACTAACCAGGCAAAGGTTGTTTTGCTGGGTTTGGGGATCACTTTGGGGTACGAAAGGCAGATAGTATCCGATTCCCAGACCTAGTTAATAGACATATAAAATTTGGTAGCAATCAGTTACTAGGTAACTCAACATTGTGACGCGAGAATTTTGTAGGACGTTAAATACATTTCATATAAGTACCTGTACATGAACCTGTAACATAAATCTTTACGGTACTTACCACAGGAGCAGATTAAAGTGATGTAATAATTGTACGAATATTATTTTATATTAGGTCCTTACATGTGAAACTGACTTTTTTCGCACTGGCCACTTTAATCACGAATTGGTAAGGAATTACAAATTCAAATTTATACAGCTATTTACTAGTGCATTTGTGCTTCGATGACCTGTATTCATTTGTTTTTTCTGAATTTTGAATCACTCATTTATGAGTACGTTCCGCCGTGGCACTAGTGCTGCGGAAACGACTCGAAGGATAAGTGATGTGTATGGCGGTCGTGTTGCAAAAGTTAACACAGTTCGTTTCTGGTTCCAGCGTTTTCGTTCTGTAAATTTCGACCTGCAGAAATAGTGGTCGGCCTGACACCCTAGTTGATAACGAAGAGTTGAAGGCTATTTTGGAACCGGATCCATCGCAAATCACGTCCAAGTTAGCTGCAGCGCAGCCTGTTAGTGACAAAATTGTTTTAATTCACTTGAAGTAAATTGGGAAGATTAAAAAGCTTATAATGTGGGTATCTCATGAATTTACTGAATCGAACTGACACAATGAATCGCCTGCTGAGTTACATTAATAAACCGGCACAGAAATGAAGGTATTTTAAACCAAATCATTACTTGTGAAAAATGGATTTTTTACGATAATCGGAAGTGCTCAGCGCAATGGTTAAATCCTGGCCAACCAGTCAGATCCTGCCCCAAGCGAAAATTAAACACAAAAAGTTACTTGTAAGCGTTTGGCGGTATTATTTTTGACAGTTTTCTCAAATCTAACCGGACTATTACGGCTGATGTCTATTGTCAGCAGTTGCAAAACATGAGGCAAAAGCTGGCGGCTAAGCTAGCCAGGCTGGTCAATCGCTCCTGCTGCGACTGCTACTTCACGACAACGCTAGACTACACGGCTACCAAATTAGAAAAGGTTTAATTGGAACGTCTAAGACATCCTCCATACTCCTCAGACCTTGCTTCAACGGATTACCACTTTTTTCGAAATTTGGATAACTTCTTGCAAGGGAAAAAATTCAATTCCGATGGGGTAGTCCAAATCGCACACAAAGATTTTATTCATTCCCGTCTGACTTGTTTTTTTTTTAGTAAAGGGATCAATGAACTACCTATGAGATGGCAAAAGTGCATAACACTTTTTTACTATAAACAGATTCTTCGCCACGAATGATCTCTTAAGAGACACGGATAATATTTTATTACTAATGGCGGCAGATGTTAACAAACATAAAAAATATACCCATGAGTGCTACATAATCATTATTTGTGTATAACTAACGGTCGCGTTGAAGTCGCAGTATAAATATTACTATGTATTTAGACATTTTAGTCGGAAGACGATATTCGTGCAGTAGTCTGTCCGGGGAGGATGCGAGTAGCAGGAGATCGGTCGTCTTTGCGTTCATTCATTCCTTTGCCTATATCCAGCAGTGGACCGATAATGGCTGGTAATAATGATGATGGTGATAATTGAGACGTTTTAAATGCCACTTCTTACCACGTACAATGTTATTGTAGAACCAGCTGCCACCTTCGGGATTTCCGACCGATGCGACTTAGGGGTTTTCACGAAAAGAGCATACCTATTCCTTAAAAGCCAACAACACGTCGGTAATACTCCTAATCTCGCGGATGTCTATATGAACGTCGTGGATATATAGCAGAACCAGAAGATTATCATCCGACGCATCTATCCAGCCGTACGTTCAGATGGGTGCCCATAAATTATTTAGGATGTTATACTTGCATATTTTTCGAGTGGCTTCAGTCTATTTCACCTCGCTTTCTTTTATGAATAAATAAAAAGGAAAATGTATGTTGCAATTGAAGAAAGCACAAGAATACACTTCTTTTAAAATTTTGATAGCTCTTACGTCGTGGTTGACCTAATCCCGCCTAGCAATTTGCGAAACAATAAAGGAATGTTCAGATAGGTGTATCCAATATAAAGCATTTAGACGGGCGCATATTTTTTACTAATTAAAATATAAATTTATATATTTTCATATTATAATGTGTCAAAGAAAAAAATTACATAGATGCACTATATCTATTTTAAAACTAACATGCACCATTATTTAACAGTCTTGAGTGTCATCCCCTCGGTTTTTCCCCTTATAACCTTAATGGAAACCTTTCCATGCTCATTTGTTTTTCTACTCATGTACACATTGCACCCTTCACTCATTCATAAAGTACATCCACAATCAAAAACTGAACAAAGAGTCTGCCTACATGGTAATAACAATCGGAACGGCTGTTAGAGTTACAGGGGGTGGGGTAGTTCGCCGCTATTGCTTCACGAGCAAACAAAGATGCAATAAACCTTCAAGACGTCTGTTCCGCTCCCACTATCTTAATAGTGCTTTTATCAGACGGGTGGGGTTACACCATGTCGTTTTGTCGTGAAACCTTTGTCCATTCAGCCTCGTTTTATTCCGAAACTGTTAAAGTCTAAAAAACTCTTACATGATTGTTTCACACCATTTAAATTATTAAAAAGTGATATTTTAGTTATACTATATATTATAATTCATAAATTACTAAAATTTAAGCTTCATGTTGATAGATGAAAACCATTCTTGGTTACAAATGAAATAAAATATTTAATTTACAATATTAAGGTTTTTCCATATTTTGAAATAATTAATTATCATTTTAATTTAAAAATGTAGTATATATTGCATATATTGGCCCAAGTGACTTTGCCAAATATATTTTTGGTAAAATAACTAAAACACCTACACAAAACTTTCAAACATGTACTCTTTGTAGAACAAAATCGCTATTAAATTATGTCTCTTAAACGACTTCAAAACGTAACTTGAATAATTTGTCATATTATATTTCTCGGGACTTACATAATGTATAACATAAACTTAAATACTGCGACCGTATTGTTCTGAAGCAAAACCTCATGCATGTTTTGTATGCTTCCTAGTAAATAAATTTACAACTGTCCTTCTTGGGCTGGAAGAACAGTTCTTATATGGTATATTAATGAAGTCTGGACTGTACAATCCGTGGCGATATCTAAATAATTTATAGCCAAAGCAGGTGGCACTCTGAAGGTAAAATATAGGCGGAGACGCCTGTAACAAACTTAATATCTTTTGCGCCCTCGTTTAACTTATTGAAGTCGTTAAATGGTAAGACGAAATTTTTGTGTTGTGTCGTTGTGTGTGTTTTTGTACGCGCAGAGGCAATATATTTTGAAAGATAATGATTATTTTTTTTCATGACGAGGGCAAACGCGTCATCACCGGCCCAGTGTGCTGGCAGCTGGTATTGTGGGGCGCGCCAGAATTTAGTGTCTACCCAACCGCAAGTGTCTATACTATATATATTAACTTTTTTAAACTTAATTTCTTTAAATTATCATGCCATCATCATATTCTGGCCAAATTTCATGCTCAAAGAAAAAGACTTTCCTGGAAGGTTTTTGCAGTACTTTGTATTTTTATTGAATGCTATTTTGACAATTTTGTTTATAGAATAGGGGGGCAAACAAGCAATCGGAGCCTTTTACGACTACCGACGCCCGTGAACATCCACATAATTACTATGCCGATGCGTTGCCATCTCCCTCCCCACCATGGGTTACCGGCTACTCACAAACCACCCGAAACGCCACATTGAAGATGTCACTTTACGGCGGTATTATGTGAGATTAATGATTGACTGACTGGTGTCTTTCTCATAACAAAAACTCATATTCTACTCTTCTATCTATACAATGAAAAGTTGTCGACAGCCCGTGTGGAACGTTTGTAATGTTAACCACGTGACAACGAGTTATCAAGTTATATTTTAACAACTGTTAAGAAAAAACAACACATGGAAATAATAAATGTGAAAAAGGAGAAACAGTGTAAAATGCGTACACTTAAGTCGGAAGAGAAAGCAAATGTGGTTCACTATGTGTAATAATACCCTTTTTTCATTAACTTCTCTCTGCGCATTGCGCATGCAAGATACGACGGACAAAGATAGCAATGGAATGCATTACTATTCCTATTCCTACTATTCCCTACTAACTAACACGGACACCCCAATGCTTTTTTATTTTGTTGCTCAGGGCAACGGATTTACGCGCCTGCACTGACCCTGGGTGGGGTCCAGTATTGTGTGGGGCTCGCGGCACATCATAGTGCCGAATACCCAGAAAAACCACCGCGAGTGTCATCAGCGCCGCCTTTGGTGTGGGCCACAGAACATCAAATCATCAGGACACCTCGACGTCTAGCCAGCCCCCTAAGGAACCGACGCCACTTTTTACTCTTTATTCTTTTGTCACCTCTTCTTATAAGAACACCGGCCTCCTCAGTTCCATTGATTTCGTCCAAGGTGTCCGGGTCCAACTCAAACTAGTGAGCCCCACCGCCACGACGAGGCTAGAACCGCGGTGGGGACATCCGCAGTCATGGGCCAGCCTATAGATTCCCTACTCTATCTATATTATGTATATGTTCATACTATAGGCAAGCGTCGCGTGATTGTTAGATATTTGTTACCACTTGTATTAGTTACATACATATAATGTCTTATCGAAATTCGTTTGGTCATTAATTGACCAACTTCACGAAATTGGTGCACAACACAAACAGGATCATGAGGATGATTACTGTTATAGCTGCCTGTAACTCTAGCTATATTACTGGTATAGCTGCCTGTAACTCTAGCTATATTACTGGTATAGCTGCCTGTAACTCTAGCTATATTACTGGAATAGCTGCCTGTAACT
>JAFELO010001549.1:139481-150342 GCA_017140195.1 Eumaeus atala
TATATATATATATATATATACTGCTTTTCTTTACCAACTGTTTTGTCGTCTATTGTTGATGTGGCAACATTGATTTAAAAATCTTTCTTCTATTAGGCGTCGAATAATAAATACGCGCAAGACGCGAATAATAAATATATAAAAAAATGAAGTCGTTATTTTATTAAAATTGTAATATTTTGTAATGTTAACATTGGCCCACTGCTGGGAACGCATAAAGTTATTCACCAATTTCGACACCATTGAAATTTAGCTATCGTTTATCCAAGTTTGCTTATCTTCCTCTTGTTATAATTGTATTGCATAATTGATGTAAAAACAATGATAAATTAGTTCGCGTGCGGCGAAATATAGAAACATTGGTTACAAAGACAATTTATATTCGTTAGGAACAATATCTGTTTCTTATTAGTAGAGAGCGGACACGCCACGCTATAAACGTTGATTGTGATATATTATTATACTTTTTCAAAGCCCGCTAAAGCACCTGCTGTCTTTGTTGTTCCTAGATATCTATGGACGATAGTAACCACTTATCACACTGAACACCACAATTATAACATAAATTATTGCCTTTTAAACAAACACTCCTTTCCCAGGGTGTTATAACTTTTAAATGGTTGCCCGACAACTCGGTCTAATAACATGAATAGCAAAATGATGCTAAGACTAAATTAAAAGACACAACAAATATGATAACAAAAAATATGTGCAAATTGTACTGTACTACTGTCGAGTACTAGACAATTTGAACAATACATTTACGTTGTTACGAATACCCTGGGTTTCCAATCAAATGTGTTAAGTAGATCTTGAGCTTATCCCCAGTCTCTTAGCTACTGTAGCCTCTAACTGCCCACGATGAAGTACTAGTTAATTCATCGTTGCCTCAATTTGTTCTACTCATTTCATCGGATATCTGCCAAGCGTAAATAAATACTACTGTAACAAACGATGGCTTCGACAAATTAATCAAATTAGGTACTGAAGATCCATTTAATTATTTAATCTCGATAATTAAAATAGATACGGACACCAACTAAACATACCAATAACCAATAGCTATACCGAGTGCAATTTATTACCAGTAAGCAGTTTATATCTACACCTCATCACGAACTGTTCAGTGGCCATGTTATTCACAAACATTCCGTAATTGAATATTAGCTGATTTATAATTGTTTCCCAAATCGTATTAAGTTTCCTTTGAAACCTTGCATGCGATTATCGGGGAGTACGACTTATTATGTGCTGTTAATTCAATTGCAAATCCTCGAACAATAGCGTAAACAGTCACGTTATTCATCTGGATAAACTGTTCGTTGGCGCACGTATGTACATGGGCGGATGAATAAATGCTAGTAAATGATAAAGGTAGTGCCGCACTGGGCTGGCTTAACCGGGGAGATCCATCTCGCTCGCATAATACTGCCGATAAGTAATGGCTATACAATAGCATTTGTGCGATTAGTTAGTTTCCGGTGAACCATTGGAGGCTAGGACGGCACAACGCATCGTATAAAATCGATCTTGGATTACTTTTTCATTAGCAATTCAAAAAAGTTATGAAATATAATTATAAAAAATTGTAAGGTTTGAGTTATTATAAACAAAAGACTAATTGAATGTACTACTTACCTAACAAATTTACTATACCAGTACGAAGCAGCACCTCGAGTGTGAGTTTTGGCATCGGCCTACTTTACTAACGCGTTTGCGTTTAATCTACCAAAATGTATGGAGTTTTCGTAAGCGCCTCTAGCGGATAGCTCAACAACTTACACATTTCTATATAATAGGGGGGAAAATGAGCAATTGGAGCTTTTTTACGGCTATCTACGCCCATGAACATCCACATAATTACTGTGCAGATGCGTTGCCCTCCTTCATCCCCTTCCCAATGTGCGCACGAAACGCGACACTGATGGTGTCACTTTACGGCGTAATTAGTTCCGACCCAATTCCGTTGTATAGGAGGATGTATTCTCATGTGCTTTGTATGGCACTACCTCCTCCTTGGCAGCATGGCACTATCCTATACTAAACACTGTGAGTGTGAGTTTCGTACATCGTTTACGCTAATTTTTAGTCAAGGTCGAATGGACGTAGTGCTTGAGCTAACGAATGAAATATACGCTAACGCAGTAGTAGAATTACTCCCTTAAAATTCAGACTGTCTAACACATTTTATCTAACGGTTAAAAAGCGCAAGCTTTCCTTGGTAAAAAAAATCAGAGACTCCTTTAAAGCACTGAAGGATTTAAGTGAAACTGAATTAAGAATTAGATATCACCTGTGTAAAAACCTTATGTGAAGCTTGGTTAACATAAAGGAAACTTTAGAACTTTATTTCCTGCGCCATAAAGTTCATCAACATTTCAAATTATGTTGCTAATCAATGAATATTTGGATCTTTCACAAAATATAGCAAATATTCATTGTTTTACATTAATAAAAATATTATAAATTTTAATTTTGGTCTCGTGAACTTAACACGTTATCACGTGATAAATAATTCAATTTATAACAGAATAACGTCTGCCGGGACGGCTTATTGTCAATCATTCCTGCAGCTGCGATATGAGAATTTACTTTGGTTTTTTTCACACCTTTACTTACATCACCGAAGTTTTCATAATGTTCTATAACTTTTTACAAAATATTATAAAGCCTTTGTTCACCAGCGACAACGTAGGACTGTAATCGTAAAAGAAACTTTCAAATCGTTTCAGTAGTTTCGTAAACTTCTAAATGCAAATAAACAAATGAACAAACAAAGAAACAAATAATTCCTCTTAATAATAGTAGTATGGATCCGTTGGACAAAAATATTGACTTGATCTAATCAACTAAACGACGATTAATTTGCAATGTACACAACACTCAACAATAATGTTAGTGGGCACTCAAGTGATAGTTGTTACGCTAGAACATTAGAGATTCCTAGATCGACGGCAGTTAATTGACTATTACATTTGGAAATTGACTAACATTGGTACGTAGCACACTGATTAAGAATTATGTTCAAGTAAACAACCTATCGGATATTAAAGTTATGAGTAAAATGTTCAATATATTAAATGACCGCCATGACGACTGATCTCCTGCTACTCGCCATCCATCCCATATATTTAACAACAAGAACAAAGTTCCCTCATGGGATGTCAGATATAGATATATTCTGAATCAGTAAAAGTAAAATATAAAAGAAACGGAACAATAATATTTTTAACTGAGCAATCTGCCAAAAAATATCCAGCGTTTTATAAAAAAATAATAATTTTGAAAGGAGCACTTGTTTGATTTACTTCCAATCCCATTTCCCGTTGAAACAGCAATCACAGCAAAACAACGCATATCGTTTTGTATACTTTGCGAATAAATCAAGGGGATAGGCGGCAAATTTCAAAAGTTTGTGATTTATCATAATCCAGATTTCCATTTGGTAAACGGTCGGTCCATTTTTCTACGTCAGAGACATGGCAAAGGGTGCGTGTTGGCAAAAAGGTTCATGTACGTGGAATTTATAAATAAAAATTCTATGATTGAATCTCATTCACAGATTTATTGTTTGGGAAAATTGATATCGGATTAGTTACGGAAATGCAGTCACTTATTTCAAAATATTGACGTTTTCGAGTAAAATAACAGATAGTTTTACCGGCCATAGGAATAGCGACGGGTCCCGACAGCAACAGCATCACATGCCTGAAGCGAATTTTTGATCTTGAAGTGATTGTGTCCTCAGAAATAGTATTTTTTTTTTTCGGAGGGACCTATTACTGGTTGGCGGCGCTAGTCCAGCCTCAACAGTTCGACTGACTACGAAGACTTTTTTGTCTTCAGGTTTAGGGAGACGATAGGTGGACAGACCCCAATCTTTTCCCACAGATGGGAAGAGATGAACCGGGTTGATTGTGGGCGTACACTATAGTGATTATTTTTGGGACCGAAAAGGGGAAAGCGGTCCCCTCCCCACTCTTGTGGGACGGCGCGCGCACGATGCCGTTTTAGTTGCGGTGTCGTTCCCCCCCCCCCCCTCTGACGGATTGGGTGGATTTGCGCTACAAATCGGCAAAAGCCGTATTTTTAATTTATTCATTATTAGAGCTCTCTAAAGTCGCGTTATTTTATTTCTATCTATCTAAGCTCTCGACTTACGGATTCGAACCCGGGCTCGTTTCCGTAAGCGGTGTTTGAGTTTGACATTCTGTCAGTCTGTGTCCTCAGAAATAGCACGCCATTTCTTTGTTGTAAACTATGGGGGGGCAGCGAGAAGTTGAAGTGTTTTGATTAGAGAAGAGAAGAGAAGTTGGCTAAGATACCTACAGACATCCGCATTATTGATATGCAAATGTATTGCCCTCTTTTCGTCCTCTGTTTCAAGGTGCCACCGGATTCTCCCACTGCTCACGAAACACGACAGCATAGCCATCACTTTGCGGGGGTATCATATAAGTGAGACATACATCCCCGGTGTTGCCAGCTTAATTCGGCTGCAGTGCAGCATGATATTACCTCTTACTGACTTTATTTAGGGTTCCGTGCCACGGATAAAAATCGGTGTATCTGACGGAACGTAACTAACTGCGATGCGACAGATGTATTTCCGTTGCCGCTGTAATGTCAAATGTAAATTGGCAAATTCAAATTATAACAATGTAAAAACAATTTCAAACTTGCATATCGTGTAGTACGTTTTATACTAAATATGTACAGGAGGCTGCTATCTTATGATTGCAGACTTATATAAGTTCTAAAGCTCATACAGGACCCTTGGTTGCGCGTAGGACTCGCATTTGTCCGGTTTTATTTCACTATCACTCATCATCCATCCATCACCACAGAAACGCCGAGATTAGCATTTTAGTATGCTGATTTTGCCGCAAAAAAGTTGGACAAAACCTTGAATGTTTTCAAAAAATATAAAAGTAGATACGAATCTAAAGTATCGTACGTCCAATATATCTTTTTATTTATAAATAACGGGATTATTTAATTCAATAAAAGTGAAAATGTATACTCCATTTTGTGTCCTCATTTTCTTTCAAGTCAGATTCTATGATTTTATATCTCCATAAGTCAAAATAAAGAGCATCAAATCCAACAAAATATGTATATAATAATATACCTTGGCACCCCAAAACGATATATGCATTTGTAAATGAAATATACCCCACAAACGTCACAATAAAAGAAGAGCCACTTAAATTATAAAGCCTATAAAATATGCCACGCCTTGGGGAAATCTTCCCTCCAGCAGAATGTAGTCGCCTCGTAAAACCATCAAGTAACGAAGCTCCTTGGAGAAAACACTTTATTTTGTCAAAAACATACACTATTTTCGAGATAAAAATGAAGTTTATGCAACTAACTTGCCGTTCTAAAATTATGTATATAATGTGCATTTATTATACTGAAAATAAGTAATTATGCAATAGTTATACATTAATTATTGTTATTATTAACATTCCCCAAGTAGACAAACCATATTTTGGATTATAAAAAGCTTCATCTTCTGAATATCTGAAAGATAAATTGTGTACCGACTACTATTTAGCCTACTTTCTTAAAAAATGTAAGAAAATTTAACGATTTCCAAAGTATGAAGTTAAAAGTATCAAGAATAAAAATTATGGATCTCTTTCAAACTTAAATGTCGCAAAAATCAGAATCTATTACTTCTTGCTGTAAAAAAATAAATATATAGAACACATATGGAACACGTTGGAAGTGTTCAGAGCAGCTTCATCGGTGACTTCGTAATTTTTTAATTGTAAAGTGTACAATTACAAAATTTACGCGTAAAACGACACACCAATGATAATTAATTAGGCGCGAAAATGTTAGAAGACTTGACATTGCGTGTGCACATACGAGGCATTTGTACAAATATCTATAGAAAGTTAGGCTTTGTGCTTCATCATGCTCAGCATTTCAGCTCTATTTCCGTCTTGAAGCTTCTCTACATTGCATTTGTAAGAAGCAACCTTGAGTGCAATAGTATTTTCTGGAGCCCATGAGAAATAAAATACGATGACATGGTTTAAAAAAAAAAAATATCTCTGGTGGTGCTGGAAGCGGTACGGATATTCATTAGGATATCCTACCATCACCCTAGTCTTTTCGAGCCAAACACCGGTAAGCGCAGAATAAGCGCCACTAGCTCGCGCGCTACGTTTGCTTAACGACTTAAAACATCATAACACTGAACTAGACATATTCTAAACACCACCGCACCAGTGCGTAAAGTTAGTTCGTCGAATTTTGGAAAATAAGTACCAAGATGATAAGTTATTGGGAAAATAATTGTATTTAATATTTATGTTTGTGTATTTTTCATTTAATTGTGGATGTGTATGTATGTACCCACGCTTATAGCGTCTTGTAGCCTGGGAGATGAATTTGGCGACTGTAATGTCTCCCTGGTCATGTCTTTTACTAATAGGTAAATAAATAAATAAATAAACGACACGTTAAGCGACAGTCCTTATGAGATTGTGATAGGGGGACAGACTTTCTCGCAGATGGGAATGGTGTATCCTGATAGTTATTTAAGGTTAGCCCGACTACTGCAAAGTGGTCGATGTTTCGCCCACAAAACACGACACTCCTTTATTATTACTTAGCTTATCATCATCAGCATCCATAGTATAGCATGATTACCCAACATATGTGAATATGCATTTTATTGAACTTTAAGTAATGTCAATCATTGTAGTACAATAATAAATTGTCATTTGCACTGCATGGTGGCACGGGTAAATGGGCTGTCGGCTCGGTTGATGGGAACTGATTCCAGCCGCTCTCATTTCTCATTAATATCACCAAAATGCTTGTAAATGCATTTCCGGATTTAAAAACGAATTCGCGTGATCCATCTGAAATATTTTTTTTATTTAGCGGCTACGTGAGATAAAAATCGACTTCACAAATATTTGAGTGGAAGGGCCGGCATGACCTCTCAGATGGTACTATCTCTCACATGGATGCCTTGAAATTATGACTAAGATGTCCCATTTCCTGCAGTTTGAGTAGCCGGCGGCCGTTGGAGGATGGGGTGAAAGATGACAATGCACCTGTATATGTAGATGTTAATGGGCGTCTGAAATCACCAAATAGTACTGATCTCTTATTTTCTTCCTATTTTACAAAAATTTACGTAAATCGCAATGTTGCTTTTTATTATGATAATAAAAAAGCGTTGATTGATAGTGAGTGACCCTTGCAATTTAGCACTAAAATAAGGTGGATAATGTGTCCATATTCAAAGAGTTTATTTATTTTAATTTGAGTAATGTCGTATACGATATTGACATGACTAACAACTTATCGTTACGGTGTGTCTGAAACGATATATCAAGATCAATTTTTCATGTTATGTATGGGTCCCGTACAGATACATAAAATATACACAATTTGAAATCAGAAGATTCGACATCCTCGTTAACACTTATGTCAAATTCCGTCCAACAGTTTCAGCTGTACTGCGACATAAATTGACATGAATACAAACATATTGGTTCTTGAAAAACAGTACCCTCCTTATAACACAGTCACGGGAAATAACCTAGACCTTCCTATTGTATTGGATTGGTACAAATATTCAAAATATACCAATATATTTTAGATATGTGATCATATAAAATTACTGGCGATCCGCCTGGGCCTGGCCCGTAAAAAGGAGGGTCCGGTAACAATTTATACACTAAAACTTTCTTTGGGAATCGTCTCACCACATGAGAATCCACTGATCCATTGTAAGAAAATCGATCATATACATACGTCGTTGGGAAACTATTTAACAATATGTATAGATGTATGCATTTCATTCTATTCCTGTACATTTTTAAATAAAGACATAAAATAAATAAATGAACTAATTACTGAAGGTGGAACCGTTAAACTTGGGGAGCGTTATGAATAATATCACAGGCTCCTTATTGCACAAATTTATAGCCTAACTTTGGCTCCTAAAACTCTTAACTAAAAGCATAAACAACAGATTATTTACCCGAATAAACCTGTTTATTTTAATTTTCAAACAAGACGACATCCCGTTTTAATATCGCATTTAAATGGAAAACAACAGACTGTGTTACGTTTTATTTGCCACTTTCTGTTGTTATAATTATTATTGAAGTTGTAATTTAAACTTATAATGAATTGCTTCAAGGAAATAATTAGAAATGTCGAGGAGTACTTCAGGTGTGTGAGGATTCCCCACAATGGTTCACGCCTTGTCGTGGCGTTGGACTTAGTAGCTTGGGTTGAACCCAGGGAAAGCCAATTAAGCCGAGGGGAATGGTCTTTGCACCCCTTTTATAAGAAGAGGGGGCTAAAGACCAGGTGGAGGAAGTGCTTTTGGTACCCCTTTTATAAGAGAAGGGTACCAAAAAGCAGCAGGACGAGGCGCTTTTGCGCACGTGGCAAGTGGTGGGGATGGTAACCGCATCCAAGGGAGTGAGGTGAGGGGTTGTGTGCAAAAGCACTGTCCCAAAGTTGGTGGGGTTTTCCTGTGGTGGAGAGGAGGCATCGGTCCACTAGGGGACTGACTAGTCGTGGAAGTGCCCTGGTGATTTGTTGTTCTGGGGCACCACATCGAAGGCGGCACTGGTGACACTCGCGGTGTTTTTGTGAGTATTCGACTTTTTAGCGTGCTGCAAGCCTTAGACAACACTGGACATCACACAGGGTGGGTGAATGCAAGTAAATGCGTTTCCCCGCGTCAACAAAAAAAGAGCTGTGTAAGGATTATGATACTGTCGTGAACGTGTGTGTGTGTCTGTGTGTAAGCACGATTCGTCATCATCATTATCAGCCCTTATCGGTCCACTGTTGGATATAGGCCTCTCTCAATGAATTGATGTCTCCAAGACGATTCCCTGCCACACGCATCCATCCCGAACCGGCTACTGCTCGGGGACCGTCTTCCCACCTGAACTGTCGATTAACGCTTCGTTTTCCTAAGCGCGGCCTCCACTTCAGAACCTTACTGGTCCATCTGCCATCTATTCTTCTGAGTGTGTGACTAGCCCATTGTCACTTCAGCAAGCCTATTCGTCGCATGACATCAGATACTTTAGTTCTCTGTCTTATAACTTCGTTACGAATTCTGTCGGACAGAGAAACACCCAATATAGCACGTTCAATAGCCCGTTGAGCTACCGCAAACTTGCGGACCAGTCCAAAATTAAGAGGCTATGTTTCGGCTCCTTAAGTCATCACGGGGAGAACGCATTGGTTGAAGACTTTCGTCTTCTGGCTCTGCGGTATAAGCGACGTGAGAATTTGACGAAGCTACCGGAATGCTGTCCAGCCCAACTGAATCCTTCTGTCGGCTTCCTTCTTGTGGTTACGGCTACCTAATAGCAATAGTTGCACAGTATTCACCTACGACTCCGAGAATAGCACTATCGGCGTTTACCGGTCTAGGGAGGACATGTTCCTTGAACATGACTTTTGTCTTGTCCAGGTTCATCTCAAGACCAATATGTCGGGAGGATTACTTTGGCTGTGCAATACTTTCTGCAAGCTCTCCAAGTAAGTAGTAAGTACGATTAAGTATGATAATTTTAAAATTATTTTAATCGTAAAAACTGTAATTCTCCAAATTTAATTCATATGTTACTAGGCGTCTGATTAGGTTGTACAAGTTTATTAGCTTAAACCACGAATAAATTCGAAAATGACGTTTTTATATTTGTCAATCTAATGATGCTATCGTCACCGATACCGATGACGAAGCGGTCACAATATATTTAATATATGTAATTTCTATCTCCAATAGGTGATAATGTTTAAGGTACATATTTCACACATTTTACTTGTGCTCATATCAAGATCAATGTCGATACCGATATCTGATCAGTCAATGTAAAAAACATCTTTTTTGGCCTCCTTCATCAACATTATCTTTGTCGTCACATAGGTCTCCTTTAATGAACGCCAAGCAGACCGATCTCCTGTTTCTCGCATCCATCCCGGACCGGCTACTGCATGGAGATCGTCTTCCCATCAGGTGAACGGTCGACCAAGACTTCGCTTAGGATTTTAGGTAATTACAAAATACAATATATTATAAGTATTTTTTTATATATTTTCTTAACTATTATTGAGTTTCAAAGTGTTTTGTGTATCCTGATCAACTTACGGGAGCTACGTAAATAAGTAATGGTCTTCATACTCCCACACTTTGTGAGATTAAGTTGCGCCTTTGAACAAAGCCGCTGCTAATCACAACCCAGAACTTTTTACAGCTAAACATTTCATATCGGCTACATTGTTGATCGATTGGCGCGGTGGTAACACAGCGGTTACGCTTAGCACGTTACGCCAGAGATTGTGGGTTTGACTCCCGCCTAGGTCATTGATGTTTGTCTATATACATACATGTACATTTTATATATAAATATATGAAAATTCTTAAATTTATAAAAAAATATTAAATATATTTCTGTTGTACCTGATACACAAGTCCTTAAGGTACTTTGTACAGTGCCAGACTATCGTGATGTGGTAAGTATATTGTTATTATTGTTATCAGTTATTGGAAGCGTGAAATATCTTTTTTTGCCTTCAGCGATTATTCGTTTGCCACCGTATAATATAAAAATGTAAACTTCCCTTCATAAAGTCTTTTTCAAATCTTACTTGGGTTCTTGAGTATCTTGCGACACCTACAGGTTGCACAACTAATCCACAGGGTGGCCCCATTATATTAGGACTGCTTTAACCGTATCCCTGTACCGAGAAAAACCAGCTGAACAAAGCCAGCATGAAAAGTTAGTTGACCGTTTCATTTACTCATTTATCATAATAATATAACCCAAATAATGACAAAGGGCGATTTCGATACTAT
>JAFELO010001549.1:155839-191726 GCA_017140195.1 Eumaeus atala
AATTATGCTTGATCCACCCAATCTTGGTTAAAACGAACATTCCGGTCTCGATGACAGCTGTACTTCAACACTTCATCTAGTCGCGACCTTAACCCGCTGGATTCCGATTCATGATCAGTTTTAGTCCCTATGTAGTAGCTAACGGAGACCACTTCGAATGAGCGTTTTATATTTGTGAATTAAACTAACACCGTACAAAAAAGTAATAAATGTTGTTTGCATTTAAAATAATATTTTTTCTTTGCTATAACATTTATGGTAAGACTAGTTATGCAGAAATTTTCCCATGCGAATTTGTGTACAAAATCAGCCATTTTGTTTCTTTATTTTCTTAAATGTTCGCATCGTTGGTTGCGCCATTCCGGCTGTAGAAGAGATATATTTCGAAATAAATAAACATATAAAATATATACACATACATACGCTCAAGAAACATCCATCTCACGCAGTTGGATAAAAATAGAAGACAACGTTTTTTATATCACGGAATGACTAACCAGAATTACTTATTAATATACATTAAACCAATCTAAAACCTATGATATGACAACAACAAATTGAACAAATATCATGGGTTATGTTTTAGCTGCAATGGACTTAATTGGAATCGCATCCCCAGGATGTGAGAATTAACATAGCGGATACCATTATAGCTTGTTACTTAGCTGCGAGCACTTGATAATGTAATGTCATATGCTCCAATTGACATGTCGATTGTTGCGAGACTACACGGATATGTTAATATCGCATAATATGTTTCCATTTAGATATAATTGGACTCGCTATATTCAAACATAATAATCATAATAAGTCACGTTCAAGGCTACACTATAGGTGATATAACTGTTACTTACGCACTTGTGTGCTTTTCTTTAATTTCATTCATTATTTTTAAATCATAGTTATGATTACCATATTTTGAAAATAACTATCAAATAAATAAATTTTTCTGATTTACAGATTACGAATCGGGGAACCTGACAAATTGTGGATAGTTTAAGTCTATTAAAGTTGATGATTCGAGCGGTGACTAGTCTCAGGTCGTGTGATCATAGTACTAAAGCCAAACACTAGACATTGGAGTTTGCATTGTTTAATAAAGCTCACATTTGCGATGCAAATATATTGTAAAAATGGAAATTCTCATTATTCTCGTTACAGTAAATATAAATTAATAGACAGGGGAGAGGTATCCCTGATGTCACAATTACTAGTTTAGACCACTGTTTTAGATCAATATCTTTATAACACACACATCCAAACACACACGAGTAACAATGTTACCAACCTCAGAAAGTTGTTGTGGCTGCAGAGGCTCGGATCGCAGCTAATACACAAGAATAGAAAATATGGATATATTTGGGAAGAGGTAGTGCTATGCTGCATAGGAGGAAATTAGTGTCCTGCATGAAGCATAGCACTAGATCCTCCTGTGCAACGGAATTGGGCCGCATGACCGGGGAAGTACCTCTCGGTCACTCGATATCGTCGTAAAGTGACAGCGTCGCTAGCGGGTTCCGTGCGGTTTGCGAGTAGCCGGTGGCTCATGACCCAATCATGCGATTGCTCCTTTGTACCCTGATGCTATAAAAAATATATTGACAATTGTGTAAATTTTTTATACTAATTGGTATTGTGATCTATATACTACATTGCATTATTGTTGGTGAAGATATTTTGTATTCCATTGACTTGACTGAACGCCAATAAAAAATAACTAATAGAACAAAAAAAATTTAAAGAATAAGAATACCAAGACACGTATAAAAAGTTACCCTTTCCTTTTTGTTCTATTGCTGGCCAAATTTATGTTCAGATGACGAGAGTGACAGTTATATATATTACCCTAGGGTAAGTTGTCACGCTGTACTGCTACTTACTACTAGGCTTACTTGTCATACTAGACTCAAGTTTGAATTCTAGAAAATGTATTATTACATCTAAATTGCTAGTTGATTGCTTTGTACTTCGTTATATAATTAAAGCGCACATGTTGCTGTCTTATGTTTACGCGAATGTTACTCATTACAATAAAAATACTTTACGGATCTTATTACGGTTTATTTAATTATTTGACTAGCCCGATGTTTCAAAAGAATCTGCATCATAATTTAGGCTGTTAAAACCAAAAAACCTTAAAAAATAAATCCATTTTATTTTACTTACTATACGAACTATTGTTATCTTTGTGAAAATTAGCACCTATACACTTGAAAGTACTCCTACTTAAAAATATACAAAAATTTTACACAAATAATTAGTAACTAAGATTATATGAATAAATAATGGTTGCAAGCTATTTTTAAACTATCAATTTATAATCAACTTCTAGTCGTAAGAAACGACACTTCCAATCCGACAAGTTGGACAATATAAATGTCAAATTTAGCTGACTATTAAATGTAACGATGAAACCACCGATTGTCACTATAATAGTAACCGCTGAAACCGGCGCTTGGTCTGCCAAATTCAGGAGTAAGCTTACCACACTCTAATACCACTATTACCACAATGTGAAGGTAGAATAATAGTATAACAAAACATAAAAAAATTATATTTTTAATCTACATAAAATAGAAAATATTGAACTCACGCCGCTTATAATTGTGTTATCTTGTCGCGCCTGTCATTTACTAATTACGTTATTTGTGATGCTGCACGGTTTTGTTATTCCCTGAATTTTTATACAAATGATCTCGTACAAGCCATGACCGGCATGATTTCAAACAATATATTGTTTAAAATTCAATTTCACTAATATTGTTAATAAGAGTCGCTACCCCTATTAACAATTAAAGTTCGATCGTGTTAGCACCGTACCATCGCACCAAATAAAAGATCACTATTACGTAACATTGATTAGAAAACTAGTAGGTTGTCATTATGCACATAAAGCTTTTAAAATAGCCGTACAGTCTATTAGTTTTTAAAAGATCCAAGAAGTACTATGTCAAATCCAAAAGATGGAATTAGAAGCAGAAATTGTGATGTTATTACTTTGATTTTGACTTTTAAGTTTGCTATTATTGTTGGAGGAAAATATTATTAATAAAAAGGTGAGCTGGTGGAAAGCATTTCATATGACTGGACAGCCATTTGTTATCAAACCTAGCCTCTTCGCCTGATGAACACTCATAATCGCCTGACAGCATAGGGCCACTCCGTTTGTTTTCCGGGTCAATGTAGCCAGGGGCAGCAGAGAGCTGCTATCTACTGTGAAGGATGCATTTAATTGTTCTTGTCTATATTATTTTGGTTATACAATATTATAATGACTATCATTACTATCAGCAACTGTGACCAGAAGATGTCCTCAGTTTTCTGATGACCTAGTTAGCATCGCGGAGAATTGCTGGATGTATATGTGAGCGTGACAACAACTATACATCCTACAAGCTATAAACTTTTATAGGCAGTGCATACGGTTTGTATATCGCATATCGCGGCTATAAAATAAAACTTAAAAATTCAATTGAAGATAAAATCAATCATTTATTTATGATACGTCTTCGAACCGGAACGTATTGGTTGACGTTTATCTAGATGGGAAGTGCACAGTGTACAGTGAAATCTATATTAAGCAAGCGTATCTGTAATGACAATGGAAATAATTGTTTGGTGATTCATAACGTAAATTTCGAAGTTCATTGCACTTTTGCTATTGACAATAGCTTATTAAATTCGTGGCTTATAAAGCTAATTGAAATGTAGATACAATTTAAATTGACTAGTAGATATTAATATAAATTATAAATAAGGTATAACTAACAACACTAGTTAAAAATTATGCCACGAATTTGTACCTATTCTATAATCTTGAAAGATTTTTGACTGTAGATACTTGTACGGTTAGTGTCCAGCCGCAACCAGTTTTAGAAAAAAAAATTAGACTGGGTGAACAAGAGCAAAAAGCGAATGATGAAATCATAACATTCGTAGCAATTTAATTTGTGATTAGGCAGTGTAATATAAATTAATCTGACTGAAAAAAGTGCAAAACTCACATATGAAGATATTGGGAAGGGTGGTGAAATCATTTGGCTTAGATTATAGAATCAACGGACCGCAAATTTCTCGGAACTACCACTGAAATCGGATTACTTGACTTCGTAGCGTTGGAGCGCTAACGAGCTGGAATACTGTTACTAGACGTCAATCGCATCTTGAACGTACACTAATTCCCATAAAAGATCCATTTACATCGTATACAATTACGTTATACATTTCCAAGAGTTGGCTAGATGAAGCTATCACAGTCATACTAACCTATAAAAGCTAAATTAATAATTTTAACAATTTTTAGCCATGCTGTATTGCGACTGAATTGCACGACTAAGAAAGTGCTTCTCGCTGTCATGATACCGTTGTAGAGTGACAGCTACGCTGTGGCGTTTCCGGTGGCTTATTGGATTAGGGACGAAATTGGGCCCATACGTCTGCATAACAATTATGCGGTTGTCTGTGGCTGTCGATATTTAGAAATTGCTCGTTATCGTATGCTTATTATTAAACAAAGTCCATGTCAGTATGTGGTCGATTTTTACAAAATCTACTAAATGGTTTTTTATATGATTTTTATCTGTGAATAGAGGAATTCCCGAGGAAGTTCTTAATGTGTAATTTATTCTCGGGCGAGCAATTATTCCTAGCAAGACGTTAATGATCAGAATATTATGAAGATGATTAATAGGTTCAGCTATGGCTCGCCCTTGAACCATTTTAACGTACAGTAGGATCTTAACCTCCCTACAAGGATCCGTAGTCTTTACCCGGTTATTATAAGAACACTTGCAAATGTATTTTTATAATAAATTAATTATGACAATTAATCACACAATATAAGATGAATTGAAGAAAAAATATTTTATATTAACTCTGCCTAACCAACTGTTGAGAATTCCAGATGTGGCTTCTTTAACCGCTTCCACATGACGCCTGCTCGTCGAGTTTTTACCGCAGCACTTGCGTAGTTGGCGGCATTTTGAAAAACTTTTTATTTGTTTATATGATTACGAAAAAATATGTTTATTTTTGTTTAACAAGTTGAATAAAACAAATGAATAAACTATACAAACTACAATAATATTATTAAAGAAAACAGAACATGATAAAACCTATGACTTAGTTTCATCGTGTTTTTACCCAACTGAGCAACGCTATATTATGTGTTTAGCCGTATACGTATAATTTGTATATAATATGTAAATTAATACATTTTAACGTATGTTGTTATGTTTGTTCCTCTGAAGAGCTATCTTGGCCAAACACATGGGTCAACTTAGATGAATCAATTTACATTCAATCAAATCGTTTTGATTCCGCGCACATAATAATCAAAATTTAGAATGGCGCTCATAATATAAACAAATAAATATTAAACTTGATAAACTGTTTTGCGTGGGGAATCCTTGAACAGGTATATTAAAATTATCATTAAGTTTCTACGAACATTTTTATTTCAAATAATCGTTAAGATTTCATAATTATTCCAAGATAGTATAACAACACTTTTATACTAATATAATATGAATCCATATTATGTACCACATATATAAAAGAACTCAAAAAAATCTCGCACAAAAGAATCAGATGAAGATCCAGATTATCTTACTCGTTATCGATACATTCGTATCAACGAGTTTAGCGATCTGCCCCGGCTTCGCACGTGAGTAAATTATACGCTAAAGCCTTTCTCGGAAATCTCTCTATTGTTAGTGAAAACTGCATGATACCCCGATAATTTCGAGAAAACCTATCATATACAGGCATACGGCCTTTGGAGACTTTGTGTCATTGTGTGTTATTTGTAATTTACTTTCTTCGGAATATGAGTCAAAAATTGTGTGTTCGGTTTGTGAGTAGCCGGTAGCCCATTGGGGGGAAGTGAAAAGGAGGGCAATGCATCGGCATTATGATTCTGATGTTCATGGGCGTCGGTAGTCGTTGAGGCGCTCCGATTTCTCGTCTGTCCCTCTATACTTTAAAGAAAAAGAAAATAAAAGGATTATTAAAAAAAAACTAACTTATGTAACAAATTTTCACTCATGCGAACACACACGCTAATTCACATCCGCAAACTAATAAACTAAACCAAATGGAAATTGAGAATATTAATCTGCCCGTAACTGTTAATTAATTCGACAATAGGTATTCGAATGTATTAATTATTTAAATTTATTCTGCCGCCCATTACAGCACCATTATTAAAAAAATGTTTTTAGGAATTACACATGCCTCATGTCAACACATAAATAATAATAATAACGTCGTCCTAGCCGAATTTCGGCTACAGCGGCCATTTGTATTGAGAGAGCCACCTGCGCGGGACATTTTATAGTGAACAATTGTTTGCGCAGACACAAGTGCATCCTCTATTCCTTCATTATCCTATTCCGGTGGGACGACAATCTTAACTAAGTATAAAAATAAATAAATTCATTTACTCATATAATTTGCAATCGCAAAAGTGGCAGAAGTGAATTGGGGGGAGGTCGAAAGGTGGGCAACGCATCGGCACATTTATTAATTATTATTAATGGGCGTGGGTAGTCATTTTAGGGCTCCGATTGCTCGTTTGTCCCCTCTATACTACAAAAAAAATTGTTCCAAAGTAATATGTCTCAAGCACAAGATCTGTTTACTTACAAGGCATGAATAGTGTGGTCCATACAAGGCACCTGGCATGGGATATTGAAAGCCAACCGGGAGGTCCGTGAAAGTATTCGATACAACATAATATAAAACGTGCAGACCAACACTGGGATCAGCAAGCGGATTATGTGTTTTGTCGCCATGTCTCACCTGAAATTATCCATTTTGTTAATTAAAGCGTCAGTTCGGTCACGCGAGGAGCCGATTAAGGCAACGGCCTGTCTCACAATCCCTGAATTGAGTGGGACTAATCACGAATTCAAATGATGAATGTCGACAATTTAAAATAGTGAATACTGAAAATTTTGTACAATAAATCGCTTGGAAAAGCGTGTAACGGAGACTAAAAGAAGGTATTTTTGCTTGTGTGGAACGGCCGTCATACAGAAAGTGTTTAGCTCTATTCAAGCTAACTGATTATACCTAACTAGAAACGTAGTGTCGTGTCTCCGGATTTCAGTTGAACAGTGCGTAGTCTCAACCTGAATATATAATGTGTTGGATACATTATATACGACATAGTTATGCCAAATCGTACTAGGAACTGATAAAGGGGTTGAATTGTTAATAATTCATCAATTTTTGGTCTAATTGAACGGTTTTACACGTTACTTCTATTACAAAAATACAATCTAACAGTTTTCTATTGAATGTGTCACTATAATAATGAGGTAACTTGTCGAATGACTAGATACTTAATTTTCCTATTTCATTCGGAATGTGTTTCTATTGTCTGCCAAATGTGAAGATGAAAAAAAATGAAAACTGTAGGCGCCATGCTGCGTTGTATCGGAATCCGGCTGTAACGTCCCGGGATTTTAAATAAATAATTAATTCAAATAACTAACATACTTAACATAAAATTTTGTATATTTTTGTTGCGTAGATTTTTCTATCATGAGGAAAGCTTCTATGCCGCATCAGCACATACTGAGTAGGTTGCCGTCCAGTGGGGCTTCTCTTTCATAGGAAAAGAATACCCCACTAAAACCTCACGGTAGCCCTCAGCCACTTCAGGTGGATGAGGTGAACCCGGATCTGTTAACAACAAGCTCACCATGGCGACAGGAAGGGCTCTTATTACGAGTCCCAGACTAGCCTACTGTCACAGGGAATTCACCCGGTCATTTCTCTGTCGACCTCTGCCAACATTATGTCCCTGCAATGAGACGGACGCCCAACCCATCCTTGGTCCGAATCAGGGATCCTGTAGGAGATGCTTATTACGTCTCCCACGCTCTCCTGTCCTTCGGCGATGTAACGAAACAGATATTGCTTAGTTTTCTCTGCTCCGCTCGTCAGCTTCCTTCTGCAACATGACTATTCCACAGGAGGAGGCTTCTTTTGCCTTATCACTTTCAAAAATTGTGGTAACAATGCCGGAAAGTGACAGGTCCACTGTTTCCAACGCCAGAGCCAGGTACTGGCGTTGCACATCTCATCTGGTACACATCTCAAGTATGTGCTGGGAAGAGTCCTTCGGAACCCCACATTGGTGGAACACTGGCTCTGGCTCCCACAGAGCGACTCGACACAGGTAATCACTAAAGCACCCATAGCCAGTAAGTACCTGTGTGATGCGAAAGGTGAGGGGTCTTCTCTTGTGCAGCATCCACCGCACCAAGACCGGGCGCAGCGCCGTAACTGTAAGTTTTCCGTAGCGGCAATGGGTCAGATCCTCCTCCCCTGTTCGCATTAACATGTCCTGACCCCTTCCCATGGTGGGTCACTAGCGAGGACTGCCGCTGCCCCCCATGAGATTGTAAGGTACCCACGGGTCACTCTTACTGCCAGGACCCTTTGTGCTCTACGTAATTGAGTCCTATTGGCGACAGTAAGACGATCGGCCCACATAGGGGCACCGTACGTGGCCATACTCCGACAGGTTCCAGAGTACAGCCTTCTACACGCAGCGCTAGACCCTTCTAAGTTAGGGAGGCCGCCACCACTTTTACTACCTGCAGTCCCAATTCTTTAAAGTGTGGACCAAAGGTACACCCTCCATCCAGGTTGAGCCCTAAATATTTGATGTATGGGCTCACCCTGACTCCTGCAATTAGATGGTGGGCTCCGGGCGTTCTCTACTCCGAGTCCCGCATCACAAGGATAGAAAATACTGGATGTATTTTCTAGCCTGACCCGAAGTACTAACCTCTTCATGCGGCTGACCACCAGGGCCACATCCACATCGGCCAGCCGCACCACTTCCATGCAGTTCTTCCCCGGTGTGTTACTAGTGTATAAATATTTAAGGCGACCACAAGTGACCCAATCATAGCCGATGTCCCATATAACCGGGCCTAGGACCGATCCCTATGGGATACCGGATTCAACTCGTCTTCGTCTTAGAGAACCTCGCTGATCTTCGAATAACACCCCCCTATCCTCCAGGTGTGCTTCCTTTATCACACTGTGGGGCCGTTGAAGGCATAGAGTTACCTCAGTAAAGGGTTATACATTATGTCTACAGTGCGATATTTTAATGAAGAAGAACTGAAAAGTTTCATCATAATTGAATGAATCTTATTGCTCCTACTACTAATATATTTTGTCTCTGAATACGCTAGTTTTCAATTTTCTCCACGAGGTGGCCATTGTAAATTACCCTAGTAGCCCTGTTCACTTTGCCAAATATTACACTCCCAACGGATGTGGTGAACGGTTTGTTCGAAACCGTTTCCTTCAATCAGGTAGTTATGGAGAGGTGACAGCACTAATTTGAAACCAATGAATTCGCACTTATAGTTGTAACTTTCTCCTTTCCGTGATTTCTATATATAATGAATAGGTTGTGTTCATGTATAGAAAATATGTAATAAGCGTAAGTTACTGTTACACTATGGAAATTGTCAATGGAAGAAGGCTACATAACATCATGCATTCGCACTATGCACTATGTTATTATAGCATCATGAAATAATATTTCTAAATTATGTCGATATGTTATCAAATAAAGGTACAACCCTATAAGTTTCAAGGGATCGCTGAATTAATCTGGAGGTATTATCACAATAATGCTTAGTAGATATCTACTTCGAGAATCACAATTGATACAAAAATAGCTTAATAAAATAGCCATTGCTAATTGATTTAGTTCCGGAAAAGGTTCTGATTGATATTGATTAAAGATTAGAAGGATAAAGTTATTTTGCTTCATTTCGGGATGACATTTCACTAACAACGTACAGTTATGATTTCAATTAATTTAGACATATACAATATTTAAAATATGAGGAATAAGGGCAGCTAATCGTAGAGATTACATCACCAACAGTAAATTTAATATACGTGATTCAGCAATAGATTTATATATTCCTCTCATTAACTATCGCGTACAGGACTTTACAGACATGTATAATGAGTAGTTATCATCGTCGGGTAGCGCTTCCATGGTGAGTTGAGTTGCAGCGTCTAACATGTGCAAAGAAATACAAAGTTTTTTTTTTTCAAGCTAAATGAACATCTCCATTCAATAAATTGGCTACCTTCAATATATTATATTAGACGCCGCCGCCAAAAAAGAAAGTATCCTTTCCGGCGTCGTTTAAAGTTCCACCTGATCTACTTTTTCTTCAATACATTGGAGTGTAGCTCTAATTTGAAAAATAACCCTTCATAGTACATCTTGTTGAAGTATTGTACGAGATCCCAAGGGAAAACTATTGACGAAGCTAGCCATACAACTAGACATGGTATTTTAAATACCTAAAGGAAACAAACGTGCAATTGGAGCTATGTGATGATTACCTATGCTGATTAATGATTACTCAACCCACTGTGGCACCAACTACTCATAATCCGCACGAAATGAAAAGCATAGCCATCATCACCTCTATGGTGACATCATGTGACACATGTATAGTGTACACTACGATATTGTTGACGCAACATAAATATGTATGTTTCTGTTTGCTGATGATAAATTATAAAGCGAATATTAGTATCAAAGATTCAATTTTATGATAATGTCTGACCAGTATCAACTATTATTGGATCTATTCTCGAATTGTGTGGGTTCTTTGCTAACCATACATTAACATACTTAATAAGTTCGCATAGCCTAAAGGGAAAGAATTGGTTACCCCTTACAAGTACCCTTAAAATTCACTTAGTTCACATAAAACTATAGTTCAATTTCATTCTTTATAAACAAAATAAAAATTTTGATCATGAGTATGAGCGTGCACTATGCCGAAGACAGATAAACAAATAGATCTGTTGATCTGCTTGTAGGATATTGGTGCCTGAACGGGTGCAGCGATTTCGATGCAGATTCTCTGTTTGAGAGCCTATGTAATCGATTTCTTAGCTATGTTAACTGTCTATAGAAACAACTAGCGTCCGGGTCTCAATAAATATTCAAGATAATACTGTTAAATTTTGGATAGAGAATGTTAAATACTAGTTTTGAAAATTTTCTACCTGAAATGTAATAGTGTTATCTCGCAAAAGCGACGCCCTGTACCAAGAGGATACGTTTCTACGCACGGAGCTAGGGTGGAGGATAGGAACCTCACACCATTGCACTGTCCTAAAGTTTGCGGACTTATCACATGTTGCGGGAGAAACTCTCTGTGGAAGTGATGTCCGTCCCTTAAGGGAGTGACTAGCCGAGGAGGTGACCTCATGATTTGCAATTCCGGGACACTCGCTAATGACATTCGATGACACTCACGGTAGGTCTAGTAGTAATGGCGCGTAAATTCATTTCCCTGAGTCAACAAAAAAACGGATATTTTCATAAGATAGACTATTTTTCTACTTTAACCTCACTGCCAAAAACACTATTAATAAAATAATAAAACGCATGTTTAAATGAAGTTTTTTTTAACGTTCTAAAATTGAATATACTCTCCTGATGCGTTAATAAAACCGCATTGTTTAAAATTTATTCAAATAAAAACCACTCTTATATGAATAGATTTAATTTGAGGCTTGAAACGCTTTCGCGATCGGAATGTGAATAGACAGAATACGTGAATCAACATGGCTGTCGAAAACATCGGCGCACAATGCGCCGGGATACTGAAAAGTGCTAGTCGCAATGTAAATTAGCGCATTCAACCATTCGACCATTCAACCCGAAAGCCGACTGACAGTCCGTTCGCTTGCCACACCATTTGCTTTCGAACAATTTCACCACACGCGCCAGCTACGACTAAAACACGTTCATTAATCAAGCGCTGCTCTACAAGGGCAACGTGTAATTCTTATATGCTAAAGCATAAATATATATAAACAAACCAAACAATCTAAAGATTGTTTGGTTTGTTTAAGTAATAGATTGGTTAGATTTGCGGCTAATCGTACAGTAAAAATGTTATTTCATATATATCATCATTATCAGCCCTTATTCGTCCACTGCTAGACATAGGCCTCTTTTAATGTACGCCAAGACGATCGAACTCCTGCTACTCGCTACCCCATCCCGGACTGACTACTGCACGGAGATCGTCTTCCCACCTGGTGAGCGGTCGACCAACGCTTCGTGTTCCCAAACGCGGCCTCCACTCTTATATATGGATACTTCTTCTTTTTAGCGTGACAAGTAACTTTTCTTCGATGACTATTAATACTACATTGTGTAAAAATCAGCCGCAGCATAAGAGCACTGCACAAGGCGCGGCGTCCATATGTAGATACTTATGTAAGAAAAAAAATGTAAAACTTCTTTTTTGCTTCCTTGAATGCATTCATTGACACCATAACCACAAGTGAGATTTGAATTATCTTGTTGTATGATAGATAGATACATTCATGTGTTGATAACAATTCCACTATTTATGTCAACAAGTTATTTAACTTATGATATAAATAGTTAGATTCGATTATTTTCAGAAACATTTTACTAACGTATGAATATTCAATATCATATTGACGTAAGTGCTTTCACATATAAAACATTTCGTTCAAAAACTATTTACTATCTCTTAAAAATAATTTAGGGTCAATTTTCTGCAACTTTAGGGAATTTAATGCAATCCATATTAATGCTCAGAGCATATCTGCACATTATTCTGATGTGCTTGCTTCTTTTTATGCTGGTAACATAGGTGCCATTCTTGTGTCTGAAACGTGGTTAAAACCCTGCCTCGCATCCACTTGTTATAATATTCCTGGTTTCAAATTAAAAAGAAACGATCGTTTTGGGAAGGGGGGTGGGGGTGTTGCTGTTTACCTTCGATATGATATTTCGTTTACGGTTATCAGCTCATCTGCACAACCAGCAGAAAACTCTCTTGAATACTTATTGAAGTGCAGTTATCATTTCATTATAAGGTTCTTCTTGGCGTTTTCTATTGTCCTTCTCCTCTTTTCGACTACTTCTCATCCTTTGAACATATCCTTGAAGTATTTTCCCCCTATTATTCACATTTAATTTTCATGGGCGATTTTAATACTTGTATGCTCCGGGGTGACCATCACTCAAAAAAACTGGCGTCTATTTTGGATGGCTGTAACATGCATATGCTTCCACTTAACCCTACCCACTCCTTTCCTGGCTGCACTCCATCTTTGCTTGATCTAATATTTGTGTCCTCTCCCGATTACGTAACTGCACATGGTCAGTGTTCGGCAGATATTTTTTCATATCATGATCTTATCTACGTTACATATAACATAAGGCCACGTAAAATTAAGCGCAAAATTCTCTTACAATGTAATTTTTCAGCTTTAGATATTAATGATTAGAGAAATGCTGGTCAGAATATAGACTAGTGCCTGGTTTTTGCGGCAGATACAATAGATGATAAAATACAAATATGTGATTCCCTTGTTATCGAACTTTATGATAAACATGCTCCTATAAAGCCGGTAAAATTTAAACATCTGCCAACACCATGGTTATCAAAAGATATAAAAGTATTAATAAATTTAAAGCATGCTGCCAAAGCAAAATATTAGAAAAGCTGTTCCGACGAGCATCGAGCAAAATACGCTACATTAAGAAACCGCTGTAATCGAATCTGCCGTGAAGCTCAGCGACATATTCATGAATCTGTCGAGAAAGTTGACCCATATAGAATATGGAAATTTCTTAAAACTCTTGGAGTTGGTAAAAACTCAGACTCTAGTTATTCCAATGTCATAGGCAAAGATACTCTAAATCAACATTTTTTTGTCGTGCCATCTTCTAACTTCCAATGTTTTTTTATTATTCCATTTTCCATAAGTGAAACTAAGAAACGTGATATGTCCATATCATCGAATGCTATTGAAGCCGTTAAATGATTATTCCTATTTTAGAAATCCTGGCTCCTGTTCTTACTCATATTTTTAACTTTTCCATAAGCTACGGCGTCTTCCCGACTGTATTGAAAGATAGTAATATTATTCCTTTACCCAAGTGCACTCGACCAAAATTGGTGACTGATTATCGTCCTACCTCAGTGTTACCTTTTCTACCAAAGGTTTTAGAACATCTAGTACACCATCAGATCACAAATTATGTAAATAAATATAACATCTTAAACCCTTTACAGTCGGGATTCAGTACTGGTCATAGCACAACTAGTGCAATGATTAAGATCACTGAGGATATTTGCTATGTCATGGACAATAAGCAGCTTACTTTATTTACACTTTTAGATCTCAGTAATGCTTCTAATTGAATTGAGCATGATATCCTTATTAGTATATTTCTATCACTAACCTTCTCTTTTTCTGTGATACAGTGGCTTCATAACTAGCTCGTGGGACGTCGACAGAGAGTAAAAACCGCAGAGAATTTTTCGGGCTGGTCGACGGTTGCTGCCGGTATCCCACAGGGTGGTGTCTTGTCTCCTCTTCTTTTTAATCCTTTTTTCATTAATAATGTAACATATTATTAATGAAAATATAAATATTATTTCTTCCTCCTTTCGTCTGTGCGCCGATGACCTGCAAATTTATGCACGGTCAACTTTAGACGGTTAGCCCTCGTCTATTGATGCCATAAACAAAGATTTGGTTCAGTGGAGTAAATGGCATGGTGTAGTGATAGATGCTGTTAAAACTCAAACAATTATTATTGGTAGTCCTGGCATGATTTCGAGGATTGACAGGAGCACGCTTCCGCCGGTGATCTTAAACGGAGTGGCAATTCCCTTCTCTTAATCCGTTAAAAACCTTGGTGTTTATTTAGACGAACACCTGTCCTGATCCACACATCACAATAAGGAAGTTAGTAGGAGGGTTTTTACGTCGTGGCATTCTTTAACGCGTCTATGTAGCTTACTTCTTATGTGTACAAAAAGAACAATTTCTGAAACGTATATTTGATAATGCAGCCACCTCGTTCGTAAATTTGACCGCGGAACAACTTAACAAGCTAGAGCGCCTTAAGAATTTGGCCATTAGATTTATCTTCGGCGTACACAAATATGAGCATATTACTGAATACTGTTTGAAACTCGATTGGCCACTGGTTTGGGCTCGCCGTAATGTCCGGATGGTTACACTATTGTACTCCATTTTATTTGACCCTAGAACGCCTGTATACTTAAAAGAAAAAAAAAATCGTACGTCCGATTGGAGAGAGTTGAAATCAATTGGCAACCTCCTTCTTGAAATACCTGTTCATAATACTAAATATTTTAAGTCATCATTCACAATTCGATCAATTTCACTTTGGAATGCCTTGCCTATCCACGTTAAGCGCGCAAATACTATTGATAACTTTAAAACATTAGTAAAAAAATCACTATTTGAACTGTCAAACATAAAAGTATCTACTTAAAATTTTAGTAACTTCTAATTGCATTATAGATTTAATTTATTCATGTTCAATGGTATTAATTTATCTTTGTCTTAGTCAAGAATCATCGGTATGTATATTTTATTGTATATATACTTGTATGTTTATGGGTATGTATGTGTATGAATGAGTATATGTATATAGTATGGTATGCAATTTATGTATTTGTTTTGTTTATTTATTTATTGATATATCGTTTTTTTTTTTGGGTATTTGATTGTGCACTACCTACAATTATTTTATGTAATTTCCTATCTCTAAGAGTTGTCTGGAAGAAATTACTTTAAAGTAAAAAGGCCGCCTCTGTGTGCATTTTTATTTTGTACCGTACTTTATACATCGATTGTATGTGTTTCTTTTATATTGTGCACAAGAGAGAATATTTCATTCATTCATTCAAATTAATGCAAAGTGTGTGACGTGTTTTTAATATCCATTGTGTATTACATAAGTGTTTTTCTATTGATTCTACTGGCAAGCGTATCATTACGATAATAAATACTTAATTAGTGAATAGTATATTATCTGTTTATTTAAATTTCAATTTTCACACAATGCAGACTGAGCATTTAACAAACCGTACAATCAACTTTAGTCTTTAGTCATGATCTCACTAAAATAATTTAGTGGCATCAAAATAAACTTTATGCGGTATAATGAATGCATATTCAATTCGAAGCTCATAGCCATATCACTAATTCGAGAATTCCATCTCACGGTTGAACGAGCGATGCATATTTGATTTGTTTCGGAATCACATAGCGTGCACGCTGAATCGTGACATAAAAAATATTGGGCGGATCAAAAAAGTGTCTACGCGTTTTAGGACTGCACTTTATCAAGATGCACTAACAAACTATCCGTTTGTTTTACGGTTTAGATTTATATGACTCAAATTACATGGCGCTATTGTATTGAAAGACAAGATGAATTTGTGTTGTTTTTGAGATTGAGGTATCACGGAATGTATTGATATAAGATTAGTGAAATATAACTTTACCTTATTACTTCTAACACTCACATTGAATTAGGAGTGTTTACTAAGATTAAATTTTTCCATGTGTTTAATATCATTATATTAAAAATATATCATTTATTGATAATCTAACGCTTTTTTGCCAGAAATTCTTGTAATGAAATTGCATCTATATGATTTGAAAATAGTAAAAAAAGCGAGGCACATTAATTAATATGTGGCTAAAAATAAAAGTTCATTGAATTCATTTAGCGTATCATTGAACATATTTAAACTACATAACATGCAATAGCATGGCTGATCGAATAAGATTATCATTTATTTACAATAATAGCTCATGAATTTAAGTTTTAAATATCATCAAAGGAAATCATATGGAAATTGAAATTTAAACTCAAATCACTAGTAACTAGTGATCTCCCCGGTTTAGCCTGTGAATAAGACGGACCGGATTGCTACCAGAGCATATTTACTAAAACCTTCCTCGGGAGCCGTTCCTTCTATTACGGAAAACGTCATAAAAATCACATATAGACACAGATATACACACACGCACACACTCACAAAAATGATCACATATAGACAGACAGATTCGACGGTTATATGTTAATATGTATCTACCATTTAAAAATGTGTGTCCGCTAAGTCGGTGCAAAAAGAGACAAAGCCGCACTACCCTTTTCCTGAAGATATTTAAGGCATTTTCGACTCTCTATAACTTTATAGACAATAGACCACACGGTTTCATTCGCATACTTTTCTTGGAGTAGAAAGCAATTTATGTTATATTCCTGCAGATTAGGTTGCTGTCACACAATCCGACTGATAGCAAATAAAAAATATATCACATCCTAATCATTATGTTTTATTACTGCTCCTTGCTCTTTAAAAATGGAAAGTCCATCATTTACATATTCTATTGAAACCTTATTTTAATATACATGCATATTTCCATTTATTATTTACTATAAATCAGTAAAATATGCCATTCGAATGTAAGTATATGAAAATATTCCAAGTGCTACTCGTGTCTGGCTTACAGAAATCCCTTTAGCATACTATTGCATAATAATGAAAAGGGGTTTATTGTTAAAACTCGCGCTCGTATCGAGTAATAATTCACTTGGTACGTATTGTTCGATGTGGCTGGCAATACCGCATATCACGAGATCACATTTGCGATTGGCCCGAGGGTCGAGAGATTAATTTGCATTCTCGACCAAAACGGATCGGCGGGCTATTTCGCCGGCATCTCTCCCATTTCCTGCTTACAGTTGACACGAAGTCGGTCCGGATGTAGCTGTATCAACATCCACGTAAACCACTCTCGTGTTTCTTAGTCTGTCTTAATACGAGTAAAAACTTAGCCAATACTCCTATACGTATATTTGTCGCACGTGTGTAAAATAACATAATACTCCTTTGTTGTAGTCAGTTAAATAGGATCCTATGGACATAACTCGAGTAACATCTGGAACCATAAACAAACTACTAGCTGTCTCTAAAAACGTTTTTCTGTGTTATAAATTGCATTTCTTGTAATTGTAACATGTAAACATTAATAAACAAAATAGTAACCTTTACCACTTAGGGGTATGAAAAATAGATAGTAGCCGATTCTCAGACTAACTGAATATGCATATAAAATTTCGTAAAAATCGGTAAACCCATTTCGGAGGTGTAACTAACATTGTCACACGATAATTTTGTATATAAGATGTAGTTTGATTTAGTGTACTGTCTCTTCTTGACGGAAATTAATGTTAAACTTTATGTACTATTTCCACAATACTTTAATTTTAATTTACATTTATCACCGGTTTCGACTTATTATTATCAGGTGATAATGATAAGACCTGATGATGATAATCGACACCGGCACATTAAATGTAAATTTAAATTAGATATTTGTGAAAATATTACATAAAGTTTATTAATTTAAGTGTATATAACTATAATCAGCAGTTTAGAAGTGAAAACATCACATACATACCCTCTGTCACATTACATAAATACACACTTTCTTGCGATGAAATTAGACGTTCAACACCATAGGTAGCATATGGCATGGCATGCTATTATGTTGTCCGGAGAGAAACCAGGTGCACTCTCAAACGCTTATCTTGCTATTCGTGTACCCACAGGCGTGCAACACCGACTTTCTGACTTAAGACTATTATATAGTCTGAAATATCTCAATCTTTTTGGTCCGACCCAGGACCACGGGTTCCACATGCCAAATATGCTCAGTATTAGAATACGAGGCAGTCAATATATTTTATATTTATTTTTTTCTTAGCAAAGCGTGGTTTGGCGGAAATAATTCTGATACCAAACTATTGTCCAAGATTTATTTTATTTTATTTAGTGTAATGAACACACATATAAGTTCTTTCTTTTTAGTTTTAGTTGCATGCACTGAATACTTTTTCTTTATTATCTTTCTTCTTTAATCTTTCGGTGTAAAATAAAACGTAGCATATCAATATATTGTTTTATTGGTTCCTCCTAACTTCTGAACATTATTTTAAATAGATTTTATATATAAAAGGAAGTCGTGTTAGTTACACCACTTATAACTCAAGAACGGTAGAACAGACATGGCTGAAAATTGGTAGGGAGGTAGATTAGAGCCAGGAGACGGACATAGGATACTTTTGATCCCGTTCGACAGCGTTCCCGTGTGACTCGGCATGAAACGTCAGTCACTATAAAACGTGGTATATCAAAAAATAATCAGACTTGAAATAACAAAACGCAAATGACTGCTATGTAATTGACGTAAAACGACAGCTATGTAATGACGTATGGATGACAATTTGATATTTGTAAGAAATCAATATTAAAACTATTTCTATTAAATAAATAATTAAGAAGTGGATTGAAGTGAAGTGAAGTTTAATTAAGAGTGAAGTGAAGCTTAATTAATAATGCCGCGACCAAGACGATCGAATCTTTCCCGATAAAGCCGTAATGCAAGAAGAATACAAAATACTGCAAATGAAAGGACTGAAGAAGAACAAGAAATTGCACGTGAACAGCGCCGCGATAGTATGACTCGACTTCGTGCTTCTCAATCACGGGAGCAAAGTGAAGCAGCCCGTGATACAGCTCGGTTGGCAATGCAGAATCGTCGAGCGAACAACAGAAGGCAACAAATAGATAATTTGCGACACAGAACAAGATATTTAGGTGATTTGAATCGAGCAGCATTTCGATACGATTGCAGCAATGATTACAGCTTGCATCCTAGCGTTTGCATTGGGCAAATGGACGCTGTTTGCGAGTATTGTGGTGCATTGAAGTTTTCCGGAGAAACGCCTGGATTATGCTGCCTTAATGGTAAAGTGAAATTGCTAGTGTTGACTCCTACACATGAGCCATTGTATTCATTGCTTTGTGGCGAAACACAAGAATCACGCCACTTTCTTGCAAATACTCGAAAATACAATAGTTGTTTCCAAATGACGTCATTTGGGGCAGACATTATCGAAGAAGGAGGATTTAATCCGACATTTAAGGTATTTATTTTTGTACTTACATAGAATGTAGTTAAAGAATAACTTACTTTATCTATTGGTATGTATTATATTTGCTAATACTGAACTCTACTCTCCCACAGAAAAAGTGTTTATAACCCAGTTAATACTGTCTGGTTTATATATAGTAGATACAAGGACAGATCTACCATCGAATTGGATCATTACTACCTTTCGAAGATACACAGAATAAATTTTTACAAATATATTTCATGGGCAACATGGAAGAACAACTTGATCGACGCCTAGGGATCAATGCAGGAATGAAGCGAGCAATTATTCAAGACTTGCAGTGTCTGCTTCATGAACATCATGCGTAGGTCAGGTTGTTTAAGAGTGCTTCAGAGCGCATGCCAAATGATGACTATAAAGTTGTCATCAAAGCAGATAAACGACCATCTGGAACACACGAACGCACATTTAATGCTCCGACAGTAGACAAAGTTGCCATCCTGATTGTTGGTGAATAATTGGAAAAACGCGATATTGTGCTTACACGTCGCGATACTGGGCAACTGCAACAAATATCTGAAACTCATCGATCATATGGCGCATTGCAATACCCACTGATGTTTTGGCAAGGAGACGATGGATATTATTTTAATATTAAAATGATAAATCCATTGAATGGTAAAGCATCAGTATCTTAATAATGGTTAATGTCTGTATTATTTGTCTTTGAAATGGTTAATTATCAATTTTTTAATTTCAGGTGAAGAAACTACAAAGAGAGTTAGCTCAATGAATTATTATGCTTATCGTTTGATGATTCGTCAAAACGCTGGCAATTATTTGCTGCGGTTTCGTCGATTATTTCATCAGTATTGCGTTGACATTTATGCAAAAATAGAAACGGAACGTTTAACATTTATTAGGTTGAATCAAGCCAAACTGCGTCCTGAGGAGTACATCCAATTACGTGATGCAGTTAATACTGAAGGAAATGCAGCTAATATTGGTCGATTAACTATTCTGCCGGCGACGTACATTGGTAGCCCACGTCACATGCATGAATATGCACAAGATGCAATGACATATGTTCGTCATTACGGCCGGCCAGATCTCTTTATTACTTTTACCTGTAATCCAAAATGGATAGAAATTACTCAATTGCTGCGTCCCGGACAAACATCAAATGATAGACACGACAACACAGCACGTATATTCAGGCAAAGAATTCGGTCCCTGATGAAATTTATTGTTAAACAACGCGTCTTTGGAGATACGCGATGCTGGATGTATTCAATCGAATGGCAAAAGCGAGGCCTGCCGCACGCACACATTCTTATTTGGTTAGTGGAAAGAATTCAGCCTGACCAAATAGATGAATCATATGTGCCGAGATTCCTGATCATGAAGTCGATCCACACCTACATGATGTTGTTACTACTAATATGATTCATGGACCGTGTGGTGCCATCAATCCCCAATCACCTTGCATGGTCGATGGAAAGTGCTCTAAACGATATCCACGGAAATTAAAGGCAGAGACTGTCACTGGCAACGATGGGTATCCACTGTATCGGCGTCGATTACCAGATGACAACGGTCGAACTGTCACAACAAAAGTGAAAAGAATGGAGTTCGTTGTCGACAACAGTTGGATTGTTCCATATTCGCCACTTATTTCTAAAAGACACATTGCAACGTTGAATACTGCAATTCAGTTAAGTCCATAAAATATGTTTGCAAATATGTCACGAAAGGCAGTGATATGGCGGTTTTTGGATTGCAATCCTCAAATACTGTGTGAGCTGTAATGAAGCGTCCTCAAATACTGTGTGAACTGTAATAAATGTTATGTGAACTGTAATGAAGCATTTGGTGTATATTTGCATTTCCAATTCACGAACGTCATCGTACTGTTATACATTTGGCGGTGCATCTGGAGAATGGTCAACGAGTATATTTCACGGCTTCGAATGCTACGCAACGTGCTGAAACACCTCCAGCAACTACATTGACCAGTTTTTTTGCAATCTGTCAAAGCGATCAGTTTGCACGAACTTTGCTTTACTCGGAGATGCCACGTTATTATACTTGGAATGCTTCATCCAAGAATTTTCAAAGACGGAAGCAAGGTGATGCGGTTCCTGGGTATCCAGATGTGCGTTCTACTGATGCCCTTGGTCGTATGTATACAGTTCATCCAAAGAATGATGAATGTTTCTATTTGCGGTTGTTGCTGTTAAATGTGCATGGTCCAACTTCATTTGAGACACTACGAACTGTTAATGGTGTAACATTCCCAACATATCGTGCTGCATGTGAAGAATTGAACTTATAAGAAAACGATACCCATTGGGATACGACAAACGCTGAAGCTACTATCTCTGCATCTCCAAGTCAGATACGCACATTATTCGCTATCATAATTTCGACATGTTTTCCATCAAACCCATGTAACTTGTGGCACAAATACAAAGATAGTATGTCAGAAGATATTTTACATGAAACTCGTGTCAGTTCCAGAAATCGCGATATTGAGATAAATAAGGAGATACATAATCGTGCTTTACTCTTGATCGAAGATATGTGTTACCTCATGTGCGGTAATTTATTAATCAGGTTACGAACGCCAGTGCCAAATCGTGAAATGAATGACACATTTAATCGAGAATTGGAACGGGAACGTGAATATGATCACCAGGAATTAGATTTAGTAGTTCAATATACCCCTATTGAATTACCAGCAAAAGGAAGTTTATAATACTTTAATGAAGGCAATCGCTGATGAAAATGGTGGTTCATATTTCCTAGATGCCCCTGGTGGAACTGGCAAGACATTCCTTATCTCATTAGTTTTAGCAACTGTTCGGGCGAGATCCAACATAGCGGTTGCAGTTGCTTCTTCTGGAATAGCAGCCACATTGTTATAAGGATGCCGTACGGCTCATTCAGCATTCAAATTACCGGTAAATCTTCAAACTATTGAAGAACCAACGTGTAATATTGCAAAACACTCAGCAATGGCCAAAGTTTTAGCGGCATCGAAAATCATCATCTGGGACGAATGCACAATGACGCATAAACGTGCGTTAGAAGCACTTAACCGAACATTAAAAGATTTACGCAATGACTCGAGATGTTTTGGAGGAGCAATGATTTTACTGCCTGGCGATCTCCGCCAAATACTGCCAGTAATTCAAAGATCTACGGTTGCCGGTGAAATAAACGCTTGCCTCAAATCGTCAAATCTATGGCGCTATGTGAAGAAACTGCAGCTGACAACAAACATGAGAGTTACATTGCTTAATGATACATCTGCTGAAGATTTCTCGGAGCAATTACTGACTATCGGTAATGGTCAAGTACCTGTCGATGAATCGAGCGGATTAATATCATTTCCAAATAATTTCTGTAATTTTGTCTCATCAAAAGACGAACTTATCAACAATGTATTTCCAAATATTATTTCTAACTACAAAAATCATGAATGGTTGAGTGAGCGAGCAATTTTAGCGGCTATGAATAAAGATGTAGATGACCTGAACTACATAATTCAAAATAAGATCATTGGAACAATGCATTCATTCAAATCTATTGACTGCGTCACAAATGAAGATGAAGCCACCAACTATCCAATTGAATTTTTAAACTCTTTGGACGTGCCTGGCTTACCACCGCAAAATTTACGCCTAAAGGTTGGCTCCGTAGTAATCATGCTTCGAAACATAAACCAACCGAAACTGTGCAACGGTACGTGTTTGGTGGTTAGTAAATTGATGAACAATGTAATTTACGCTACGATAATGATAGGAAAATTCAAAGGTGAGGAAGTTCCCATTCCCAGGATCCCGATGACCCCAACCGATACGCCGTTTGAATTTAAAAGACTTCAATTTCCGATACGTCTTGCATTTGCCATGACCATCAACAAATCACAAGGCCAATCCTTAAAAGTTTGTGGTTTAAATCTAGAACATTCATGTTTTTCCCATGGTCAATTATACGTGGCATGTTCACGGGTCGGAAGACCATCTGCGTTGTTTGTTTTTGCGCCTGATAATAAAACAAAAAATGTCGTGTATCACAGGTTACTTAAGTGGAGAGCAACCTATGTACTAAAATAAAGAAATCATAATGAATGATTAATGTAGTTATTTAATTTTTTTTTTATTTTTTCCAATAAAAAAAAACACAATCTGCTTATTTATTGCCATTAAGGCGGGACAAAGTTCGCCGGGTCAGTTAGTAGATTTATAAATGTGAAAACACATAAATGGTTTTTATCTATTAAGTTCTATACTAAATTGTAAAGTAAACACTTTCTTTACCTAAAATAAAAAGTAAAGTGAAATAAATGATCAGACATAACCATTTCGTTACCGCAGCCGTTCATCAATATCCGCACATGCAATCGAGTTTTCCTCTTTCACCCCTTCCCCCGTATGGGCTACTGACCTCTGAGAAAACGCACGAAACGCGCCAACATAGCCATCACTTAAGGCGGTATCATGTCATCGAGAGGAGGCTCCCCGTGGTGCTAATCCTATTTGACTCCAATACAGCGTGAAATCTTGTAATAGTGACTCGGATAAATATTGCTGAAACATACTTGGGGAGCTAAAAGAGATTGAGACTTCTAGTGATCACCATGTGCGTAACTTTTCATTGACATGTTGTCATAAGCACATTTCATTAAACACGGTAATTAGTACAGGAAATACTTCCTTCTCCTCCTATTTTCATCTGATTGAATTCATTGCGGGTCGCAAGGCTGATATTAGCATTCTCTCGGTCTCCCTGTGGTCACGTTAAAGGGTCATAGCTGGTGGCCGCATTCGATCCTGGAGACACAGGAGCAGCAGTGGTGGGAAAGTGTGGCGGGCCATACCCGATTTAAAATGAAAACCGTAATTTATTTATGCGCAAAATCTACTTGCTTGCTACGAATACTTAATGTATATCAGTAAATGACCTGCTTAAAGCATTGTCATATACTAGTGTTATAGCGAATGTGTTGCGGTGCCTAGCCATATCAATTCATCAAATATGGTAATCATTTTAGAGAGGGTCGTACGTTTAATAGGTTATCGATCGAGGTTACAGACGTAACGTGGATTAGTGCGTTTCTAAAATCAGCTAACAGATGCACATACACACATTTTATACAATCCAATGTTTATATTATTTTTTAGAGCTTTCCTATCCACTATTAAAAACAATCCTCTTGATAAACATTGGGACAGCTTTCTTCACCAATCGCTTCCAGCAACTGCATAAATTATTTCTTTTATTAACGTATCTATACCATTAACATGTAGGATAATTTAATTCTTATATAGTATTTGTACACCTCCTAGTGTTTATAATGCGACTGGTGCTAGTCTCACCGTCATCGCGACAACACTGCATTAATGACCCTGGGATTTCATTGGCCAAATGCGCGATGCTTGCCACCACTACCATCGCAGTGTCGTGTGAAAACATCCATAAAGGTAAGATCCGCCACATTACTAATAATATTTTTTTAGTCAATAAATATTTAATAAGTATCGTTATGTTGATGTCTTAAATATATGCGAATGTTTTTCATTCCAAAAAAAGTACTTTTAGGGATTTTATCGCGATGGACTGGTGTCTACCCGTTACCATAGTTGCTGTAAACAGTCAGAAATGTCGGGCTAGTTAAACAAATGAATAAACCGTGATAAAATCCGTAAAAGTAGTTTTGTTATAATATCATTATGATGATATTCCACGATTCTCCCCATAACCATCTTCATGACAGAAACCTTATTGATGTGCATCAAATAGTTTTGTCACGTCAATGTATGCTGTGACTTTTTTTCTTTTTCCTATTGCAGATAAAATAGTGACAAGGACATCACAGAGATGTAGAGTAACCGCACAAAGACAAACATCACACATAGAGAGCAAGTTGAAGCGGACTTGGAAGATTAGACTACAATGGACCAGAAATATTCTGTAGTGGAGCCTATGTTTAGAAATAAAAGGTATATATCCACCGTTGCGGTCTGGGACTCAATATCCAAATGTGTGACTGTATACGATTACTCCCACTTGCGTCTTAAAAGAACTGGCTACTGAAGAGCAAGAGGAAGCGCTTTTGCGCACTTTTGTGATTATAAACCTCATATCATTGCACTAACAGCATAGTTAGTTATTTTTTAGTGGAACGGGATAAGCCCTCTATGGTGTGTGTCGGTTCTTTAGGGTACCACCACTAACACGTCGATATGCCTGGGAATCTCAAAGTCGGCGCTGATCGCAAATTCGGAGGTTTCCGTGGATAGGCACTATGATGATGATGAATATAATATCACCATTATAATTGTAATGAAATAATGAGCAAAGAGTCTCACACCACTGGACCCCACCCATATAACCCAATGGAGGCGCGTGAATTCGATTCCCCGCGTCACCTAAAAAACTCACATATCCAGCAGTAGTACAGAGAAGGCTGGTGATTAATTAATATTTTCCCGCATTGGAGTAAAAATACGAACTCTATGATGTTTTACATATTCACGTCGTGATATGGTTAAGATGCAGGTCTTATTCGTTTAGGAAGAAACATAACATAATCTAGAAGTTATTTAGGAAAAAACCTTTCTTTTGTTGCGATGTTTAAAAATGGATTTAGCCGATTCCATTATTTTTCAAATGAATCAAACTATATTGCGGTTGATCTATTCATTCAGAATTTAATACCTCTAATTATATCCATGTTGGTGTGGTTGGAATGCAGCAGACTGCTTCGCTAAAGTTGTGATGCGACGCAAAGACTAGCGCAAAGACGAGGGGTGAGGACCGTAAAAAAAAGACCGTAAACTTGGGTATTTATGCACATTGCATGTGCATAAATATCCAAGTTTACGGTGTGATGCATGTTCCAGCATACCTATACTTAGTTTGGGAGTAACCCTCCCGAGTAGATCCTTCTCCGTTGGTGTCATGGTCACGGTTGTTTGCCACCGCGTTCCCGTAGCACCTCTACAACGGAAGACTAGGAACGCCGCTGAGGTTTAGTTCTCCACTTCAACGTACTCTACATAATTACAAAAGCATTCAATAGCGGAAACAAAAAAAGTCATGCAAAATTTCTATAAAATGTCGCATGAGCAATACATACGCACACGCATGCATTCACATACACATCATCATAATTATGAATATCAGTCTTCAAAAATATTTCTTGGCCCTAAAAACGTTAATATTTGGTGAAAATTAGAGTTTTGAATATAGTTTTCACTACAATAAATTTTCTTTTGAAAATTTTATATGTAGTGTCGTTATGACAACAAATTCATTATTTCGTCATACTTAACATAATTTGTTTATGCACCTACTGCTAAACGCGTAGATCTCACAATACGTGATGATAGGCTAAATTTTAAAATAATTTTGCTGTTAATATAAAACAATGTCACGTTTGTAGAAGATGATGAAATTAATTTTGATTTATGGATGTAAATTTAATGATTCGTTCAAACACAGAACTCGAGACATTTTGTAGCTTCCTAATAAGACAAAATTGTTCCTTTCCCTAAAGATTTTTTAAGATATTTTTAAAAATCCGTGAAGCATTTATTTCCCTTCTGACACTACAACTGCTTAGAATTGAGAATAGACTTATCCTAGCGTAACATTAGAAAAGCTTAAATGACGGCTGTTTGTAAAAAAGTGGAAAATCACCACGTTACTCTCTCCTACATCTCTTTAATTATTATATTAATATTTATATTCAATATGTTACAAGCAAATTTTCTGGCATTTTGGATTCCACAACGGACATAAATCGCTTGCTCATGCGTGATAGAAAACTCTTTCACCGCGATAGTCAGATATTGCATGCGTATTGCATCCTTCTGGCTCGGGACTGCGAGAACGTCATTATAAAAGAACTACACGGCCTTTTTTACTGACACTTTCTGACATTAGGAGCACATAGCAACCTAGTGCTGTGTTCATATGACGACGAGTTGATTTGTGTGTTAAATAATTGTATTTTTTCATATTAAGTTAATATATTGTGGTAGTCATGAAAAGGCTCCGGTTGCTCGTTGGCTCCCCTATTCTATATAAAAACATAGGTATAGCGAAACACCAATTACCCTTTGTGTTATATTTATTTACCTATTTACATTTATATAACTATGGATATTTTCGGAAATAAACGTTTATTATTATAAAACATTAAGTGCAAAGGACGTAAAGTAGCAAAAAAAGTGCACTGAAGACACTAAACGCATATTAAATCGGACACAATGTACAATAAGGAAAATGGTTAATATTATTCGCTGCAAAATAGTTTAGTCATGAATTTCGTTCGCTCTGTCACGCTCCACCTTCCCAAGTGACGAAACATGTACGTGGCGTGACGTGCACAGTCTGTATTACGCTCACGTACCTTATTCGACCCACGTCGCTGACAATATTCTAAAATATTACGTAATTTATAGAGTGACTTTAAATGAATCGTACATGGATGTTCTGAAAGATTCACAGTTTAAATTAATTTACATATGAATTTCAGGATGAGGTAGTGCCATGCATAGTGCTTGACACTACATCCTCCTATACAATGGAATTGTGCCGGCACGACCGGGGAGGTACCTCTCGCTCACATATTACCGTCATAAAGTGACATCTTCAGTATCGCGTTTCGTGCGGTTTGTGAGTAGCCAGTGGTCCATTGGAGTGGGAGGAAGGCAACGCATCAACATACTTATTATGTGGATGCGTTGCCTGCTCGATCTGATAAACCTATATTTTTAATAGAATAGGGGGCTATTCTATAAATAATTTAGTTTTCTCAGATTAATTTCCGGAAAAAATAATACTACTCTACATATTACTGTTTCCAAACAATGCTGAAGTATTACTATTTTATGCTTACATTATTATAATACTTTTATCGGTCCTCTTCGCGTTCATTGAAAGAGGCTTATGTCCAGCAGTGGACCGATAAGGGCTGATAATGATGAGGATGATTATGAACACTTAATGATAACCGCGACTTCCAAGGTTCTTAAAAGGTTATTATTTCTATATAGTATATATTTTATTATTATCTCTAAGCTATATTATTGTAAGGTTTCATTAAAATCCATTTTGTAGGTTTCACGTGAAAGAGTATCAAACATTACTTACAAACTTTTGCGTTTATAATATTAGTAGGTTTACTATTTGAGTAAAAAGACTTTCCTTTGTTTATTTCACCTTTTATTAGTCAGTTACACTAAAAAAATATGTAGTATGCACGATAAGGATTGTTTCATTCAATCGTTTTTCGTTCTCTAAGAAGTTCTAATTGCCAAGCTATTGATGTCGTAAAATTTGTAGAAATACATCCAACAATTAGGGTATTTCACCTTTATTTTTGTTTTACTTACCTGCAATAAATGCTTTATCGTACGTGACAGCTATGACTATTCCACATATTAACCTTATTATGAAATTGATTGATTGATAAAAAAAAATTAAAGATACTTCATAAAAATGAAACTTGTACTATTTACTTTTGAATGACATGAGCAATTTCATTACAATTGCAGATTGTTTTACAAGCGATATAAGCAATTGCCCCATGGGAAGTATATTAGCGTATCAAGACAAACTGACTACAGAAGAGACGAGGAATATGTTATTCAACGTTATGTTTGTAAATCAATGAATTCAACTCACCGTAATTGTAAGCGACGAGCATTAATTATTTATGCGTTAGGGTACGTTATTTGTGTTAATGTTAGGGAAGAATCTTGTTACACAATAGGTACCATTTAATAAGATCCTTCTCGAACATACAAAGTTCAAACAAAACTTTCAAGGGTTTCAAAGGTTTCTTTTTCTCCTTTTCACTAACAAAACTTAGAAAATGTAAACTATTGCCTCGATGTTTTATCACTCTATTGCTTCCCTTTTTCTAACGGAACTTGTGTAAGTCTGGTATCCTTCATCAACTGCTCTCACTGCATTTGATGGATTTTTTTGGGTTTGTTGTTGCAATAATACTATACTAATATTGTAAAGAGGAAACATTTGATTGTTTGTTTACTTTGGTAGTTTCGGACCCCGTTTTGCTAGACCGATTCGTTTTGCTGGACTGATTCGTTTTACTGGAAATTTATACACTATTAGAATTCTACATTGCTTGTGACGAACATAACTTATATAAAACGTTTCGCAAAAATCGATAATGTAACCAATGGTATGAAAAAAATAATATAGTCAATCCTGCAAAAATTATTGATAACAACCCTGTCATAAATTGAATTTTGTTATCATAGTAACGTGTAATGTTTACGAGGCTGAAATCCAAACTTATTGTTAGAATATATTTGTAAATCAATGTCTTTTTTTGCCATATTTCGTGAAATAGCAATGCGAAGCCGAGTGCTAAAACTATAATGGATAAGCAGATCTCTATAATATAAATTTCACAATAACATTGGTCTTATATATTGCTTAATTTGACAGTGATTTGAACCATTACAATTGGAAAACAAGGCATTATAGTTATAGCAATAAACATTAGTAATGTCTACATAAACTGGTCAGTCTTCTAGCTTTTCTACTTTATGTCACCTACTATACAGCAGTAAAGTCTGAAAGATTCTCGTTTTAATGCACACTTTATCTTTATTACTTCTATATGTCAATACCACGGAGATTGCGTCCGTCACTTGTGGTCAAAATAGGCTAGTCAGTTTCGTGAACCGTGAATAACACGGACAACTATATAAAGCTCTCCTCGGGAATCGCTCTGCCCGTTGGTGTAAGCCACATGAAAATCCGTTCACTAGATTCTATATTTCCGACCGTGAATAACACAAATTATATACTTTAATCTTCCTCGGGAATCGTTCTATCCTTTGGTGACAACCGACCGAAAAAACTTTCCATGGAATTTGAGAAAATTTTATATAACTCCAGAAAAGAAACAGCCTTAGTGGTTCGGTTTTCTCTTTTTTTTCTCTTTCAAAATCCCACCTTAATGACCATCCTAAAACATACCCCATGGCAAAAATTTGAAACTCCTAGTTTCACTCCTAGTTAGAAACTACAAGTGCTACTTGTAGTTTCTAAGCTTAAGTGATGGAGTTTCTTTTATCTATACTAGCGATCGCCTAGCGGCTTAAATTCGATCTTAATTATAAAAAAGTGAAACCCATTCGTAAAGAAATTACAAAAAGTCATATTATTGTGTTTGACATTTGACACTTTCAGTCTTACACAAGTTAATACGTGTGTGTGTGTGTGTGTGTATGTATGTGTGTGTGTGTGTGTGTGTGTGTGTGTGTGTGTGTGTGTGTGCGTGCGTACGTGCGTGCGTGAGTGCGTGTGTGTGCGTGCGTGCGTGCGTGCGTGCGTGCGTGCGTGCGTGCGTGCGTGCGTGCGTGCGTGCGTGCGTGCTTGCGTGATTGCGTGCGTACGTGCGTGCGTGCGTGCGTGCGTGCGTATGTGTGTGTGTGTCGTTTTATAAAATAATAAAATCTACAGCATATTATATACAATATTATTTTTTGTACATCTTCGCAATATAAACTTCAACTGTACCAAATTTTTTTGCTAAAGTGCAATCACAGCCTTTTTACGTCTACTGACGCCCATGAACATCCGCATAGTTACTATGCCGATGCGCTGCACTCCTTTCATCCACTTCGTAGCACATAGGGGGGGGGGGGGGTATGTGCCATCGCCTTCTCACTAACCTCACGAAACGTGATGTCCCTGATATATCACGGCTCTACCTCTTACTTGAATCCGTCCATTTGCATATTTCTTTTTAAACAGGGATGCGAATTTTTTTCTTTACGTATTAATATATAGATAATGCTTATAATGCTCCGCGCTTATTCGTTCCACTTTCTAGTAGAATAATAAGTAAAGGTTTAATCAACCTTATATTTAGTACTACCGTAGTAGAAAGACTTTGTCCTTTACCCGAGTCCATTTTAATCTTATCTTTAAACAACTTCAACGCAGACAGTTTTCTTAGAGTCACTCTGTAAAGGAATAATTTTATTCGCGATATTTTTTATATTATAGGGAGACAAACAAACAGTTGAAGTCTATTAATGACTACCGACGCCCATAAACACCCACATAAATACAATGTGTAGCCCTCAGGGGAGGTACCTCTTGCTCATATGATACCGCCGTAATGTGACAGCTTCAGTGTCGTGTTCCTTGCGGCATATGAATAGCCGGCGGCCTATTGGAGGGGAGGAGGAGAGGACACCAACAGCCGCATATAACTACCTTCATCCATGAACATCCGCGTAGCAATCATAAAAAAGGCTCCGATTCCACGTTTTCTCCCCCTCTAATATGAAAATATTCGCGGTCGTACCGTCCCAATTCGGCACCTATGCAGCACAGCAACTGTACCTTTTACAATTTTTTTCATGAGAGTAACACTTCTCACACTATATACCATGATTAAAACTCTCTATGTATAAGAAACGTTTTAGGAAGAGGAGGAGAAGGAGGAGGAAGAGGTGCCATGCATAGTATAGGACGCTACCTCTTCCTATGCAACGGATTTGGGCCGGCACGACCGGGGAGGTACTTCACGCTCACATAATACCATAGTAAAGTGACATGTTCAGTGTCGCGTTTAGCGCTGTTTCTGAGTAGCCGGTAGCCCATTGATGGGAAGGACGGAGGGCAACGCATCGGCTTAGTAATTGGGATGTTATGTGGATGTTCATGAGTGTCGGTAGTCGTAAAAACGCTACGATTGCTGGTTTTCCCCACTATTCTATTAAAAAAACCGTTTAATTGAGACTTGCTGGAATAATGTTATTCTTCCTTATATATGTATATCAAAGTTATATTATAAAACAGTTTCCTTCCTTGGCTGGGCGTCTACTTACTATGCAGGATGAAGAGCGCAAACAAGTCTGAAGTCGGCCCTAAATGAGATTTGTTGTTTGTATTGTGTCTTGAGGTACATAAATATACACAACGGGAAGCTTTGCGCTCCCAAACATGCAAATTCAATACGCGTAGTGTATATATTTTTAACACAGCGATCACGCGATTGAACCGGATTTCGTTGCTAGGCATACGAGTATATGAAACAAATGCTCGCTATCGGGTAAAAATAACTACACTATTTAAAGATGCCCATTGTATAAAATGTTGATCCACACCAACGCACTCGGAACGCTTGCTGTCTCTCTCTTGCCGGAAGGTGAGGGAGCGATAGTGCCGTCTCGCTTGCGCCCCAGCCCTCTCGTCCTTGTTCGGAACGCGGTCCGGAATAATTGTTATTCCGTGCCGTGTTTAGAACTCGGGCGAAGCCAACGTGCTTTTTGTATACGTGTATAGTCTAGTATATAGAAAGGAGACCTAGACCCAACGGGTCCGAAGCCGCACCGCGCGACATATCCCCGACCTTTTTTGAAGCAAGGTCGGGGCAGTGGACAGCGAGTCTGACGGAGGACCAACCACCACCAAGAAATGCCACGGAAGAAGGTCGAACGGACGATAGTCAGGAGAGCCCTGTTCCCTTCTGAGGAGGAAAGGAAGGAATTCCTAGCGGAGCTGGAGGAGCTACGCCCGTAGAAGCGCGCGGCATCCTCGCCCGCTGAAGGGCCTTCCAAAGTGGTCGCAGTGGAGGAATCGCAATCGACCGCCACCTCTTCAACACTAGGAACACCGCGTTCATCTCCGCGGTCTGCACACCATTCACCGCCTGCATCACCGCATTCGTCACCTGCGGCTCGCGAGTCGGAAATGGCTGGCGCAGCGACGCCCGAGAAGGACTTGTCAAAGACGCCGGGAGTCGCCTTCGTTTCGACTGCTGTGTCTGCAGGGGACGTCGAGCTAGCCATCTCCAGCGGATCGGTCGAAGCGACCAGATATCGCAGCTTCGCCGCCGCTCTGGAGAGCCCCCGAAAGGTACCCCCTACTAGGTGTGCCCCATTCCCCACCCCCATCCCTTCCTACCACTGTCCGCAACCCCAGCGAGTCCCAACCGCCGCGCAGACCTGGAGTTTCTGCCAGAATGACAGAGGCATTTCCGCACCCTGCGTGACGTGCTGGGACACGCACCCAACGCCCGGCCCTTTGGGAGGGGCATAAGATTCCTGGCACAGTCAACTGAGGAGTTCCGGGCAGTCCAGGCCCTCCTGACGTCCTTGACAAAGGAGAACACGGTGGTGCAGTGGCATTGTTACTCCCCACCCTCAGACCTCCCCACCAAGGTGGGTATTAGAGGTCTGCCAGTGGGGACAGACTCCGAATGCATCGCCGAGGAGCTCAGGGGCCTGGGTTTCCAGGTGCGCTTCGTGCGACATATACCGGCGAGAGGCGGGAGACCCGGCGGCCTGTACCACGCGCAGCTGGACCGCCTGAACAGCGAGGAACTCACACGCCTCTATGTGGTGAGAGAGCTCCTCTGCACGCCTGGAGTGGTCGTGGAGGGGTGGAAGGATAGACAGGGACCGTCATAGTGTCACCGTTGTCAGCTCTTCGGACACTCCTGAACGAACTGCCACCGGGAAATTAGGTGCGTCCGCTGCGGTGGGGTCCATGCAGTCGGGGACTGCCCGCTGCCGAAGGGAGCCACCCCAACCTGCGCCAACTGCAAGGGCCCTCACACGGCCAATGACCGGAGGTGTAAGGCCTTCCTTAGGGCGTTCGGCGGGACGTCGTCCACGACGAATTGAGACAGGGCCCCTTCACCGACATGGGCTCGACTAGTATGGTCGTTCACATGGCGGGGGAGGAGCTCAAGATCTACGCGGCGTACAGACATCCCGGGAACAGTTTTGACCTAGGTGATGTCCACAACGCGCTGGAGTATGGCGGTCAGGTGTTGTTGGTCGGCGACCTGAACGCCAAGCATCCAGCTTGGGGATCGGCCGTCACAAACAACGCTGGCTTCAGGCTGCAGGAGGATTCGAAAGGGCGCGGCTACACGGTGCAAGGACCACCGTGTCCTACACACGTGCCTACGGATCCCCTGCGCACCCCGGACGTTCTGGACATCGCCCTACACCAGAACCTCAAGGCCACGGTCAACATCGAGGTCCTGTATGACCTCGACACTCAACACCTACCCATCCTCGTCACACTTGATTCCGGAGCAATCCTTAGGGAAGGAGTACGGACCAGAGAGAGGATCGACTGGGCCGTCTATCAGGATAGCCTAGTCGACTTCACCATCGCCGGGTAACTGTCTACTCCGGACGAGGTCGAGGCCGCCGCTCGCCGCTTCACGGAAAAAATCCGAGAAGCGCGGGCGGCGACGACCACCGGTGTACCGGTGACAGCTTGCCGGCGGGGTGAGCTCCCCCCGAGCCTACTGGCGGACCTGCAGAGGAAACGCCAGATGAGGAAACTCTGAGTCCGTACCCGCTGTCCGAGGATCAAGGCACAACTTAACAAGCTGGTCGAGGAACTGTCTGCGAAGGAGGAGGAGGAGGGAGTGTCGTGGAGCAGGCTGGGAGAGTACAGTCTTCCATGCCAGCGAAAACGACACTAACCTGCACGCCTTAAACAGACGTCTCACGAGGCCAAAGACCACCATCACTTCACTTCTAGACACCACAGGCGCTAAACACTACGGAGCGCAGGCTTGCGCCGAGGTGCTCGCATCACATCTACACACGCAGTTTTCACCACACCCAGCGGCGCCGTCGTTCGCAGAGCATCACGAGCAGGTGGAGTGCCGCATTCGAGAGCTGCTCCAGAGCCCGACTCCGCCACTCAGCGGGAAGGATTTCATTTCCATGTGTAATTGTCTAATTTAAAATATATATATTGCTACCTAATTACTCGAAACCGGTAGTAATATATATATTTTAAATGAATAAATTTATGAAAATAGTATAAAGAGTATACCTTTTATTTAAATTATAATATAAATTTCTATCAACAAATGACAATACACTTCATCAACTATATTATGTATTATGTTATTTGAAAATGAAAATTTATTGTTACCGGAGCTTGCACAACAGTCGGAACCAAAATCTTAACTTATATCTTTGTAATCTTAAA
>JAFELO010001549.1:191806-204536 GCA_017140195.1 Eumaeus atala
ATATATATATATAGGAAGAGGTAGTGCCATGCTGCATAGGAGGAGGAGTGCCTTGCATGGTGCATGATGATGAATTGGGCCGGCACGGCTGGGGAAGTACCTCTCGCTCACTTGATACCGGGGCGAAGTGACAGCGTCAATGTCGCGTTTCGTGCGGTTTGTGAGTAGCCGGTGGCGCATTGGCATTGGTGGGGGTGATAGGAGTGCTACGCATCTACGTAACAATCATGCGTATATCCATGGGCGTAGGTAGTCATCACACATCTCGTTTCTATTACTACACTATACTTTATGCAAACTTTTTTTTCATACATCGCACTCAAAAAATCACAGTTAAATTTGTTGTCTCCATATTCCAAGTATTGGTCTTCCCTGGTAATAACCACCTCAAATATACATTGTATGTCCTATACATGTCTTTTCTTATTTAATATAGGTTTTTGCTTTTTTTCGTGCTTTAGAGACGTCTGAAAAGTCAGCAAAATCTGCCTCTTGCTCAGTATCACTTCTGTGGTCACTGCACTACTACCTCTGGCTTCATAATGCTCCATTTCTGTAACAATTTTTACTACATTATTGTCTTAAAATTTTAGCAATATTGATGATTCTTAAGAACTCTTTTGTAGCATAGGAGCACGAAGTAGACGTCGGACTCGTTGCCTTCCCTCACTCTATCGCCTCAACGGGTACCGACTACTCACAAGCCGGATGAAACGCGACATCACTGTAATGCGCTATGTGAACTTGAGCTATCTCCCCGGTATCTATCTGTAGTGTCTATTTTAAGTACAGACGTAATAGATCGCTACATAACATAAATTTATTTTTCCCGCCGCTAGCAATCATGCCTCATTAAAGTCAGATACTTAAATATCTAAATAACCTAACCACCAATTCAATCACTGCTTTAAAAATGTATTTTATACTGAGGCATGTATACATAAAAATACATGTTTTGTGATAAGAATTGTATATGTATGTTTTATGAGGCCGACGAGAATACTTCGTTTACTGGTAAACTCATCTCTTTATTTTCGATATAAAACAAATAAGAATTCCACGACAGCTTTATCTATTCACAATAATGGCTACTTATATTCATTTATGCCTCTACTTAGGTTTCCCAACTCTACGTCTTCAGTAAACATCCATGTACCGTGCATGAGATAGTGCCATCTGTAATTTAGCAGAATTAGACCTCTCATTCACGTGATACCGTTGTAAAGTGATTTCGCTATCACGGTACGTGCGGTTTTTGAATAGCCGGCGGCCCATTAGGGCGTCGGTACGTATTAAAAGACTCTGCTGCTCGCTCGTCCCCCAGTATATTTCAGTATATATTAACATCTTGTGTTACGAGTCAAACATAATCGGCGGAATAAAGGCCGCAAGGTCATTTGTAGATGTTGGAAGAAGATTGTCTAATCATGAAAGTAAATTTGGGAAAACCAAATGGGTAGCGCACTGATAATCGTCCTAGATATCACAGTAAATATGAATCCTGAGAGCCCTACCCACTACTCATTTCTTTCCTTTTTAACCAACAGGCTAGAAAGAGTCAGAAATAGTAAGCAGTAATGTCTTCTGGTGCTGGAGGCCAAGAACCTATTTGGGTCACTGAGCCAACAGAGTTAGAATGTTATAAAATCTTATTTTAGTATTGAGATATTTTTTGGAATATAATGAAATAGTGACAGCCCTTAAATTAATAATTAATTTAATGAATACATACATAACAGAATTCCCACTTATGCACTTTTACAATTAATTAAAAGGAAGAAAGAAACGAATGCACGGTGAATAAACTGCAAAGATTCAGCTCAGAGAATAATTACAAAGTGATTTAATTAAAATTGGACAGCAAATGATAATTTTGACGTCACAGCAAATTCAGGTTCAATTATTTATTTAACTGTCAAATTGTCGAAACGTATCGCTAAAAAAATATAATGCACCGTATGCCCGCTAAAGGACACTTTACTTTAATTAACAAAAAAATATTACATTCTTATGGCGGTGTGTACACTGCTTGTACGAATGAGTGACAAATATATAAAACACAGATCTTTGCATGTACGCCTAGTCTGCCGCTAGATATTTGTATCCGATTCGTTGATTCTTGGCAACATGTAGTTATTTAAATATTAATTATTATATATAAGATATAATATGATAGGAAGGGGTACCTACATGGCGCATGTTACTACATCCTCCATCCTCCTATGCAACGGAGTTGTTCCGGCACGACCGGGAGGTACCTCTCCTCACATAGTACCGCCGTAAAGTGACATCGTCAGTGTCGCGTATCGTGCGGTTAGTGAGTAGACGGTGGCCAATAGGGGGGGGGGAGGGCAAAGTATGGGCATAGTAATTGTGTGGAACATCCACATAATTACTATGCCCATACTTTGCCACACATTTGCGTCGTCAAAAGGCTCCGATTTCTCGTTTGCCCCCTGCTATATATATAAAGCTAATCCCTATAAATATAAATGAAAAAGAGGTATTTTCGCATTGGTAACAATGTTGGCCTTTTTCCATAATATGTTGGAGCAAACAAGCAGTCGGAGTTCTGTAGACTAGCGACGTCCATAATGAACCACATAGAAGCTATGCAGAAGTTGCAATCTTTCCCTCAGAAGAAGACTGCAGGAGAGCACCTTGTCTGCATAACCTCTACGCGGATAAGTAACCTGGTATGTATATATGGTAACCAAGGTATGTAGACCTGTTGCCTTCCTCCTATTGACAGTCTTCTTGTATAGTATAGTATAAGGGACCAAATTATTAGTCGAGGGCTAATGATGACAGGCGATGTCCATATATATCCATATAGAGATTTTCTAGGTCCTAGAGGTGATTATGTGATTATGACATATCATCTCATGAAATGATAAATCTGTCATTAGACGAATTACAATAAAATTTGTTTTACGGTTTCCATCGCGGTTTATTTATTTTTTAACAAGCCCAACGTTTCTGAAGCTTTACAGCAACAATGGTCCACCCGTGACTATATGCTTGTGATCATTGTGATAAGTAACATTCGCATGAACTTGAGACATCAATCATAAGACGAAGTCTATCCCTGTGTGTGATTACCTATTTTTTTAATTATATTGGTTCTGGTCTTTAAAAAAATTAAAAAGAAATTATTTTGAATTTGGAATTTTTATACGATCGTTCATTGCGATTTCTCATTTTGGCGCCAATGCCTTATACAATATTTTGCGATATTAAAATGGAGTGGGGTGATAAAGAAAAATCACTAATGCTTTGGAGGACGTCTTTGAGACTTTAAACTGGGCAGAATGGAGCATAAATATTAAGGGCGAATACCTCTCACACCCTTGTTTCGCCGACGATATCGTTGTGTTGGCAGAATCATTACAGAGCTTGCAGGGAAAGTTGCACAGCTTAAAGGAATCCTCCCGACGTACTCGTATTGGCCTCAGGATGAACTTGCACAAGATAAATGTCACCATCAACGAACACGTTCTCCATAGGCTGTTCAACGTGATATTCTCGAAGTCGTAGTCGAATAAACTCAAATACTTATTGCAATTAGGTAGACATAACTTCGTGAAGGTATCTGATAGAAGGATTCGGTTGGGTTGGGCAGTATTGCTTCGTCACTTTCAACGTGGGCATTATCTGACTTCAGTGATGGTTTGGTAGGGTGTTAGATATGAAGGAGTGACAAAGCCGTATCTTTTGAGAAGAAGTTATCAAATAAAGGCAGAAATTTATCAAGATACGCTTCCTTAAGAAGGTAGTCAAGCCCCCTAATGACACAATGTTCAGTATAAGTATGGTTCTTCCAGCAAAACCCGGGACCAGATCATAAAGCTCGATCCACCTAATCTTTGCTAAAACAACCGTTCCGGACTTGATCAGAGTTGAAGACTATCCTTCATCTAGTCCCGATCTTAACACACTGGATTTATTGTCTGTTTTAGATTTTATAGCTTGATCTATACGCGATAATAATTTGCAGTCCCTAAAGCAATCCTTATGATTGGCAGTGAAGAATTTGCCCATGGAAAGAGTGCGTGCTTCTTTTGATAATTATTGTCCTCAACGTTTCAAGAACTGTATTACAGCCAATGGATACCACTTCGAATATGCTTTCCATACTTTCAATTGTTTTAAAAATTGTTTCTGTCTCTGTTACTACATTTATGGCAAAACTAGTTATACACCAGAGATATTGATAAGCGAGAAGTCGGAGCATTTGGTAACTACGGACCCCTTAAACACCCGCATTATAATTATGCAAATATGTTTTCCACCTTTCTTCCTCCCCTCCAATGGGTCACCAGCTAGTCTACCTATCACACGAAATGCGTCGCAGTATCATGTCAGCAATAGGTACCACCCCGTTCGTGTCGCACCAATTGTTACTTAATCATACGTTCACAATGAATTCGTGTATCTGAATTATATTACGTTATTTATAACGTATTGTAAATCAATTGCCTAGAACTAATCAGTATTCAAATTTCTATTAAAAAATAATTCCTCGCCAAAACCCAGTCATAACCGTCGAATAAATGGGCGTAACGAATTTTCATTCGACTACTCGCTGCAAGATTAACAGTTTTCTCTTAAACATATTTTAATTTATTCAATAAAATCTCTTTGTCGGCGCGCCATTGCAACGAACAAAAAGTGGAATATTGATGCCATCAAAATTGATTTTAATTTTCTCCCGTTAAATATGCATTTTAATTTTTCCCGACCGGTTTTTGGATGTGGTTGTGTGTACTTTGGTTTGGTGTTTTTGTTGTTAACAAAAAGAACATTATATGTAATGACAGAAATGGCACATGATTACGGGTGCTTACATAAAGAAACAGGTTTCCGGTACAGACAAATCTGTACGGGTCGGTACCGATCGGTGCAGGTATAATATTTCAATATAATCTTATTGACTCACTTATAAAGAAACAGGTTGTAACTTGTCGGTGCCGGCTACTTGGACCGAGCCATACGGGTTTAAGCATTTACTGGTGTAGGGTGTGTGTTTTATAAGATTAAAAATGGATTTGGATAACGAAGTTTTGATAGCCTTGGTGTTTGATAAACAATGTTTATGGGACAAAACTCATAAGTTCCACAGCAACAGAAATGTTACAGATAAGTGTTGGAAAGAGATCAGTTTGGAAATGAAACAGGATGGTGAGTACTTTCAATGATCAATTCGATTTATTTTAATTTTGTAGTTATAAAATATTAATAATATAGTATTACCTGACTTAATTATATATTAAGTGATTATGTTTGAAATATTGAACAAAATTATTTCTGACGTTTGTGGCAACATTACTAAGCGGACTCAGTCTTTGATTGTGCCATCTTCGTCTAACAATATTTACCGAAGTCAAGTTTTGCTCAAAACCCTCTTTATCAATAATTATATTGTGCAACAAACACATAGTTTTCACGATCTTATCAGTTAGTTGAATATCCGTTCGATGCTTTTAGATAACAAACGCCACTTTGAGTATAATCTACCAAATGCACATTCCACTGTTTTTCTCGCTCGCGATAAGCGACTATTAAAATTTTGTTGGTCCACTGTTAAATCACGTCCTCCAAAAGGTTTCATTAAATATGTTTTTAAAGGATACGCTTCATCGGCTAAAAATACGTAAGGAACAGAAACTTGGGTATTAGGCAAATAAGCGGGCAATGGAATATCTAATTCTCTTTCATTTAGAAACCAATACAAATCTGATGCTCTAAAGGTACCGCCATCACTCTGTTTACCATAGCCGCCGACTTCTACCATTACAAATTTATAATTAGCATCGGCTACTGCTTGCAGTGCCACAGAAAAATATTTTTTATAGTTTTTTTGGGCACATAACGCGCACATGTTTACCGTCTATACAACCTATAACGTGAGGGAAATTCCAAATATTATTGAAATCATTAGATATTGAATAAAATATGTCTCTGGTGGGTGTAGGCATATGTATGGTATACAGTTCCTCCCATATTGCAAGAACCGTCTCTTCTATAATTTTTGATAAAGTTGTTACTCCTATTCGAAAATTTTTTGACAGCGATTTGAATGATTCTCCAGTTGCTCCATATCTGAAAATAAAAAAAAAAAACTCATTTGAATGACACATAATGTAAAAAGTGATTCTGCTAATTATTTTACGAGACATACAGAGGTCAAATACAATTTTGTTTTTGTAAACATCAGGTTTCATTAATTTAAAAATACTTATTTCTTGCCAGTAATACTAATAGTAATAAGTACTTGATAATTGGGATTTAAATAAATTATTATTTTTAAATTGATTGAACTGGAAAGAAATAAGTATTTTAAATTAATTTACTTTGATATTTACAACAATAAAATTGTATCTGACCTCTGTAGGAAAAAGTTTTTACATATCAGTACTTTTTTGTTTCAGAAAATAAAATAAGAAAAAGATGGAGATATCTAAGGGATCAATTTGCTGTAGAGTTAGGAAAGATTCCACCTTCTCGCTCTGGAGATGAGGCAACTACAGTATATCCCAGATGGCTATATTTTAAACCCTTATATTTTCTCAAACCTATGGTGAAGGCGCGGCTAATCACTGGAAGTTTGACGCGACAAAGATCTCATTCAAATAGTGCTGTGAGCCTTGATAGTGAAACAGAAGACACCCAGAGTAGAAATGACAATGATTGTTCTCTTTCACCTAGACCAAGCAATATGGAAGATAATGATGCCAGTGACCAACCAACAGTGTCTCCTGCGCTACCTGTTTCTAAAACCAATTTGAAAAGGCCGTAAAGAACAATCAATGACAAATTATTGGACATTGAGCATCAAAAACTTAAATTTTTAGTAGATAAGGAAAAATCCCGACAGAATAGAACAGCAGATGCAGACAACGAACATCTTTTATTTTTTAAAAGCCTCATACCATACATTGAAAAAATTCCACAGCACATGCTACTTTCTTTTAGAAACCGCATTCAAAGCGTCGTCGACGAGTTTGCCTACCAATCTTTGCAACATGGTAACCCATCTAGTTCGATGTCAAACTACTCTCATTTAAGTAATGTTTCCCGCAACAGTACTCCAGACACCTGCAACCAAATAACTCTTGCACAAACTTCGAGTGACAATATTGCTGTTATAAGCAACCGATTAGCCACAGAAGAATATGAAGAGTCCATCTGCAACCCACTGGCTGCAGACGAATGCAATCAATCTAATAGCCACCGAAATCTACGGAAGAAAACAATGTATCTACTCAGAATGACCAATCTCTTACCGAATTTTATAGCAGATACCAATTGTGAAATCTCCAATTTAATTTTGGCCCATGGGGTGCCAAACACCAGAGTTATAGCTATAACTTAAACACAACATTTAAATAAGTTTATTTGCTTTAAATTACGCATTTGTAGTTATACTTTAATTATAATTACTTATAATTAATTTAATTTTAAGTTGAAATGTTATTGTATGTTTTGCCTGTCGCTGATTTTGACTAATAAATGACATTCACTCAATTAAAATTGTATTTCGGATATTTTTAATTTTGCTTAAAACTACTTACAAATAAAACGTACTAGTCTACTGAATGAAGAAAGGTCAGGGAATTTTTTTGAACATTAGGTGTAGACACTCCGATTATAAGAGGTATAGAAGATATTTCATTTTGAAATTATACCACCCATTATATTAGTCATATATTTATATTAATAGATATTATTGATTACTTACCTAATAGTGATAACGAGTCTTTCTTCAGGCGAAATTGGTTGAACATGCCAATTACACCATTTCTTAACTAAGCGATGTTCGATTTTATTTAATATGTAGTCAAATGTTTCTTGAGTCATCCTTGTATAATCATAAAACTCCTTTTCATCGTCCTTTATATCTTTTAAGAATAAATGATAATATGTTCCATATTTAGTTCTCTTTCTGTTAATATTAGATACACTAACTGTTCTTCTCTTTCTATATTTGACGTAAGTACTTTCTAAAAGTAAAAAATTTTCGTCCGACGAGCTGGAGCCACCTGTTCACCACACATTCACACAGATTCACCTGTTTCTTTATGCGAGTCAACACTGTACCGATCGGTACCGACCCGTACAGATTTGTCTGTACCGGAAACCTGTTTCTTTGTGTAAGCATCCTACCATAATAAAGCGCTTATACTATTACTTATTATTTGGTTACTTAGCGCATTACTTAGTTACTAGTTGATAAGAAATGCCATATCCCAATAGCGCTTTTGAGCCAGGACTTCACGATCGGATAGACTACAAAGCTGTCAAGACAGCCTAAGTAATAAATGTGTTAAACTCCCATGACCGTGTACTTTGTTGGTACTACGTTAGCTGAAACTAAAGAAAACATTACAAAACCATGATTATGTACTGAAAAAGCCGCAGACCTTAAAAATATGTCTGTCATTAAATATCTAAGACATACTTGATGCTCAAAAGTAATATTTCTCGAGAATGGTTTCATATCGCTACGTCCCTATATGCGAGACTTAAGGCTAGAGAGATCGTTAAATTTATGCATCAAGAAACAGTTCTGCTTAAAAGTTGGCAGACGAGCACTATGAAATCTACTTATGCATAAATTAAGCACTGTTTGTTTATGTTGTATGTCGCAATATAAATAATCTGGAATGGAGGCACCGTCTACGTTATATTAACAAATCAGTTATTAAAGTATATTGTACTAGTGAATCACTGAAGCCGGTTTGTTATACTTAGAAACCTATTTATCTTTTAAGCTGGTACAAGATTTCCAAAGATAAAATAATCTGGCCTCTGTGATTTACGGACGAAGCCGGGACGGATTGCTAGTACAATACATAACTTTTGTGTTGCGACAATATATTGAATTCGTGTAATAATAAAACTCGTCCGTTACTGATTGGCAGACTGACAGACAACGTACAGCCGAAACTACTATACCTAGAAACTTGAAGTTACCTAGACCTACCAAAGGTTCCTTTCATTATGAAATTTATTTAGAAATTCAATCCCTAAGGGGTTGAAATAGGAGATAATGTTCATAATATGGAATCTATCATATCACGTGAGTGAAACCGCGCCACTTTACACTTAAAACATTCCTCGGCCATCGTTCTATCTATGCTCGAAAACCGCATGAAACACGTAACATCAGTAAATTTTGAGAAACACCCCACAGGCTTGATGTGATCACATGCAGGCGCGTATTTGGGACTTTGTATTAATTTTAAATATAATAGTGACATGACACCACCGTAAAGTAAAAATGGACATAGGCTTCCCCCATATTGCGCCACAGGTCATGGTCACGAGCCACTTGGATCCAGCGGCTCCCCGCCACCTTAACCAAGTCATCATTTCCCACTCGTCACTCGAAAAGCTTTGTTCCCCAACGTTTATCGGTTCTCCGATAAATGTTTTTATTTGACACTTCAGTTTGCTGCTTCTCTGAGCTTTTTCGGGTACCCTGGTTGTCTTAAGGATTTCGGACCTCATGTCGTAGAGAAATACCAAGCATAATCTCTTTCCATGACACACTGACTGACTCTGAGCTCTTTTAAGGGGCCCACATTTAGCGGCCAAGTCTTGGTCAAGCTTAATTTATTTTAAATAAATTAATTATAAGTTCAATTCCTCTCCTAGAATATAACATTGCTGTTAGAACCTCTAACTTAGTTGTTCGGAATGATTAGTCATACGCTACGAGTGTTTGGATATTCAGTGCTTAGTGTTATGGTATTAATCATCGCCTCTTCTTAGTCACAAAACAATCTTAACCTTAATAACACCAAACATAAAAAGCAATATCAAACGGACGATTTTGAAGTTCCACAGAAAGGCAAGCTTAGAAATATATCGGTGTAAAAATACAAATTAGTTCTATAACTGGGTACATTCCCAAGATCGTTAAATGTTTGACGCAATGTGGTAACACAATATAAATTGCTAACGTGCACTTTTTGATCATTAGTGAAAAAGAGCTTTGTGAGTGCACTAAATACTTGAAACTCTTCAATTAAAAAAGGAGACAGTACTTACTAGGATAATAATCCTAGTCTAAGAGCCGTCCTTGCTTGAGAGTTTGGTAAGGAGATTTTTTTTTTTAATTTCTTAAGAAATATCTATTATAACAAAAATACGTTGACGGATTCTATATCATGCTTTAGTTAAATATTTTATAGTCCCGATTTTTTTAAAGCTTTACATCTATCACGGCCACTGTTGGACGATTTTTCTAAAGCTTTACATCTATCACGGCCACTGTTGGACGATTTTTCTAAAGCTTTACATCTGTCACGGCCACTGTTGGACTGAGATCACCGTTTTCCTGGTGTCGCTAGTTATTAAAAGTATCCGAAGATTTTTACAATTATTTAGTTGGTCCGATTAAAGAGAAAAATTGATATTATATCTTCCAGCTATGTGTTAAGTTTGGTAGCCGTCTGCTCTGTTGAACTTTGGATGTTTTCCAATTTTAAAAGCTATTCTTCAATATATTATTTCCTTCTCCCTTCTGAGCCAAGAAAAGAAGGGCGATATTTTGACGACTGGCTGACGCTCATAGATATCCGCATTATTGCCATGCGCATACATCTAATAGGCCACCAGCTACTCATAAAGCACATGACACCGTGGCATAGCTGTAACACGCTTATATCAAGTGAGCGATAGGCACCTCCCTGGTCATACCGGCCCTACCTTTGCAGCATGGCACCACTTCTTACAGAACATGTGCACGAATCTAGTCACTAGTCACGTCAAAAAATTGCATTGCCTTTTATTGCTTGCAAATTCCCATGTAAAAGACTCTTAAAGGGCTCACAGTATATTGTAAACAAAAGTCTGTAGTTATATGTAACTAATGCGCGCTTGGAGTTAGTTCAATGGAACGAAAAACTGCTACTTCTCCAAGTGAAAACAAATACCCATTAATAATATATTATGTTTGCCCTGTTGGCATCAAATTAATTGACATTCGCAACGTCCTATTTTCCTTAACATTATTGATTTGTAACAATAGACAGAAAGTAGATTGAGTATTATTTTCTTAAATACTAGTTGTGCCGCGACTTCGCGTGGAATTCAGTATTTACTTAGAAGTCTTAAATTACAGCCTACTAAGAAACTATACATTAGTTCTTATATATAAAACAAAGTGCCCCAAAAGCTGTATGCTTGTGTGTGAAAAGTTTTCTCCAAATTTATGGCATGGATTTACAACCGGTTTTCACCCTTGCGTAGCCACCACGATTCCCGAAAAAAGTGTTATGCTTTGATGTAATTATAGATTTATTTTAAATGATTTGTATTTATTTTAAAAATATTTAATATTTACTGTATTTTTGTAAACGAAAATAATAGTAATCGATCTGTTGTGCGTTCGATTAATGATTCTAACTTTTTGGGGGATGACACTTTTCGGTCGGCATTCAGCGTGCTTGGGAGCGCAACGGATTAATACTGTAATTGTTTATAGAAACGTTTATTCTATATAATTGATGTGTAGTGATTAAATCGTAATTATATACTGTAGTACCCTTACTACTATTCTGTATACGAATCTCCTTAGATTGCTTTGTCAAAAGGAGTATTCTTGCAGTAGAATGTCGGGATAAAGTCGTTATTGCATATTACAATAAAGGATACTGAATGGACTACAGGAGTATTGATGTCCTAAGTTTACGCGAATGTTACTCATTACAATAAAACTGTTTCTACGGATTCTATCGTGGTTTATTTAATTTTTTAACTAGCCCGACGTTTCAGAAAATTAACAGCAACCGTCACGGGTGGACTGAGACGACAGGTGTCCTGATGTCATATTGTATTAAAACTACTTTAACAATTACAATTATTTAATTGTTCCGATTTGTTGATCCTTCTGAAACGTTGGAACAGTTAAATAATTAAATAAACCGCGATAAAATCCGTAAAAGTGGTATTATAGTAGTATTATTAGACTACTAAACCATATTTTAACTTGAACTCTTACTATCAGTGTCGTTTTGTCTGATTTCACCCCTTATCAACTTCAGAAACTCACAGAATGAGCATCGGAATATTTTCGACATAATCGAATCACTCACTACAGGCCATCTCTCTATTGAAAGGTGCTATTAGGCACTCCATACCGAAACCGACTCAAGTCTGGTAGACCCGTTATCTAATTATTAATCACCCGTATCCAAGTGCTCGATTTTAAATTAATGAAAATCTGAACGAGTATATATAAAGGAAATAAGAACTTTCCAAGTCTAAAACTAATTCAAGCAATCAAAATCGGTAATTGAATGGAGACTATGTAGACATAGAAACTTGTATGAGGGCAATTTATCTTTGTTTGATTGAAAGTTTGGGTTGACCCTTCCGTCGGCCTTTGATCAACATTCAGCCCAGAGGGGTCAACACTAGTAGCCGGTTTCTGATTAGAACAATGCAGTTCTTAGGTATTATATAGGATGTTTCATTATTCATTAAAAGGAAAAAACACTAAAAGTACGTACTAAGCCCCTACTACCCTACCACTTTTGTGTTCTATTTAATATTATAGGCGGGAGAAACGAACAGGGGCCCTTTGATGCGCCCAATGCCCACAAACATTCACATAATTATTATGCCCACGCGTTTTCCTCCTTTCTTTCCCCCCAGCCCCACCTCCTTAGGCTACACACAAATCGCACGAAACACGCCACTGAAGTTGTCGGCGTTATCA
>JAFELO010001549.1:204576-243018 GCA_017140195.1 Eumaeus atala
TCCCCACTCTGTATATCACCATTAGTACAAGAACTAAACCTAAAAGAAAATTTTCAAACTAAATAAGAAAAAAATATTTTTTTTTACACCATGTGTAAATGTGTGGCCACCAACCTGCCGTAATGCGCCGCTCGTTACGCCCCGCGCAGCTTGCCCCTATCTCCTAGACCCCGCGCCCTTACCCCCTAGACCCCCTACCCATAGTCACCGCTCAAGTATCGTTTACCGCCGGGTGGCAGTTTCGTAATAGGGTACATCGTGTTGAGATTTGTTAAAATGAAAAATAATATTTTGTGACTAAACTACTGCATATATTTTATGGTTTTTTGTGTGTAGGCTACGAACATCATTACACATAAGATGGCCAGTTGTAGTATAACCGTTGTAGTATAACCACCACTCTGTACATAGAAATGCTGAAAAAAAAAGATAATAGTGCCTCTACTGGTAATAATTAATAGTTTTAAAATGTATATTTTAAAAATATAATATAAAAATATTAATAAAATAATAGACGCATAAATAAAATAATTATCGAATTCGTAACTATCATTCTGAAGCTGAGCGTTGTACCTTTAGGGGAAGGGAGGGTATTTTTTTATTTCAATACATCGAAACAAAAAATAACCGATGATGATAATTTACAAAAACACCACACTCTATCTACAGAACGACTACCACATGTGGTTGATGGACAGAGCCGGCACAAAACATAACATATTTAAGAAAGCCTAGCCGGTTACGTAAAATTTAATTGTAAAACGAGGGCAAGCTCACAATGGACGTACGACCTTTTACCATTAGTAACAAAGGGTTTTAGAGGACAATAAACATAGTAGACAATACATGGTCGTAAAGAGAACAAATGTTTACTTTACATTCATTTTATTACCTTACAGTATCACTTCAAGTTAAGATGGTGGACTTGTAGTCAACAAGACAAGAGCCTGAAAGGCCTATTGTTATCTGAAGCTCGCTTGGTTATAATACAATTTATGTGGGGCTTTTCAATCGCATTTACGGCTAGTTTTTTACCACAGACCTGTTGGTATGGAGTTTCAGATGTAGTAAGAGACTACCTCATACTAAATAATATGCTACACTGCAGCCGAATTGGGCCAGCACGACCTGGGAAATCTTTCGCTCACATATCACCATTGTGTGGAGTTTATGAGTGCTAGCTGGTGAACCATTGAAGGGGAGCGGGAAAGGATGGCAGCGCATCAGTGTGACATATAGACGCGGACCCCTATACTTAAAAAACGATTCGTTTTATGATGTAATGATAGACCTGAATAATACTTTGAAGAAAATCTTTAGCGGCACCGGTATTAGGACAGGAAAGAAATTATAATTTTGCCTCATACAACTGTTATGCAGAACAGGAACTCGTAGCGGCTACATGAATACTCGAAACTGATACGAATACTGCTACAAGTACCAATTAGTAACACTAAGCTTGCTACGAGGCGCTACAAGTGTGTACTACTAAACATTAGTCCTAGTTACATGCTAGTTTTATCCATAATTTCTTTATAAAGTTTAAGTATACCCAGAATATTTCGAAAATGGACGTACTTTCTTTGCTTATTTGTTAGTACGACAAGACTACAGTAAAGTATAAAACAGTAACATAAAAGTCAAGAAAAGCTAGAAATACCCACTTGAAAGGTATCTGCAACGGATAAGCATAAACGCGTCAGAAACTTTTGCCGTATGTTCATTGTTTTTAATGTATAAGGTATGTTATGGTAATAGTAGAATTTGGTTGACATGGCTGAAGAGGTACCTCTCGCTTTTATGAGACTGGCTATTAGTAATGGCTAAAGGAAGTGATATGTATGATATCACGTTTCATATGGTTTTAGAGTGGCCTGGTAGTTTAGACGAGACAAGGAAAAGCAATACTTGTACACAACTATTAAGCGTTTGGCTGATAGGACACCTGAAGCGTGTGGCTGATGGGACATCTGTAGGAACCAAATGACTTCATTTAACGATTTCCACCCTATAAAAGAGGCCTTGTATGTCTACTCAGAATGTCGCGTACCAAAAGACCCCGCCCTGGGACGGTGCAAGGGGGTCAGGATCATTGGCCCTTCCCCATACACGAAAGCGCCTCGTCTTCCTGTTCTGTAGTCCCGAGTAGTATTAGTAGTAGTAGTTTAATTACAGGAAGGTTACAAGGAGCAGCGCCTTAGTTCAATTGGCATCGCCCAAGGTGACACCCCAGCCTACTGAGCTCCAGCCCCACGACAAAGCTAGAACCATGGTGGGAAAACTGCAACCAACTGCTATATCGTTCGATATTAATTTCTCGCAATTTCATACAAAATATTATTCTCATACGTATCGTTTCAAATAAAACTACCACGTACAATAGCTATAACGTGTAAAATGATTTTACCAACATCCGTTTTAAATTCAATAACGTTTTTCAACAAAGCCGGCACTGCTAATGAAATAAGCGCAATAAAAGGCAATAGTAGATTCATTGTAGCAGAAACAATTGCGTGCGCGTATATCACAATAATCCCTTTACACCTCGCATAGAGCTAAATCCGAGTTTATATTAGACTCTTGTGAAATGGCACTTCAATAATTTAAATAGTAGTGCTAGATCTGGTTTCACATGTTACGTATTATAATTCAGGATTACTTTATAAAATGATTTAAATTAAATGAAAGTGATTTCATGTCAAGTAGCTGTCGATACTTAAGTAGAAACTACATAAATGCTTTATATGTATTACTGATAACTGGAAACAGTTGAGGGTCTTAATTGAATAACCGTGATTTAAATAGGAACCTGTGAAACTGCCCAAAGTAACAAATTACGGTAGCTGTCTTGAATGCGAACATAAAATCAATAAATATTATAAAACAAATATCCTAGAAGTCTATATGTGATCAATTTTCTTAAAAACTGCTGAATGGATTTTCGTTCGAAAGCGATTTTCGAGAATGGTTTTGGTGTATTATCGGTTAAGTTAGTAATCAGGTCCATGTTATTCACGATCAAAGCTGGGGCGGGTTATAATATAAATTATATTATAATTGATATAATATAAAAGCTGGGGCGGGTTATATATAACTAGCGAGTTATAATATAAATTACGATATAGTTCATTCACCGACCACGGTGAGTGTTATTCTTCGTAGCACGAGACATGTTACAGTATCTTTAGAAAGGCAAACTAAATTATAATGTTTAAAGGGGATGAACAAGAAATCGGAGCCTTTTTATGACTACCGACGCCCATAAACATCCACATAATTACTATGCCAAAGCGTTGTCCTCGCCCGCCCCCCGGAAATGGACCACCGGCTACTTGCAAACCACACGAAAGGCGACACTGATGATGTCACTCTACGGCGCTATTATGCGAGAAGATGTAACCTCCCCGATCGTGCCAGCCGAATTGCATAGGAGGATGCAGTGTCATGTATAATGCATGTCACTGTCTCTTCCTAAACTATGTATTATGCCCGATCACTTTACAAAAACCGTTACTTGGCTTTTTGGTGCGAAACAACATGTAGCGAAACAACACGAACGGGTGAGGTATTGTGGCCACACGTCGCCACGATATTTGTCGCCACGCACTTGTTACTCGATACGAGTTTCATTCAACATCATTATCATTTCAACAATACTATAGTAAACCTTGAGTAATTCATATTTAGTTTTTGAATTATTCAATTGTAAATATTGAATCGAAAACCAGATACAGAACTGCATAACTAATATTATGAATTTAAGTGAGTATAACAACCTATTATCGTGTAATATTATTACTTGATCTTGCGCTAAGTAGTGAAAACCAATGAGGTTTTAAATGATGAGAAATACTGAGTAGGGTATCAAGTATATCGATCCATTAAATGCATTGACAATGTTCATAGTGAGGACCGTGGGGTACGGGCGACTTCCGTTTATTCACTTCCAACCTAAACAGCTTAGATGTGAAGCGATGCTAAGTAATTCCTGAGTTTATTTACTTTCTTTCAAATATTCCAAAACACTATTCGAGCACTAAAGCACTTGTACAATGCACTCGATTCGACTCGCATGTAAATCAAATTTAATAATGAGACATTGGAATTTTATTTCTATCCTAGGCGATACTACAGTTATTATAGAAATTTATACTGACAATTCAGATAGGATAAACGTACACTGTTTCACACTTTATAACTAGTGTTAATAAATAGATAATAAAAGTATATACTTTATGAATATGAACTCTAAGCAATATATAATAATAGGTACTCAGTATTTATAGGGTTCACCGCAATCAGTTTCGACGTTTGGAAGAGGTAGTCATATGCTGCATAGGAGGAGGTAGTGCCACGCATGGTGATGATACTACATCCTCCTATGCAACGGATTTAGGCCGGTACGACCGGGGAAGTACCTCTCGCACACTTGATACCGGCGTGAAGTACAAATCGCACGAAACGCTACAGCTCTCAGCGTCGTTGTGACGTTTCGTGCGGTTTGTGAGTAGCCGGTGGTCCATTGGGGGGGGATGTTAGGAGGGCAACGCATCTGCGTAACAATCATGCGAATGTCCATGTGCGTCGGTAGTCATAAAAATCTCCTATTGCTCATTTGCCCCCTTATGTTATAAAAGAAAATCAAGTCACCGGCGATTAAAATAAGGTTAAAAATGGTAATAATTGAAGTAACAAGCGTGTTTCCTCTCTATTTTTTGGAAATTCTGGCAGCTAGTAATTAATTTATAACCTCGAATAATGGTAATTATGTTCGTTAGTATTTGAAGAGTTCATTATGAAGTCAGAAATAAAATTTCACCATCATATTGATACTCTGATAAAAATGAAGTCCTCGATCCCTGCTGAAGCGATGCATGTTATTAATTAACGTTCATAAATTTCAAGCGTTGTTTTGCATACAGTTGTAGCCGAAACTACTTGTATCACAGCGGTTAAATTCTGTCATAAATTCTAGTAGTAAATTAAGGATGTAATAAATGTGAGGACGTTATACAGGACAGCGAGATTACCAGCACGATTTATTAATATGCCTTTATACCAAGGATTTTGTCAAACAATTAGTGCCTGTGTTATTTGAGAAAATATTATGTCTTGAAATTTATTTAGGTCTTCACATAAATTATTTCGTGCTGTGATTTATTTGTTAATTTGGTAATAAATTGGTGTGTAGCAATATTGCCGAGGTTGTTGACAGCTGTGAAAGTTATTTCCATAAAGTAATAATGTCACATGTTAAGCTGATTAAAGCCAATTGTGGCAAGTCCCTGCACTCCATACCGTGATAGGCATAGCTTGAGCTAATTTTGATAATGATATTCACATTGGCTTGAAAAGATTACTCAGAGAGGCAACTTGTAATGCCTAGTTATAAAACTATATAGGCGCCTATAATAGCAACAACATAAAACGAAATTAATGTCTATTTTTTTATGTTTTAGGTAATTGATAAGTTATTGTTATAAGAAAAATAAATTAAAATGGAGAAGGTCGTCATCATAATCAGTCCGTATCAGCAAGCTGCGTGTCTTGGCACATACACAAAGCTGCGTGTCTTGGCACATACACAAAGTGCGTGTCTTGGCACATACACAAAGCTGCGTGCCTTGGCACATACACAAAGCTGCGTGTCTTGGCACATACACAAAGCTGCGTGTCTTGGCATATACACAAAGCTGCGTGTCTTGGCACATACACAAAGCTGCGTGTCTTGGCACATACATATAATATCACCATCAAGGATAAACACGATAGCCGACTAAACAAGACTGAAACTATAAATCTATAAAGCGTGCCTAGATTAATAATCTGACTAAACTTGTGAGCTAAGATAAAGCTTATATTTAGTTATTACTTTGAATCTAGCCACAATTTCATTGACTCATCGAAGCTTTATAACTATTATTAACCAGACAAATATTGTGGTTCAAAATACTGATAGGGGCGTAGGGCGTCGCAGTCGCGTTTGTGTTAATAAGTAAAAGTTTAATTTTTTTTTTGTTGTCTTATTGATGTCTTCATAATAATTTAAATTATATATAACAGAATTTTTATTAAGTGTCAGTGAATATATATACGAAGTCATAAAAGGCAGAGCACTAAAGTATCTGATATCACGCGACGAATAAGCTTGCCGAACTGGCAATGGGCTGGTCACACACTCAGAAGAACAGATTGCAGATGGGCCAGTGAGGTTCCGGAGTGGTGGCCGCGTTTAGGAAAACGAGGTGTTGGTCGACCGTCCACCAGTTGGGAAGGCGATATTCGTGCAGTATCCAGTCCGGGATGGATGCGATTAGCAGGAGATCGGTCGTCTTGGCGTTCATTGAGTGAGGCATATGTCCAGCAGTGGACCGATAAGGGCTGATAATGATGATGATGAATATTCTTACTTTTTATATTTATGGAAAGTATTGAGTTAGAGGAAATATTTTGTGCGTTTTTTTATTTGTACTTGTGCTGTGGAAGCGAAGAGAAGCCCAGCACAGATTCATCGGGTTGTTATGAATGCTCGTCTGGCGATGAGATTAAGTTTCGGCTCAAAAATCTCTGTTGTTCCCTTATGTAATAATCCAAACGCAATTTATATTTTATTTTATTCGATTTTGATCTTCTTTAGCATAATATATATTTTGTTACTTAACGATTTATTACAGTCATCGAGTTCTTTAATAATTATAGGAACGTAAGGTCTTCGTATGCTAAATACGATAATTGTCCTCCAGCGGCTTTTTACTTTTTTAACAGGTAGAAAATGCTCAAAGAACTAGCAGGACATGTGTACGTCATGCGATAGTATATTTTTAGCCAGTGACAGAATAATTTCCCAGCGGACATTAGCAATCGTGATCACCCGCGGCCATAGTAGAAATATCTAATACGAGTGGATTGAAAATTATTTTGGCCTAACCATGAAAATAAGCACATTCTAAATCAGATATGTTTTTATTTCACTACATAATCACCACCAAGTTTGGTACACTTTTGTCATCTCCCATTTGAAGCATTTGGACCGTTGGAAAAAATGATTTTTCCGTAGTGTCAAAGTATGCGTCTACTGCTATTTTAACCTTGTTGTTTGTCGAAAGTCTTTGACGTCCCAAGTGCTTTCTTAGGTCAGGGAACAAAAAGAAGTATGGCTGTGTCAGATCAGATGAAAGATCAGTAAAAAACACGGATGCGGTAATAGTTCAAAGACACAATTTGATTGATTGCACAGACGTGTTAACACGATCTTGATAAAGCAGGACTTTTCTTCTGAGCAGTCCTGGACACTTGACTTTTATTTCCACTTGTAAACGACATCGTGACACACAGCGATAACCAGAATTTATAGTCTAAGCCCATTCAAGATAGTCAATCATAATCACACCCTGTGATTCCCAGAATACTAAAGCCATTACCTCATATGCCGACAAAATCGTCTTAGGTCTTCTTGTTACAGTTGTTGTTTTGTTTCTGAGGTACAATAGTACATCCAGGTTTCGTCCGTTGCAATAAACCGATTCAAGAAATCATCTGCATCAGCTACAAATAATTCCAAACAGTCACGTGAATAGTAAATCGCGGTCGTTTTTATTCAACTAAAAGCGGTCGCGGAACCCACCTCGCAAACACCTTGTGGAGACCCTAATTCGTTGACTATGATGTTTCGAGTTCATTTGTAAGAGATGCCTATTATAGACATCTCTTACAAATGAACTCTCTTTCTCTCTCAACTCGGCTATATCTCTAGTTTTAATTTGCGGTCTCCCATAATTATATCAAGTACTTTTTAATATTTTTGTCAGTAGTGGACGTCGAAGGCCTTCCAGAGTAGGATTCATTTTTACACTCTCTCTTCCATGCTTGAATTCTGCAATATATTTTTTGTCGAATGAATAAGATGGAACAGAATTTAATAAAGTACTGATCATGTCATTATGGTTGGCTCTTGGTGATAGCCCTTCCTTATGGAGGTACACGCTGCTCGATTTGCTCTGTTTGCAGAAACTATGTCCGATTGTTGCTTTGTCAAGAAAATAACAAAATTGCAACTAATTATCGCACGCGTTTCAAACTTCACACAATTAACCAGCATAGCCTAGACCGAGTACTTTTCAATACAGGTATATAGGTAAAATAAAAGAGTGTGCTAACAAGTAAATGGCCGCGCTTGCGGTGTGATACAAGCGAAGGAGTGATAATGGTAATTGCTCTCTGGGACGTTACAATTGACTATTAAAAAAGGGTAATGGACATTTCTCAAGCTGTTTGCGAAGTAACTTGTAATAATTTTAATGAAATAATAAATTAATAAAATTTTCTTAATTCCAGTTTATTTTAGTACATCTCAGACTTGTCGGGATATCACGGAGTAATATTAATAACTCCGTTTGAGGTTTACTGAAGCCGTACATATGTACGACTTTTCATTGCCCTGCATTATAACGAAGCGATACCTACACTTTGGTCTGTTATTTTTAGGGTTCCGTAACCAAGTTACAAAGACGGATCCCTTATATTTTTGTTATGTTTTATTGATCGATCATATTATGGACATAATCGTGTAGGGTGGTTAGATATGCTACTCTAAGTGGCATAGAAGTTCTCATCCCATCCCCCCCCCCCCTCTAACTTCTAATCTACAGAAGGGAGGTTGTAAGAAGCGTAATTATAGAATGAAATAAAGATTTATAACGAAAATTTGTTTGAACATAATCAATATGATAGCTTAAGAGATATGCAGTTTTCTTCCTTTAGTATATTTTTTTTATAATGCATACGAACAAATATATGGTGTATACGACAAAAAATGCATACAAAAGAGAAAGCATTTACACGAAGCCGCCATATGACACACAAATAGTCCGCGACAACAAGTAAACTGTAGCGGATTCACGCTGTGTAACTATCCCGTAATTAGTGGCCGCACTTGCATTGTGATACAAGCGCTGGAGTGATAATGGTAATTGCTCTCTTTGCTCTGGGACGTGAAAATAGACTACTAAAAAAGGCTAATGGAAAATTGCGAGTCGTTTAAGGAAGTACACCTTTTGTGAATCGATTTTTGAACAAAGACAGGTGGTTTTAGGAAGGATTTTTAACATAAGCGGACAAATGACCAATTGGAGCCTTTTTATGACTACCGACGCCAATAGATATGCGCACAAATGTCATCAATCATGACATCACCTTTTTCCATAAAAAATTATACGTATTATAAAACAAAGTTCCAAAAACTGTTTTTGGATCATTTGATCGATTTTTAATTTACTTCATTCGTAAAATCTACGAATTTTCATGGGATAGAGCGATTGTTGACGTTGATACGTGACAACTTCAGTGGATAATCTGGTAAGGTAATAACCCGTTCCTTGTTATTCCTAATAATTCATAGTTACATTAACATTGGTGTCCAAGACGAGCGATTGTGGACCCACAACATTTGACTGAACGCCAATCGGTCGTCATGAAAAAGCAACGCCTGTGAAAGTAAGCTAAACCGCATTAGCATATATGTAGCTAATGCAATTATAGGATCCTGATTTTTCTATTCACGTTCCGTTGTCCAATCCAAAATTGCTGAAGAGATTTTAGAAGAAAAATATATTCTGTGTGTGCTACGAATAATAAGTGGAGCCACTGGGCCCCTGGTTGACCGCTCTCATTTGCGTCGAATTGCCGAGCCATTGCAAAAAGATGTCGAACAAAATAATGTACGTACTTGGCTGTTGCTATGACTATTTTCAAGTAAAATGACTTAACGAACTGTTAGATGGATTTAATGGAAAGTCTTTTTAAAAAATAAATTTTATTACTGCTAGGAACAAATAGTAAAATATTATAATTAACTTATGACAAATGGATATAGAAATTGTACGCGACCGTCAGGTCTGATGTATGGATAGAGACTGAGCTGCCGGGATAAGAGTAATGCTCAGGTTCCGAGAGTGTAATGCTGATGGGCCATAATCAGGCGTATTCAGCATTAAAGCTTCCGACCTCTGGACATAACACCTCCCCCTTTTAGAGAAGACTTGGGGTAGTACAAGTCTTCAGCTAGAGGCGACTCCTGGTGGGAGCACCAGAGTTCGTCTCCGTCTCGGCTGAATGCCTGGTTCTATTTCAGTTGTGTCGATAGTGTTCTGAAGTGAATTTACTGGTGCTGGTATGCGATTACCATTGGCCCAGAATTGACGGTTGCGTTTACACAAATATCTTATTAATTTATAAAATGAATATAAACTTAGTGATATACATATTATAATAAAACTTATAGAATAATGTGTTCCCGATTGACTGAAATCTTCTTGATTAACTTCTATGGTTCTCAGCCGGTCCAGTAGTGAAGCTACTGCGGCTTTATCGGCTTTAATTTCATCTAGATTGGTGATATTTTCAAAACTAATCGGAAATACACTATTATACTTAACACTGTTCATGCTACCTAAACCATACATATTATATATTTCGTGTGACAAATTAAAAACGGGTAAGTAACTGATTGGCGAACTTACGTTAATTACATTATATTTCGGCATCAGTACGACCGTCTTACAGTAACCGATACAATGGTTGGGGATGACGATTATTCCCGTGCCTACTACAGTGGTCTCATATAATTTTGAACTATCACAGTCGATTCTGATTTTGGATGGTTCAGATTGGACGTAGACCTATTGTTTGTGATGGGGTTGATGATGTCTATCTTCCCCGTGGTTGTTCTAACCTTGCACTGATACGGCAAACTAGTTAGAGCCTTGGTTAATAGCTCGCTCTCACATGTCGAGCGCGCTGCTGTTAGGTACACATTGTCTATATTACACAGATATTCATTGGAGTTCACTGATACACAGGGTTGAATACTGTCTATTGTACAGTACTGGGACTGGTCCTTTGTCATTGCTATGTATTTATTACTCGGTATTATTAGGCTAAATGTGTCGGGTTGATAATTATTTTATGGGGTAGGCAGGGCGATATTATGAAATAACATATATTTCTTAACACTAATTAATGGTATTTGTAATATAAAAACTATTCTATAATTACTATAATAACATACTATATTAGATACATTTAAAATTGCGTGTATAGAGTCTAAATTTAGAGCAACAGGCAGCTCGAGGTCGCTGGGCAAGTGTCTGTAGTTATCAGCGAGCTCGCGATATAGCTGACGCGGCGTAATTATAACCGGGTGCAATACATTGACGCTACTGAATAGTATTGCATTGGTCACATCTTGTATTTGAAATGAAAGAGTAAGTAGGGTTGCCTCAAGCGAGTTAAGTATTTCATTTACGGTTGCCAAAATTTGTAACCCGTTCGTGGTTTCCGTAATATTGCCAATAACCCGTGTGAGCTTGCCAATAGCCATGTTAAGGTTCAATTCGTTTTCTTGAATTTTATGAATAGTTTTATTATATGTTGAGGTTAGTGATGAAGTGATTAATATATTTTCCTTCATAAACCCAATTAGTTGTTTTTCACTCTGCTGTAATGATTCTATTGCTTTATTGTATTTTAAGCCATCATCTTCATCTAGATTGCCGAAAATATGTTTTATTAAAGTACCTGCTCCACTGATCCATGCACTTCGTTTACTTCTGTTATCTATCAAATGTGAGATGGATGAGTAGTCTGTAACTAAATCCTGATATCGCGCTTTTAAGAGTATGAGTCTATTGTGGCATTCTTTATCTATTGGGATTATATATGTTCGATTACACAGGTTTTCAGTTGTTTTTATATTATAGTTAATGGCGTCTATATGAGCCCTCAAATGGGATATGTCTAAGGGTATTACAACCCTCAGGTGTGTGTTACTTATGCCGAGTGTACCTATATAGTCGAAATAAAGACCAGAGCCTGAAGAGATAGGGTGAACGAAGTCCTGATAGGATAGACACCATTCTGGACACCTAGAAGAGAGGAAAATAAATAGAATATAAAGAAGAAAGAATGAACAAGGAAGGCTATTTATATCTAAGTACTCACTATTATATTACTTACTATTTTATATTAATATTGAAACTTATCCTAACTATAGTTGCTACTATGTATAATTATATTCTGTCTACATTCTTGTTATATCAGGTGGCTTTACTTGATCGTAATGATGTGTGACGAGCCCTCTATTTATTAATAGAGTTAGTGTGTTATTACCATTTATTTTTGTGATTTTATATGGTCCCTTCCATATAGGAGAGAGTGCCTTACGTAATCTTATATGGTTTTTTAAGTAGACATAATCGCCTGCTTTGTAGGTAATTGGTCGAGCACGGTTATCATAATATGATTTCGAGGTTTCCTTGGATTTCCTTATAAAATCTAATGCTTTCTCTCTTGAATACTTTAGTCTATTCTGAAGCATTCGCACATAATCCGGATATGTGGCTCCTTGGGGCTCATTATATATAGAGCTGGGTATGAACGGTTTGCTACCGAACATTAGTTCGTGTGGTGTGAAGTGTGTTGTGCAACGAACGGACGTGTTGTAGGCCAACATAGCTGTGTATACATCTAGGCCAATTTGACTGTTCTTTATTGATGTAAGATTTAAGGTATTCTTTCAGTGTGGAGTGGCTTCGCTCTAAAGCACCTAGCGTCTGTGGATGATATGGTGAGGACCATAAATTCTTTATTTTTAGGAACTCACATGTTTTCCTAAACAAGTCAGATGTAAAATTTGTGGTCCTTGGTCAGTTGAGTATAGTTTTAGGGATACCGAAAGTGGATATATAGTGGAGGAGGCATTCGCTAGTTTCTTCGGCTGTGGTGGAGCGCATAGGATATGCAGTCGAGAATTTAGTTAGATCGTCTTGTATAGTCAATATAAATTTCAGTTTAGCTGTCCCGGCTTCGGGCAGTGGTCCAACGATATCCATGGATATCCGCTGTCCTGGAGCCGAAGAAGTACTAGTAATCTGCATAGGAGCTCTATTAGCCTGTCTAAGGGCTTTGTTTTCCTGGCAGGATTCGCACTGTTTAACATAAGTTTCTAGGTCACTGCGCATTCCCTTCCAATAGTACATTTCTTTAATTCGGGTATGCATACGGGCAGAGCCCAAGTGGCCCGCCACTGGGATATCGTGATTCTCAAAAAAGATTTTCTTAATTTCGGTAGGTGTTGGGTATATTATCTTATTATGATATATATTGATTTTGATATTTGTATTATTAAAAAGGTATGACAATATATTATAAATTCTTACAAAAGAGTGTTTTTCAAATGGATTTTTCAAGTCTGAGATGCTAATCTCTTTCACGTCTTTTGACTTGAGAAGTTCGTTGCGAACATTTTTCAAAGTTTCGAATATTTCGGGATATGATGGTTCGTCGAAATGATGTACTTTGGTAAGTAGCAGATAATAATGTATGTTATTTATTTCTAATTTATGGAATGAGAACAATTCCTTTTCTGTTTCGTTAACAGTTTTGCAAATTTCAGGATCGATAAGGATTTCTTGTATGTAAGGGTTGGATTCGTCTAAGTCTAATGACGATGGGACTAGGATAATTTTATCTCGAGTTTTTATTAGGCTTTGGTTATATTCTTCTATTGTAGTGCTAAGTGGTTTATCTTTGTCCGATATGAATTTCAAAAAGGTTGAATAATCATCGATAGGTTCATTATTACTTTTACTAGTCGAGGGTTGTGGATCAGTACTTAGAGTGTCAGGATCAGGGAAAACTGTTTGACCTCGATGAAGCAGGTTATTCAAGTCATTTTCTATTTCCTCTCTAAGTATGTCTGGAATATTAGTAGGCTCCATTTCCGGAAGAGGTAAAATGTCATCGAAAGGATTGTTCGTTTCGGCAGGTATTTCTTCGGGATTGAATGATGCCGGTGATACTAGTAAATCTAAAAGGTCTCTGTCTAATTCTTGTGGAGATTCTGTCGTGACTGGTTATATTGGGTTTAAAGGATATCTGGATAACGCGTCTGCATTCGCATTAATTTTCCTCTTTTTATAGTGGATCTCATACTGAAATTCTTCGAGTTTGAGACGCCATCGGACTAACCTTGATCCAGGATCCTTGCAATTAAATAACCATTGCAAAGGCTTATGAGCTGTTATTATTTTGAATCGATGGCCATAGAGATAGGGCCTGAATACTTTTGTGCCGAAAATTATAGCGAGGCATTCTTTCTCTGTTGTGCTGTATTTGCACTCAGCTTTATTTAATGTGCGGGAGGCATATGCAATGGGGAGATCTAGTCCGATAGGCCCCTGTGACAAAATAGCAGAAATTGCAAAGTTCGATGCGTCACAGGTGAAAAGGAAGGGTTGTGTAAAATCTGGATAAGCTAGAACTGGTGCTGAGATTAATTTGTTCTTTAAGGATTCGAAAGCAATTTGTTGATCGTTTTTCCAATGAAATGGAGTATCCTTTTTAAGCAATAATGTTAGTGATTTTGCTAGTTTGGCGAATTCAGGTATAAATCTACGATAATATGATACTAATCCTAGGAAGGATTTGACTTCTTTTGGTGATTTAGGCGCAGGGAAATTGGATACTGCTTTAGTCTTTTCGGGATTTGGTTTCACGCCGTCCTTTCCGATTATATGACCAAGGTAGGCTAATTCTTTCCGTAGGAATTCGCACTTGTCCGGCTGTAGTTTTAAATTAAAGCGCCTGAGTCTATCAAACACTGCTCGTAGGCTGTCAACGTGAGAGTTTAAGTCAAAAGAATAAATAACTATGCCATCTAGATATACAAAGCACCGGTTCCCTTGTAGCCCGGTGAGACAATTGTTCATGAGTTTTTGGAATGTAGCAGGTGCATTCTTTAGGCCAAATGGCATTCTATTAAATTGGTAATGTCCCTGAGGGACTGAGAACGCTGTTTTCTCTGCGTCCTCGGGAGAAATTAATAATTGATGGAAACCGGAAGCCAGGTCTAGCGTGGAGAATATTTACTTTTACCTAACTGATCAAGGATTTCCGAAATTTGAGGAATCGGATAGGTTTCTCCTATAGTTATATCATTGAGTTTACGATAGTCAATGACTACACGCCATTTCCTTTGACCTTGGGTATCTAACTTTTTAGGGACTATCCAGATTGGCGAACTCCAGGGTGAGATGGAAGGTTCAATTATATTCTGTTGGAGCATTTTGTTTATTTGAGTTTCCACTTCCTTTTTGTGACATCCCGGGAATCTCTAACACTTGGTATGTATAGGGATATCCGTAGTCGTTCTAATTTTGTGATTTAGGATGGAGGTGTAAGAGAGGCGGTCTTCCGGTAAGTGAAAAACGTCAGAGTAGTCCATGCACACATCTATTAAAGCATCAGATTCCTCCGTGTTCAAATGGTCTAATCTCAGGGATTGTATAACTTTACTGTCAGTGGAATTTCGAGTATTTAGATTTATTTTAAACGATGTCGGATGAAAAGGTTCCAGTTTTAGGTTTAAATTTGGATTCACATTAATAGGAAATTCTAAAGTATTAGCTACGGTGTGGTTAATTCTGTCATTGTCTTTAACTTTTACTATACAATTGGATACTAATAGGTGATCGGTAATGTGTTGGTCCAGGATTATACCTTCTTTGAGACCATTATATGTAACGGAACATTCAATAACTGTTTACGAGCGAGACGGAACGACGTAGGAAGGATTAATAAAATGTAACTGAATATTGATCTTACCTATTTTAAGAGTATCCTTGGTGTAATCAATTGTACAGCCGTGATCTGTTAGAAAATCGGAACCAATAATGCCGTCGTATTGTAAATTAATAATCTTTTATGACATGGAATTTATACTTTATTTGTTTACTTTCTTCTAGTTCTATTTTAAGTTGGAAATGGCCCTCAGTTAATGTGGGCTCATCGCCAGGGTCTATTCCTTTAATTTTTACTGATTCTCTTATGAGTTTTTGAGTTTTAGAAATGCAGGATGATTTAAGCAGGCTTATTGAAGACCCTGAGTCTACTAGGAGTGAAAGACGGATGTCGGATACATTAGTTTGTAACAGGATATGAGGTAATAATCGCTTAGACGTATCTATATTGATTTCATAGATTTTAAGATTGGGTTCTTGATTTAGAAACGTTGATGTGTCATGTGCGACGAGACCTCCCTTTTGGGGCTGGTTACTCTGCGGTGTGGTCTTGATGTTAGGCGAGATGAGACCTCCCTTTTGGGGCTGGTTACCCTGCGGTGTGGTCTTGATATTAGGCCAGATGAGACCTCCCTTTTGGGGCTGGTTACCCTGTGGTGTGGTCCTAAATTTATGCGAGATGAGACCTCCCTTTTGGGGTTGGTTACCCTGTGGTGTGGTCCTAATCTTATGAGAGATGAGACCTCCCTTTTGGGGCTGGTTACCCTGTGGCGTGGTCCTAATATTATGAGAGATAAGACCTCCCATTTGGGGCTGGTTACCCTGTGGTGTGGTCCTAATGTTGCGCGAGATAAGACCTCCCTTTTGGGGCTGGTTACCCTGTGGTGTGGTCCTACTAGCGATAATGATGGTATCGTCTTGAGCGAGAGGAACTTGCCCCGTGCGATACCTATACGGGACATCTAAGCGTTTAAATTATCATTGTTGTCATCATCTACAGCAATGTCTGCTTCATCTTGCTGCTCATAATCTTTTTCGAGAGTATCTGTTAAATAGTTCACCCTCGCAGGATGTCTAGTCGGAAAATTAAATTGTGTGGGTTGTGATATCTTAAATCTATTATTATTATACTCTCGTTTTTTACAGTTTAAAATATCATGGCCCGGCATTTTACAGTATCTACAGAATTGTGACATTTGCGAATTAGATGGCCTTGTATTGTGAGTAGATGTGTTGGTATTAAAGCTCGGATTTATGCTAGTTCGTGAGGGACCCGGTCTGTTATAATTATTATTTCTGATAGAATTATTGGGTTTGGTTTCGTTTGGCGCTTTCTTATATAAAGTCTGCCGAATACGTTCTTCCGATATGGTCAAGTTAATAGCCTCATTTAGGTTCTTTGGTGACCTACACCTCACAATATTTGATATTCTAGGATACAGTCCCATGAGAAAATGATGGAGAGCTAAGTCATCCATAGCCGCCGCGCGGCCAGGCAATTCCTTAGCTTTAGATGTGGATGTTGACACCTCTACTAACAATTGTGACAACAATGTTTCAACTCGAAGAGCAAATTGGCTTACACTGTCTAATGCCCCTTGTTTACTCTCCTGTAATTCTGTGAGTAAGTGGGCATAGTGTTTGCGGTTACAGAATTGGTTCTTTAGAAAGTGTTTTAACTGGTCCCAGCTCGGGAATTCTTTGATTGAGCAGGCTACTTCCGCTTTACCGCTCAGTTGACTAATTATGTATTTAAATAGAATAGGTTTCTGTATCTCACTGGCAAGCTCATAGGCGTTATTACAATTAACTAAAAATGAATTAAGGGTATCCCTACTTCCATCGAAGGGTTTAATAAATTTAAACAATGTGTTAAGGTCCATTTCGACCACTAAGGGCGACGACTTTGCCGCACGAGTAGGTGTAGGTGCAGAAACTGGAGTCGGCGGTTTAGAGCTATCCGACATTTGAATATCTAATTGTAATTTTTCTGATTTCGACATCGATATAGAATAAAATATTAAAATTAAAACAATGTGTTGTACAACCCTGATTTATAACAATGACTAAGGACTCACAGTACGCAGATAAGCACGGCGATGACTCTTCGCATGCCGGTTTCGAGTTTCTCAGGACACGATGTGAAGGTTGCTGCCTACTTTTTTATGGTGGATGCGGTAGCTGGCTTCGAGTAGCTGGTTGTAGAGTACTGTTCTGCTTTTAGTGGCAGATTGGTTGGTTGATGAATACCCTGGCAAGAGCCAAGCTGTCAGTATCAGGATAGTGAAGATGAACTGGATAATGTCCACGTTGATAGTGTTATCTACGTTGTATGCTTAATGTTCATAGGTTTTGAATTTTCTCAATCATCGAGTCTTCACTACACCTTTTCTTCTTCTTCTTTCTCTAAGTTCACGGATTTTCACAGTTTTGGTAAAATGTGCGTGGTCTATAGCAGTTATTCCGCAGCACTGGGGATTTTCCGATCCCACCGCTGCCACCAAATGTTAGATGGATTTAATGGAAAGTCTTTTTAAAAAATAAATTTTATTACTGCTAGGAACAAATAGTAAAATATTATAATTAACTTATTACAAATGGATATAGAAATTGTACGTGACCGTCAGGTCTGATGTAAGGATAGAGACTGAGCTGCCGGGATAAGAGTAATGCTCAGGTTCCGAGAATGTAATGCTGATGGGCCATAATCAGGCGTATTCAGCATTAAAGCCTCCGACCTCTGGACATAACAGAACGCTTGTTGGGGAGTAAGCTGTAGTAAGGAGTAAGTGTGAAAGCGTTGCGAAAACGAGGCCAACGTTAGTTAGTGAAAATAGAAAGATAGAGACGCGCTTCGTTTTTCACTGTATGAGCTATAAAGTTTGTGCGAGTACACATTTTCTTTCTACTTTTCAATCATAGCCGGTCACGTTTTGTATAGCTAAAGAAGCATAAAGTGTTTAACTGGCGCGAAGATGTGTTGTTGTTTAAAATAAAATAATTTTAAAACATATTATTCAACGTAATGACACGTCAAGTGCGGTCTGTGACTTACTGGTTACCGTTAGAGGGGCGATGGCCACACATTTGAAAGACAACTATGCAGTGTCTATGGATGTCAGTAGTCTATAAAAGGCTTTCTAAAATTCCAAGTTGACTACGTAGTACAAAAGATAAATTGTACTCTGGAACATATCTCTTTCTGCAAAGTTCATAATTCTTGTCATTTACCTCTTTGCCATCACAAACACGGCCTACACTCCAAAACGTATTTTTATGATAAAAATAAAAAATAATTAAATAAACAATATTTTAATCTGATAAAGCGATAAAAAAATGTGTGGTGTGCGTTCGTCCGCACTTTGTAGAGCTTCAGTGGCTCAGCCGATTCAGGTTAATAGGATATATCAGTGGCGCTCTTATTATCGAACGCCATTGTCGCTGTAATGAACCATTAACTGCGCGATGTTTAGTTTCATATTTTTTTTTACCAACTAGTTTAGAGTAAAGTTTTAATTTTTCACAGCCACAATCAGAGAAATTCTTTGGATTTGTTCTGATGTAGTTACAAGTAGGAGAGTAAGAGGTAGTGGCTATATAACTCTTAATAATACGGATAATAATAGTTGTAGGACATACATACACAGATTTACTAATGTAGTGTCAGCAAGATGCTGACACCCACTATAGGTTCGCTAAATGGTAGTCAAGATATGGGTCCAAGAAGTCTTTGTTCCCATGCCTCAAAAATGAATTAACCGTAGATTATCTACTTCCATGTAATGTTATCCGTATAATAGAGTAATAATTTTCCTTCCTCTCGCATAATACGCTGAAGCTAAGATACATCTTATGTGCTATGATAGTTTATTTTTTGTGGCTTGTGTTATAGGAGGTAGTGAGCAGTTGTAGCATTTTGATGACCACCGACGCCATAAGAAGTGAGATGGTGAGGAGACATAATAGTAACGCGAGTATTTTCCTTAAAGGGACTAGCAGAAATCCACAGACCGTGTGAAACACGAAAATTGTGGCCACCATTTTGATGCCATATCATATGATAGACACCTTCCTGCCCGTGTCGGTCCAATTAATCTACAATGCAGCTCTATCACGTAAAAAGAGTTAAATGCAATCGAATGATAACGTGAATAATACTTGGAATACTTAGCAGTTCAAAGTGAGAGAAAAACACTTCATCCCAACGGTACGTCTCGGACTTAATGTAGCCGAATAAATGACTCATTCTCTGACCTGATAACGACTTTAAGTTGCAACTACTGTAACTGTACTACAAGTACACAACCTTAATGTATAGAAATGTAATATCATAGCTATTTTTATAGTATAGGGGCCAAGCGAGCCATCGGGGACATTTTACGACAACCACATGAACATCCGCATAATTACTTTGCAGCTGCGTTGCCCTCGTTTCATACACCCTCCCCTCAACAATGGGCGACCAGCTGCTCACAAACCACACGAAACCCGACATTGAAGATATGACTTTACGTCGGTATCATGTGAGCAAGTGATACCTCGCCGGTCGGCCCAGTTCCGCTGCAATGCCACATGGCACTGCCTCTTACAAAAACATTGATCGTCTGCGACGGACGCCGAAACTGCAGGAACGGTTTTTATGAAATTTAACACACGAGATAGTCAGGTCTTATTCAATATTAATACCAAAGATATTTTAAATCATTATTTAGCTAATAATATAAATATTTTAATTGAGCCACAACAAGGGGCGATAGCCAGTATCTTACAATAATACGAATTATTACTGTATACATGTTTAACATAGTAATCACACGTATCTTTTTCATTTAAATCGAACATGGCCCGCCACAGTTTCCTATCATTGCTATTGTGTGACTTGAACCTTGAATGAAGTGGTTATAAGAAGTCCGATAGGAAGGCTAAAATATCTAGAGACCGGCGTATTCAATCAGAAGAAAAATAGATGTTGTAAATAAAGCTCCACAATCAAATTGGAAAGTTGATCACTTCTCTGATTTAATACTTCTTTCTCAAATACACTAAATCGACATATATATTATTAGACTTTTAATAGACAGCGCAAGGTGTGAACTGCATATTGCCCACTTAGCTAAGCGAAAATTCGTACAAGCGAACGAAAGCTTTAAACGCGAACACCTTTGCTTGTTTAAACTAAAGAAAACTGTTATTATGAAAGTTAAAAATAAAAGGAAATGTATATGAGATTGCAAGTAGAAAACCAATAGCAACTCACATCGGGATTGTCATAAGCAGCCATTCAAGCGTAACAGTATTGCGTTAGTGTTGTCGGATACATGTGAAATTGTCGATATAAAATGAAGATGTTTTCTAAGAAGTAGAAAACGTATCGTTCTCTTAGTACCGTGCTGCATTATGACCAAGGAAGAACCTCCCGCTCACATTATATCGTTGTCGTTGTGGCGTTTCCTATAGTGTACGAGTAACAGGTGGACCATGGGGGGAGAGACCGAATGGGGGAAAACACATAAGCATAATATTTGTACGGATGTTTACTTATGGGCGTAATCAAAAGGCTCCAATTTTGTATAATATGAAATGCCAATGTACGGTTGTGATGTTTTTTTTTCTGTGATAGTATATAATTATAAGTTACCATTTTTTTAGTTTTTCTTTTATACTACCTTACTTCAAAAGAAATCAAATTTTATGATTATATGTGTTGTACGCATGCAAAGCTTTGACCTTACATGACTACAATAAAATGGGAATATTAGTACAAAATCATCAAAACTTGGTTATACAATATGTACTTCAGTTTTCAGAGCTCGTTTGCGCTAAATACTGAAAAGCATTGAGGTTAAGTGTATAATAACTTGCCTACTTGTTTAGTACTTTACATAGTGAAGAGGCTTATAAACGACAGTTATGAATTCTTGTTTCGCAGCTACAAGCTTAAAAAGTGTATTTCGTTCTGGAAATTAAATAAAGATACGAAATTACATTTTCAAATAAATGTTTGTTGAAGAAGAAAATAAACCTGCGATGAAATAATTTGATTGTATTGTAGATATTCCTTACTTTGTTTCTCATGTTTTATACTATTTTCTACTAACCGAGTATTAGATTAGACACACATACACATGTTCACGTTCATTACCTACTGGGATGCGGATTGCACGTTTGCCTCCCTAAATAAAAATAAGAAAGTACTTATTTATTTATATTGCTTCCTCCACATTCACAATTAATAAACCAGGCTGAGTAAGGAAAAAGGTTGTTTGAAGAAAAATACAATAACAATTATAAGACATAAAACTTTAATGAGATATGTTAGGTACATGCTACTTTTAAATTCAATTCCTTTCGCCGTCCCTGTAATAATAATACAAGCCACTAAATAAATTAAAAGTATCTTGTTTACACACGTGCTGCCTACTTGCCTGCTCACCTTGGCTGAATGCAGCATATTTGAACGTCAATTTGTACAATAAATAAAATGAAAAGTAATAATAATATAATATCTGTGGACTTATTAAACCACGTCATCCTAGGAGGAGTAAGGACTTGTGTAAAAAATATATTTAATATTTTTATATATTTAAGAAATCTAATATATTTAACATTTTTATTATACATTATAAAATACATATATAAAAACATACATGACTTTGGCGGGATTCGAACCCGCGACCTCTCACGTTGCGAGACTCCAAAGAAATAAGTTTTCAAATAAAGCAGTAGGCATTGCAGCGTAATCTTGAGGCGGCGTTGTGTTATCTCCACAGTTCTGATTTGAATAATACCTTCCATATGTTACATTGAAGCATGTATTTTCGAAGTAGCAGAAGTGAACAGAATTAATGCATCTTTAACTTTACTTTTAGGTAAATTTAACAACATTTATCGGTTTATCGAACGCGCTATGCCGATAGGAGTTTTGTTTAGAACAAAATAATATGCAGTTTGTATTGATATTAATATAGGTACGCAATGTTATCATGATGTCCTTATTAAAAAATCGTAGTCACAGAAACCATCACGGCTGGAGAGGCACCTCTTGAGTCACGACTGCACGCAGCTTGGATTGACTACGATACGTTATGTTAACATCTGCATAAAAATTATGCAGATGTTAACATAACGTATGCCAGGTTAAATATTGATGATTGGTCGGCGATCCCCTGTGGGAACTCGTGGCGGAGATTCTTGCCGGGAGCTGCTCCTATGTCTCGGATAGGAAGGCTCTCGGCCTGAACCCCACGCATAACGAGATCCGGCGGATCCGCCGGTTAGGGCATGTGGCGTTAATGCAGAAGCGGGGGGTGGTCCTGGCGCGGCAGCCATATGGTAGTGAGATAACGGCTGCCTTGCACCCGGTCCTCGAGCGGTGAATGCGTCGTAAGCGCAAACCTTCCGTCTGACGCAGGCGCTCACCAGGCATGGTTGCTTCGGTGGGTATCTGTTTAGGGCAGTACGTAGATAGACGATGAATCGTTTTCACGATTGTGGCGAGGCGGTGGACTCGACCCAGCACACCTCGAGGTGTGCCCGAGATGGGCGGCGCAGCGTCACGATCTGACATCAGTTATCGGAGAGGACTGGTCAGAGCCGAGCATTATGCTCGGCTCTGACCAGTCCTCGGCAGCGACGAGTCCTACCAGGCGATGGCTTCCTTCTGCGAGACCGTCATGTCCCAGGAAGAAGCTGATGAGCGGGTGAGATAGGAGGCTGCCGACGCAGCCTCTCCCAGCCGACAATGAATGGGGGGTACCCCCCATTCGTTGTCGGCTGAAAGGAGGTCCTATCTGCAGCACCTTCGGTAGTGCCCCTGTGTGTTGGTATTGCTACCCAATTGCCGAGTCCAACATAGGTCTGGGGGTCTACCCGGACTCCCAGGTATCATGCGTAAATGCATTCCTGTTCATCACCAAAAAAAAGGTCAAATATTGATGATTACAAAATATACGCAAAACGCTATAGAAATTTCAAGTCTTGCAGAAGATTTTCTGTAATACCTTACCCATAAATATCTGTACTTTCCCAATTATTCTAGAATTTATTTTTGTAGAAAAAAATACTCATAAAATCTTAATATCGCGTACGCTGAGGAAATTATTGAGGTGGGCGTATAATATGGTTTATGTGTTTATAATATTTTAAATTATATATTTTAATCCAATTTCTAATACCACAATTATCTAGATCCTTTAACAAGCAATTAAAAAACCAGTTCCTGAAGAAGCGTTTACACATTTACGATGCAGCAGTAGAGTATTAAGTGAACAGTACCCGAGTGTGAGTTTCATTCATAAGATAGCGAATCGCAATTATTGCGTTAATCTAAACTCGTATTTGTACATGCATCATACGCGAGTATAAACATAAATATCAACTAAAAATCATTCGTTTGGTCACTTCAATGGTAGTATAGTTCTCTTAGCCCAACCATTCTTAAAACGTCACTGTTCATGGATCATATAGAGGGACTGGAGTATAATTTAGTTTAAGAGCATTATATTTATTATGAATGAGCTCTTGCTGTTTTGCTTTGAGCATAGAGATCAAATGCGACAAAGAGACGGCATCATGTTTCTGGAGACGCGCATTATTTCCGCGTTCTATACTTAGGTTTCGTTTAAATTTAGGCACAAGTTTAAAAACAATTGAAACAAGCAACACATAATTTGAAATATTGATGAATTTTATGAAACAACAGTAAGTAAAGTTTTAAAGGTTTTTACAACCAATTTCGTAGACTCAAGTCAACGAAATTGCTTTATATAAGGTTGTTTCCCAGGTGATATCTAATTCTAAATTCAGTTTCACTTAAATCCTCTTGTGATTTAAAGGAGTCTCAGATTTTTTTCCAAGGAAAATAATTATGCGCTGCTCCATGACACTTATTTTGAAACAGTTTTTTAGTTTATGAAAAATAATAAATTATCAGCTAAAATGCGTTTCACTGTTGTTTCATTGCCAAAATTTCAAGCAAATATATCTACCACTGCGTTAGTATGTATTTCGTTAGTTAAGTATACAATAGCAAGTGACACACGCATTTATGTCAAAATCCTAATGACACAAACGTTACGCTATATTCATTTCATCATATAACGATATATGAAACTCATACTCACGGTATTAGTTGCAGAACCATCCGCTAGAGGCACTTACAAAAACTCCATACATTTTGGTAGACTAAACGCAAATGCACTAGTAAAGTAAGCCGTTGCAAAAACTCACTCTCGAGATGCAGGTCATAACAGGTCACGTGCAGGCGGAGCTTCTACTAAAAGTAAATAAATATTTTTAGTTATTTTTAAAGTTTTATACAGTATAGAAATACAGGTCACAACGATAATTCCCTCGAAAACTATTTTGAGGAAATAAATAACATTTATTGGTAAAAACTATCGCAATACCCATTCAGCGCACGATACGATCTCCGATATACTGGTCCATGAGAAATAGAAAACATGTTGGCTACTGTGCAATCATGTGTTTCTAAAAATAATACGTGTTAAAGTGTATTCCATTTTCAATTTTAAAAGTAAGTACGTCCTTCGATCGAAGCTAATAATTGAGATAAGATCATATTATTGGCCATGTTATACTGTATCTTACTGTAAAAAATATTCTTTACCGGTGACAATTATTCTGCTACACAGTTACATACTAACCCAGCGAATAGATCCAGACGCCGATGCGGAGACTGATGAGTTCAAACTATATTCATTTTTCATTCATTTCCTACCTCATTTCGCTGAGCTCATTATTGTGTTATCATCCAAGAAACTTTATGATAATATGGTCGCTCTCAGGTGATCTTGTGTCATTTTCCCATGGATAGAAATATATGGATTTTTGAGAAGTATATAGCAAGATGATGATTAATTTTAAAAAATCCGAGTGTTTCAGTATGTCATCGATGGAGTTGCAAGTGGAAATTTTATTGGAATTTAGACTAATTCATAAATTTCAAACAATCGATACTGTCTTATATTACTATTGAAATACCAGTTCTACGCTCCCTACAATTTTGGAACTTCTCCTTTGTGAAATTTTCTGATAAATTAAACTTTTTGACTTCGACATGGGGTGGTCTTGTAGAAACATGTCACAAAAAGAAATACGCCTAGACTAGAAATTCTTGTTTCGTAATCAATTAGATAGAATAAATAATAATTTTCTAAGCATAAAATAGAGATCTGCTTATCATATCATAGTTGAGTAACAACCGAGGTTAAAGCCATTAGGTAGAAATATAGAAGATGTCTAACCATTCCAGCGTGGTACACAAAAAGGGGAAAAAAGTGGCACCATGGTCCAACGCCCAAGTTATAACTTATTTTTTGTAATAATGTTTTTTTTTTTCGAAGTCTGAAATTGATACTTAACAGTTATACACTAATAGTACTTTATAGTTTCCGTCTGTTAATTATAAAGTCATTTACATATATTCAGTTATGAAAATTTTTTTTAGATATAGTTAGCATTGATTAGATAGATCTAGACTAGATTTTGTATCGGCAGCATGTAATGTCTGCCGTGACAAAATCTAGTGGTAGGGTGTACGACCATGAAAGTGAGATCCCGGATAACTGGAATATTTTATGATATTCTTCGTGAAGTCGCGGTCAAGTGGTTTCATGTTACAGAAAAGAGATTTACATTCTTTTCTACCGAAGAGGAAAAGCATGTCCAATACTCTAATTATATCCAATATAATAATAAGGCTTTTAAAAAACACGACTTCATGAGAGACACTTCTATGTTCATTTAGAACTAAAATCTGTCAAATGAAATGAGAAACAGAATGTTTTATTGAATAAATAAATTTTTATCAAAATTGTGTTTTCGATGGCGGTATCCAATGTAAATTTTATTTACCCATTTTTTTTTTTAATATAATTGGGAGATATTCCTTCGCACATTAGTTTTTTTTTTATCTTTTCTACGTTTTTCTTTTTATGTTCTTGTAGCTACAATAACAAAAATATGCCCAATATAGATTACTGAGCAAAGATGGTACCATTGTTAAGTTGATAATGCACTTTTATACAAAACATTGAACACCAGTAGCAGCAGCAGCAGATATCGTGTTGGTTTTTATCAAAAGACATGATCATTTGTTAACATTTCATTAATATAGGATTTTGACAAATAAAAAAATATCCTACTTAATCAATATTTGCTAATTTAACTTTGAACATACAACAAGACTACTTAACTTACTGTGTGCTTTAAAGGCACATTTCTCCCGCGCACGACTTCACTCTTTATTTTAGTACCAATACTACTTAGGGGTTTTCTAGAAAAGGGTTTATTCTTATAGGGGCCAGCAATACTTAATTATATTTTTGTATAACCCATGCCGAAAGATCGAACAGTTGTACCTGTTTTTTCTCTCATTGCACTTGTGCATACAACTTTCATCTCTATAAAAGTTCAAACTATATATGCAGGTAGAAGAAAATAACAATTTACAATAAGGTTTACTTTACCAACTTTTAATTAACATTCTGTATTGTTTACACTTTACCTTCCAGTTTCGCTGAACATTTTTTTTTTATTTTGGTACACATGTGTAAGTTGGATGATAATACAATGATTAGGAACCGACGAGCTGATCTGATTTAACGGAGACCGAAGTTGGTGAAGCGAACTTTGCAATAAACATTGTAGCCTCATCGCATTGTGCTTTGTTTAATATTGGTCTTAGAAGGTACTTTATGACTAAATGGCAATAAAATATTGAGGATGAAGATAAACAATGGCCATGGGAATTATGACGTTAAACTAGCTGATCCGGAACACGTAGTTTTGCCACATAATTTATTACTAGGTAATTTCCAGTGAGTGTATGTGTTAAGAAAGAACAAAACTATCACTTAGGGGTATGGAAAATAAATATTAGCTGATTGTCAGACCGATTTAGTATGCATATAAAATTTGGAAAAAAACGTTAAAGCCTTGTCGAAGAAGTAAGGTAAATAACACGAGAATTATATTTATACAAATTTTATTTGTTACAAAATCAACATACTTTAAATATAAACAGTAACATGATAGTATTAAAACTTACATCAAATTACGGATTTACATTTTATACATTCGTGGATAGTGGTAGATTGTAAAGTATTTGGCCTAACCAAGAAAGTAAACACAGCCACTAACAAGAGCCACAACTGTGCATTTCAGCCATTGATTGCACAGACGTGTGAACATGGGCGCCATCTCGAACAGGATCTTTCCCCTGAGAATTTCTGGACGCTCTGTTATTATTTCTTGTGGACACTGTGTGAGACACTGTGGTAATCGGAGAGTTTATAGTCTGACCCTCCAAAATAATCAATCATAATCACATCCTTCGAGTACCTGAATACTGAAGCCCTTATTTACATATTTGCCGACAAAATCGCCTTAGCCTTTTAGGAGGGTGGTAAACCAGGTCTTCTCGACTGTTTCAATCGTTGTTTAGTTTCTGGAATTCAGTATTTAACCAATGTTATGGCCATTATAACAAATCGATTAAAAAAATCACCCGCATCGTCATTGCATTCAAATTACTTCAAATAGTCACGTGAAATAGTCAACCGCGTCTTTTTTGTTCAACTGAAAGCCGTCGCGGAACCCACCTCTCATACGTCTTGTGGAAACCCAATTCGTTGATTATGATGCTTTAAGTTCGTTCATAAGAGATGTCCATAATCTTGGCGATCTCTCAGTTTTAATCTGCGGTCTTCTATAATTAAACCAAGTACTTTTTTAATATTTTCGTCAGTAGTGGACGTCGAAGGCCAGAGCGAGATTCGTCTATCACACTCTATCTACGCCTGGATTATGCAATCAATTTTTTACGTATGAATAAGACAGAGCAGAATCTCCTAAAGTACTGACCACATCATCATGGGGTATCCAGGCTCGCGCCTGTGATAGCCCCTTCTTATACAGGTTCTTAATGACGGCACGCTGTTCAATTTGCTCAACTTGCAGAAACTATGTCCGATTGCTCTGTTAAAATATTTTAAAATCACAACTAACTATCGCACACGTTTCAAACTTCACACACTTAACTAGTCTGACCTGAACGAAATGTGGAAAGACTAGATTTTTTTAATTGAATGAATCTATGTTAAGCCGAGTACTTCTCAATCCACCTAGTAGGTCGCAGTCAGATTGTCAAAATCGCAGTATTTCATTTCGGCTACACTTTTCCAAAAACAGGGCTATTTCCTTTTTGGCGGGCCAATGATTCGTCGGATTGAAAGTATGATCGGATTGAAAGATGATACATTTTTGAATAACGTATGACGCCGAACACTTTCTGGTGAAATTTCATGCTAGCCGTATAGAATTTAAGTGGATCATTATTCGTCTCCCTGACTCATTTTACCTCCTAACATTCGTGGTATTGCTTGACATGAGAGCAGGAAGGGCGTCAATTATCAAATATAGAGAAATAAGAAACTATGCCTACATGGGTACGAAGTTTTGGCGCTCTAGGGGGGAGGTCCATGGCCAGCAATGGATGTCATCCGGCTGATGATTATAATGATGATAATAGTAATTAAACCATATTACGGGTCATCAATGAAATTCCATACTAAAGCTTGTATGGTTTCATAAGTCTACCATTTCCATTTTAACACTAAGTTAAATGAAGCTTTGATATAATGCGATTACTCTATCGTATCTAGTAAATAGGCCACTCTACTTGGAATCAATTCAACATATACACGTACTAAATATGCATGATGTCTAAGCTGATTGAATTCAATACAATAAATAGAGAGCATAGAACAATAGAGATAAAATTAACATATAATTCAATATAATTCTATTAATTGTTTAATGATAAAAGTATAGTCTCGATGAATGGATGAATCGCTTCATTTATATTTTTCTAGGCATATTATTATAACACATATATATATATATTATTTTATTAATTGCATATCAACCAATAGCATATGAATCTAATATAGTGAAATAAATTAAAATAGGAGATAAAAATCTCGATTATCTCGGTATTTATCACCAAGTTCACAAAAGCTGTAAGTAAGTCTGTATGTGATCAATTTTCTCAAAATCTACATAACGGATTTTATTGCGATTTTCACTCATGAAAAAGCTATTCCCGAGGAATTTACTTGTATAATTTGTCCTCCGTCATTCACGGTGAAGCCGGGGCGAATGGCTATAATAAGTAAAAAAATATTATGTGTAGTACTAAGACTAAAATACGATATTAAGATGGAGTGGGGTGATAAAGGGAACAGAATCGCTGCGATTCCATTACATAAAACAGATATGGGGTGAAAAACAATTTTTAAAACTTTCCATACACTTTGTATTAATCGAATGTTTGTGTACCGGGCTATTAATAGGTACAATGAGACTTCCTCTGTTTGTGACAGAGAAAGATCGGGCCGTACACGTAGTGTTCGTACGAAGAAGGTGGTCAAAGCAGTAAGGGAAAGAATTCGAACGAATTCTGTACGAAAGCAAAAATAATTAACTCGGGAAGTGATGATTGCAGCTAGAACCATGCCGCGTATTTTAAGAGATGACTTAGGTTCTGCAGCCTATTAGAGACGCACTGGTCATTTCCTAACTGATAAATTAAGCTTGAATGGGGTGGTTAAATCGTAACAACCACTGAAGTGGTACGCACAAAAAAAAAATCTTTACGAACGAGATTTTTTTTACAATTGAGCAACATTTTAACAAACAAAATGAAAGCTTCGCAGTAAGTCGACAGAGTGCAACGTGGGCATTATCCGAATTGAGTGATGGTTTGGTGGGGTGTCAGCTATGAAGGAGTGGCCGAGTCATATTTTTGTGAAAAAGGTATCAAAAGCATGGCACATGGGGAGGGGGAGAAGTGTGTAGTGATGGGTATGCAATCGCGTGTCGTTATACACGTCGTGTGTTGCTGCTTGTGAGAGACTGGTTGACCAATAGTAATATCGAAGTAGGGACATAGGTCTTAGGGGAGATGAATGCATTTATGAAAGAAAGAAAATATATAGTCTAGTTTATGAAATAATAAAAACAGAGAGAGAATATACAGGAGTTTCATGCCTTCATTTTAACCCAAAAAAGTACACGTATGTATACAGTACACAAATAGCTTACGGGAACCGTTCTGTAACAAAAGACATATAAAAATAAAGCAGATATACCGTAATACATTAATATCATCAATGTAAATAGAAGGAAAATACAATTTTGCAACATCTAAGCGGCAGATATTTCACAATAGAATTCACACAATAGTCCGTAATTGAAATCAATAATGGCGCCGAAAAACGAACATACAAAATATCTACCTATCGGGAAAGCTTAGTCAGTTGCGAAACGTTGGCAAATACGAAATAAACGAATTGGTACATACCAATTCCATGACTTCTTTTCATATTCACCCCATATCAATGTTTTTATTGTCGACCAGAATTTCACAGCTTCGCATCCCATTATTTAGCTACATAGAAATTGTTACAGTATAATGTGTGTTTTTAAATATAATCTATTTGCATGTGAGTTGCATTATGAAAGTTTAACACTTTATTTATATTATGTATTACTTTTTTGCACAGTCTGAACTATTTGGTGACTATCGACACATATTGAAAACAGATTCCTCATTCAGCTTGTCCCACCCAAAGGGCCACCGTCTAATCACAGAACCTCACGAAACGCCACAGCATCCCAACTGCCACTTAACGTAGCGGTATCATGAGAGCGCCAGATCCAGCTCCATTCGGTTCCAATGCAACATGGCATTACAAAAATATTCGAATATTGATCAATATTGACTGAAATGTTGTCCATTATTTTGGGCGTTTCTCCAGCAGCAAACTCTGACATTAATAATGACGCTGATGATTTAGCATTCATGCTTTGTATTTAATGACATTTTACTTTTGAGATCGTCATAATTAATGGCTTCATTTAAAGCAGGGGTATTCATGGATTATTCTGGATTTAAATATTCTTATGCACAAGTTGTCATGTCTAATGAAGTCACGACTGTTATAAATTTAACTGAACGTTCTGCCTTTATTAAAAGCCTGATGTCATCCTGAGGTTTCACGTGCCAGTCCGCGTTATTGCAACATCTTCAGGATAAACATTACCTTAACTAACCAGGAAGGAATATATATTTAAATTGTAATGGTGCTCAGTATTGTGAATTCAACCAAATCAAAAATCAATTTGCAGATTAAAAAAAACTAAAATATGAAAAGACGTATATTGAAACATAAAATGACAATTTGTTTATACGTACGTAGTAGTACAATTATTTATTAAATTTATATTCATCAGTGTTGTCATCTAATTTAATTTAAGTTAAGTACTTCAAATTTAAGAAAACGATATAATAATGTTTTATTAGCGATACGCATTTCAAAATATTAGGCGTACGTTTTATGGGCACAAAGTGGAATTTTCGTACAATTATAAATAAAACTGGCCAAGAGGGAGTCAGGCACACCAGTGAAGGCTTCATTTGCAGCAAAATAGATGCCAAATGTCTTAAATTACTCAATCATTTTTGTTCAAACCAACTTTCCCTTGAAGTGTTCTTATTGATTTCTATAACATCATTTAATCTACAATTTTCTCCTCGATTCAATCGAGGAAAAAAATTTATGAGAGTAGACACTTTTTAACATTTTAGAAGCAAATATCTTACCAATTATTTGTATCATTATAAAAACTTATTAAAAACTACTGTACCACTTAGAAATACTCATATACATGTAGGTGCGAGTATATACATATGTAGAGTATTATATTTTCCAAAATTATGCTATATTATTTTGTAGTAGTTCATAATATAACCTGATTTCCAAATTTAAAAGACAGCACCCGTATTCTCAGACTACAAGGTTTGTGACATATGGACGTACAGACGACAGAAAGATAGATGTGGCAAAATTGCAAAAGTTCGTAAGTATTTTATTTCGTTGTTGTTGTAACGAGTAGTCGAGTCACTTATAAGCAAGTGATCATCAGCACCCATAGACATCCACGCCACCAGAGGACTAGCAGAGGCGTTAAGGCATTTGCGGGAAAAATAGGTTATTTTCTGGAATTTCCATAAGTCGTATCAGTCCGGGAATACCGATGGGGTAACTGATTTCCTAAGGAAGTAACGCGTAGTCAATAGCCCGTTGAGTTACCACAAACTTGCTGACCAGTCCTAAATTAAGAGGCCATGTCTCGGCCCCGTAAGTCATCACATTGATTTAAGAATTTTGTCTTCAAGCTCTGCGGTATAGGCGACGCGAGAATGTGACGAAGGTTCCGGAATGCTGCCCAACCCAACTGAATCCCTCTATTGGTTTTCTTTCCGAAGTCATATATACCTAACTGCAATAGTTGCCCGAGGTAGACGTATTCGCCAACGACTTCGAGAACAGCACCAACGACATTGACCGGCCTTAGCAGAATGTGTTCGTTGAACATGAACCTTATCTTGTCGAAGTAGATCCTAAGGCCAATACGTCGGGATGATTCATTTAGGCCGTGCAACATTTCCTGCAAGCTCTCAAAGGATTCGACCAACACAACGATATTGTCGGCAAAACCAAGATGTGAGAGGTACCCACCGTTAATGTTTATGTCGCATTCTGCCCAGTCTAAAGTCTTAAAGACGTCCACCGTTACTAGTGAACAGTTTCTAGGAAATAACATCCCCCTGTCGCACTGCTCGATGTCATTGGATTGGCCTTGTATGATCTCCCGGAATTAGAACGGACAATATAATAATAATAAAAGCAGCGTCATACAATGCTCTCAGTACTTCGACGTACCGTTAAGCGACCTGACATCGCTTTAAAGCTTCCAGAACAGCGCAGGTTACGACAGAGTCAAAAAAAGAAGAAAGAAAGAATATATTTATTTGCCTAAATCCACACAAAGTAAACAAATATTACAAAAGAAGAGCCAAATAAAAGTTAAATGGTATGGATCGTGCAAATCGGTCTCAAGCTCGGCATTTGCTGGCAGTACTGACAGCGCTGGTCTTCCGCTGGAGCCGTCCGGTGACTACACGGTCACGCCTACACACTAATTACACGAACATAACACATAATTTAAACTACAATTTCATTTTACACAATTTTAAGCGTATACAGACATGCACAAATTGTTACATTTTATAACAATAATTAATATCCTTTACCACTGACAAAGTGTCATTCATTTTATGCGTATATAGACATGCACAAATAATTACATTTTTCTAACAATAATTAATATCCTTTACCACTGACAAAATGTCATTCAAAAGCTTTCTCATAGTCCACAAAGGCAAGGCACAGTAGCTGATTGTACTCATGTGTCTTTTGTAGAACTTGCCTTATGGTGAATATGTAGTCCATGGTGCTAAATCCTCTGCGAAACCCAGCCTGATCCGGTGGCTGAAATACGTCAAGCTTTGTGGTGAGACGACTCGTCAAGACTCTTGAGAACAACTTGTAAATATGGCCGAGAAGTGAAATTGGTCTGTAATTTGGAAAAAGTGATTTGTCATCCTTCTTAAAAAACAAAACAACGTCACGCCCAAGCCATGCCATGGGAAGTACGTCCCGCCAAATGACAAAATTGAAAATCTTTTTTAGCTCTCTTAATACAGATTCACCTCCTACTCTAAGAAGCTCGACTAATTCCGTCATTCCCCGTAGCTTTTAACCCTTTAAACTGCACAAGAGCCAGACAAATCTCACCCAAGCTGACGTCCGGCAGATCGCCTGACAATTGTCGCGTTAGGCTTGCAAGCGGATCATTGTTCAGGATATCGGGACGAGGAGCATGCGATGTATACGAGTTTCTGTAGAAAGTTTCGATCTCAAATAAGATCCCAGGCTTAGAAGGAAGGGTAACCCCAGAATCAGTCTAAGCCTTTGTCAGATGACTTCTTCGAAGCTTATCCACAATCCATCCTCTATTCTGATCCATCGCTTCAGTAACCCATTGCGTATTTGAGCTGCGAAGGCCTCGGCGTATTAGTTTGCGAATTCACTTTGAAAGAAGCTTGACATCGGTAGACGTGACGTCTTCGTGTGCACAACATTCCCTCATAAGTTTATACGACAAATCTGAGAATTTAGCTCTCCTGCTCATGTACATACTTCTACAATATCCTTCGCCCACGTCCTGCATGCAATTAATCATGCCACTCATGGCCTCGTCAATTTCCATTGTAGTTTCCGACATATCTAAGGCATCGAACCGGTTTTCTACTTCCAGTTGGATTTTATCGGAACCTACCATGGTTAATCGACAGTTAGGTCGGAGTGTCGACTGTACTAATCGGACACACTCGCGTTGAAAGCCTATATTCAGAGAGTCGAACCAAGCGGTGATCACTTCCTGTTTTAAACCTGTTGATCACGGAGACATCCCTAAATATATGCTTTCAGTTCATCATAATAAAGTCAATCTCGTTCCTTGTCACAGTATCGGGGCTCTGCCATGTCCACTTCAACCTCTTCTTAAAATAGGAATTTATTAAGAAGAGGCCCTCCTCCTCGAGGAAGTTTACCAGCATTGGCCCCCCGCGATTTCGACTTCCGACGCCATGTGGTTCCAGACTCAATTCGACGCCATTTCGTTCTCCCACCTAGGCATTAAAATCCCCCATAACAACATTGAAGTAGGCCTTACAGGTGTTATGTAAGACTTTTGAGACATCCTCATAGGTTGTCTTCACGTCATCATCGGAATGTGCCGAGGTTGGTGCGTATACTTGTATCACTTTAATAATGCCTCTTAATGAGTTTAAGTATGTGATATGTCACCCTACCCTACGAAGGCCTTATTCACGAGGAATCCCACACCGCCTTGTGATGGAATGTCGCCTTCCCTGAAGTAGAATAGGTGACCCGGTGGCAGAGTTATGGTGTCCTCACCTTGTCTTCGGACTTCATATAGCCCCAGGACACGCCATCGGATTTCTTCCAGTTCCACCTCCAGCACAACCAAGTGGTTATTCATTACATTATATATATAATATATCTAATACATAATATATTACATAATACATAATATGTATTAGATTTCATTAAATTATTATAAAATTAAAACTGTTAAAATAAAGCTTCACTTGTACCAAATTTCAATTTCAGTCACTCGTGCTAGGCTTTGAAAAGGGAAGAATTTTTCTTCACGTATTAATACTCGTATATAGATTAGAATGAAAAACCTCGCTATAGAATTGAATGAAATAATTTCATTTTAATAGTAAGTTATTAGTTAACTTAAGTTGCAAGCGTTGCACTGTATTTTGTTATAAATTTTTAGTTCCGTCTGACAGCAAAAAAGCTGCGCAGGTGTTACATCCAGTGACCAACCGGTGGAGCACCAGACGTTAGACCTTCTCAACTTATATTCCATTTTCATCATGTTCTGAACTAGGCGACCAAGTAATATATTACAGAGGGTATAATATATGAGCATAAATCACGTTCTTTTTTGTATCTTTAACAACTACAGTAGGCATTTTATTTAGAGTGTCAATTTTTCTTAGCCATATAATATTGAAGAACATATTGTAGCTGATGTGAAATAACTGCGCGTTACAAATTTATCAATTTGAGAGCACGCTGAGGTTGGCCTCAGACTTTACATGAATTTTCACAAAACGCAAATCCTTGGTTGAGATAGTTGAAATTGAAGAACATCCACATTTCAATAAGGAAGATGGCGGGTTCCCTTTCCTTGAGACCCGGTGATAAACGTAATCTAATAAAGAACTAAATAAACAACTATTATGTAAAAAACAAGACTGCATGTAATGTTTGCGTTAACTAGAACAACTAAATAATTATAATTCTTCGGGTAGCTCTATAACTTTTTACATCTCAGTCCAAACATGAACATGCTTGCTGTAAGGCTACTACAAGTTGGGGCTAGTTATATAAATGAATAGACCGTGATAAAACCACGAAAATACGTAAAAGTGTATTTATTATCTTTTAAACTGAAGATATCAATACAAATCGTATCTTATAAGAGGTAATTCCGCTGTTGCATTACATCATTGTAATGCTAAAATATTATTTCTTAGTGCTCCTGGGTTCATTGGTGATCTCTTTCAAAAGACTAACAGCTTGAAAAAGTAATTTATTAATTTTAAATTTTGAATGTTGATTGAGTATAATTGAAGAGATATCTAGAAGGTACCAAAACTACCTGCCAAATATTCCTTAAGAACTTTACGAAACTCGGGTGGAGTTTTTGGGAATGGAGTTTTCGGATGAAACCGCATGACTCTGCTCATAAATGTATAAGCAGAATCTGCAACGTCCTTTCCATCGTTTCTTCCCTGTGGCTTCGTGCCAAACTAGAAATTTTGGACCCTCATTACTTTTTTCATTTAACCAGCTGAGCTTAAACTTAAACCTAATTTTTTTTCGGGATGAGACAAGAACTTTAGATACTTCTATTGCTAACAACTCAACATGTGTATGCCACATGTGCTTTATTTTGATAGAGAATCCAATTATGTAAAACAATATATATATTTTTTAAATTTAGATTAGTACAACCAACTACTGACCTCGAATTATTGTAACGCTGTAACTGCAAAGCCTAAACGTTTTATGTTTGTTCATCTTACATTTTATTTCCACCAACGACGCACAAACAAATGAGACAACGGATTCGTTGACTGTCTCACACACTACATGAAAATCGACAGACATCCTTTTCAATAGACAGCAGAATGTTAGCGAAAAAAAGACCTCGGTAGTGCCAGCTCGATTTGGCACTACCTTATAGGTACAGCTATCACTCCTATTTAGAGATTGAGTGCTAATTCCCAAACAAAAAAGGATTATATATGCCCCGCCTACTGTATTGGCCGCCCATGTCTACAATGGGCACCTTCAGAACCTTAGTTCTAACAAAAACGTGTTTAACCTGCGTACTTTTACAAAGCCGAATACATTTCCAAAGAAACAACGTGCAAAGTTACTTGATGTGGATTCCGAACGAGTGTCTTCAGAGAGTCGTTTGAATAAAGTTAGCCACTGATTTATGTGAAAACTTCACTACCCTGTCTCCGAATAACGTGTATGCTTGCTCGTGTATCGTATCTAAGAATGTTTATTCGTTAGTCCATTATTCTAAACTTATTTGTAACGACAAAATAAAATTCACCCAACAATTATTATCAAGTATAAACATGAATTTATAGTAATAAAAGATACACCATTTCTTACTGAACTGTCATTCTAAGTATGTCCTCGAATGAACATTGATATATTTTTTTGCAAAATTAAACTTATACTCATGATTTTAAACCTTTTTTACAATGCTGATTATATTTGAAAGAAGTGTGAAATTCAAACATTTATTTTTCAAAGTCAACCTAATTCGTATGGTTTTAAGTTGTTTATAAATTGCATAACTTTACATTGCACACTTTGTACGGGCTGTTTTGAGATGCTGACTGTGTATCTTGGTATTGTACTACGTTTACGATATTACAAATAATCAAATTACAAATATTATTTTCTTCTTATTGAGGGTTTATTAACAATGGTTGAAAATATTGTAAGAAAAACCTAGTACATGCATGTCGGGCCACGCGTAGCGTAGTTCGTATAACAGCCAAGTGCGAGTTGTTAAATTTTGTATGGAAAGATATTTTTTTTGATTTGGATGATTTCTATATAAATTACATTTGGATATGAGTTTTCGAGTGAAATACACTTGGTGGACTATTACCTGTAAACTTGCAAAGCTAAGTTAAGTGTGATAGTTTTCCTTTTACACTCCACTCCACTTGTTATTGGTTAAAAAAAATGAGACAACAATCGTTTAGTTGGTAGAGAGTTATTTTGTAATTATCGAATATTCTACC
>JAFELO010001551.1:0-32772 GCA_017140195.1 Eumaeus atala
CCCAGGTATCATGCGTAAATGCATTCCCCTTCGTCACCAAAAAAAAAAAAGGTTCGGTTAGGTTAGGTTTCGGTGCCGACGACTCGATGTCACGTTTGTGACGCGGCGGTGGACTCGGCCCAGCACACCCTCGAGGTGTGCCCGAGATGGGCGGCGCTGCGTCACGATCTGACATCAGTTGTCGGAGGGGACTTGTCAAAGTCGAGCATCATCCTCGCGATGCTCGGCGGCGACGAGTCCTACAAGGCGATGGCTTCCTTCTGCGAGACAGTCATGTCCCAGAAGGAAGCCGACGAGCGGGTTAGAGAGGAGGCCTCCCCCCGCCGACGACGAATGGGGGTACGAAAGAGGCGCTATCTGCAGCGCCTTCAGTAGTGCCCCTGTGTTCCGTGTCGGGCCGGGATGCGAACCCGGTCCACTTCCAATGACACGGCGTCGTGGGGACTGTCTTAGAGTAGCCGGACAGTCTCCGAGGAGGCCATGTCTGTCCTTTTCGCCGAGGCCAGCCTGTCGCTGGAGGGGTCCTGTTGCCTGCAGATCCGGGACCCTCCACTTATAGCGGCTGATGGCTCTCGTAGGGGTTTAGTTGGTATTGCTACCCAATGGCCGAGTCCAACATAGGTCAGGGGGTCTACCCGGGCTCCCAGGTATCATGGGTAAATGCATTCCCATTCGTCACCAAAAAAAAAAAAGGTTAGGTTTCGGTGGGGTCCATGCTTCAAGCCTTGTCGTGGCGGTGGGGCTCAGGAGCCTGGGGTTACCCGAGACACCTTGGGCGAAGCCAATTGAACCGAGGAGCTGGCGGCTCTTAGTACCCCTCCTATAAGAAGGCAGGAGGAGGTGCCGCTCTTTGTACCCCTCTTATAAGAAGAGGGGACAAAAGAGCAAGTAGCGTCGGCGCATTTGCGCACGGGGCAAGGGGCGAGGATGAGAACCTCACCCCATTGCACTGTCCCAAAGTCGGTGGGGTTGTCCTGTGGTGCGGGACAACCCCATCTGTGGAGGTGGCGTCGGTCTCTTCGGGGGCTGACTTGCCGTCGAGGTGCCCTGATGATTTGTTGTTCCGGGGCACCTCATCAAAGACGGCACTGGTGGCACTCGCGGTGGTTTTTGTGGGTATTCGGCACTATATAATGTGCTGCGAGCCCCACACACCACTGGACCCCACCCAGGGCCAGTGAAGGCGAGTAAATGCGTTTCCCCGCGTCAAAAAAAAAGTTTGAGTGGGGTTGTCCTGTGGTGCGGGACAACCCCATCTGTGGAGGTGGCGTCGGTCTCTTCGGGGGCTGACTTGCCGTCGAGGTGCCCCAATGATTTGTTGTTCCGGGGCACCTCATCAAAGACGGCACTGGTGGCACTCGCGGTGGTTTTTGTGGGTATTCGGCACTATATAATGTGCCGCAAGCCTCACACACCACTGGACCCCACCCAGGGCCAGTGAAGGCGCGTAAATGCGTTTCCCCGCGTCAACAAAAAAAAAAAAAGTTTAGGTTAGGTTAGATGTTAGATGGTCAAGCGCCTTACTGCGCCGTACTGAAAAAGTAATTAATACTATGTTAGGCATCTGGGTGACATGACACTGTCACGTAAAAGCTATCATATAATTAATCATCACTAACGCAAAAGTAAGTAATTGACGAGGATGTCCATGCAGTAGCCGGTCCGGGATGGATGCGAGCAGCAGGACATCGGTCGTCTTTTCGTTCATTGAGAGAGGCCTATGTCCAGCAGTGGACCGATAAGGGCTGATAATTATGGTGATGATGAATATAATTTTTTGTGATCGAATAACTTTTTATACAGTAAATATCGTATTTTCGTGAAATGAATTCCGAATCCGCTGTCGTGGTACGTACGTAATGTCTGCGGGGGTGAAATTAAGGGGATGTATTGTGTTAAATGACTTTGAATGAAATGTATTTTACAAAGTATTCAATGGATGTGTGTTCCTTTCATTAGTGTGCATCGTTTTATTTAATTTAATTCAAATAAGAAAATCATATTTTATTAAAATATTAACTTTCTCTGCACATTTTTTCCATATAGATTTAGCTGTACCAAGCTATGACGTGCGATCCTTTAAAAAAGGTATTTTCTCGTATTACTATTGCTATAGCAAATGATACAAATGTTGGGTGATAAATCCGCAGATATTAGTAATATTTGGAAGAGCTAGTGCCATGCTACATAGGAGGTGGTAGTTCCATACATGGTGCATAATACTACATCCTCCTATGCAACGGAATTGGGCTGGCACGACCTCTCACTCACATAATACTGACGTAAAGTGAGTATCTTCAGTGTCGCGTTTCGTGATGTTTATGAGTAGGCGGTGGCCCATTGGGAGGCGAAGGAGGGCAACGCATCGGCATAGTAATCATGCAGATGTTCATGGGCGTCGGTACTCGATTATGATTGGCTATAATTTAGCAAAGTTTAGTAAGAATATCAGGTAACCTCTCTTATATTAAAATAATAATTTTCTGGCAAATGCTGAAAAGGAGGTTTTCATTTAAATAACAAACTCAAATTAAATGTATAAAACGTTATGCATAATCTATTGAAAATCGCGAGATCTCTTAGAATTTCAACCAACCCACATATCTCTATATCAAAGCATTGTTGGATTCACAAAATGGGGGCCTCAGATAATACGAAGGGCACATACAAGGGTTTTTTCACGGCGTCAGTTGTCCCGACGCAGCCTTTTGTTACGAGCGACATTGTGTTTCCCTATGGCGCAATTTTCGGTGATTGTTAACACTGCTCGGTCACTATAGTACGGATAAATAGAAAAAGGATGTTTCACTTTGATGTGTAAACTTTACTTCCTAAATTGCCGGATTACATTTTTACCAGACTGCATTATAAGGATGCTTTTTGTTGAAAATGATTGTTTGTTCACAATTAGTGTGTGGCTTACATAACTGAGAAGGCTCGAACTCGTATAGTATCGTTGTTAGATTATTTCACAAGAGCTGTCTTTTTATTTCTTTCAAACAAGACCAGCAACGAATCAAACCAGAAGAAAATGGCAGGAGTAGGAAGTGCTTTGGCTGCTTGGAAGCTGGAAAGCTTCCCTCCCTAGTCGAAGCGGAGACAGTATGGGATTGTAATGATTAAAACAGTTAAAAGAAGAGACGGCAGCCAGGTGAAGCCCAGCTGCTGTGCACCACGACGATATAAATACCTAACACATATTGACTACAGGTTATATTTCATTATCATCTGAGCCTTATTGCGTTACATCCGAAACCAGTGATATTTATGACGAAATTGTTTGAAAGCACGAAAATGTCTCACGTTGTCCACGAGGTCGCTATATTAAATTATTACCGTAACGTTTAGTATACTGCTCCATTTCATTCCTTCTGCTGCAGACGACACTACCATAGTATGTGATGTGCGGTTAGTTCATATTTCTCAGCCTCGAGCGAGCAGTTTTCACAAAGAGGCACCACTATGAAACTAAATAGTTTGTTTCTAAAATTGACGTAATCCACTAGGAACTGTGTAATGTAATCTACTTCTAGCCAGTTTTTCGATAATCGCTCCTGTACGTAAGGGAAAAAATATATAGATATGGACGTCCTTTATTAGCGTTAGTTCATCGTGCCTACCAATCATTGAGTAAGTTTTCTACTGATAACATCTACTGGGTTAAAGAGTTTCGTAATTCTCGGCCTGTCTTGTGACCTTAAAGGAATCTATATGGCGGCACGGCGTTGTATTTCAAGTTTAACTGATGATACCCCAGTGAGAACTGATAGGGCCTCCATGTCAACGTTATGGTAAGATTTACATTAAAATAATAATGATCTCCTCTGAATATGTAGTAATTTTCGAAGCGCCGCGCCTATTGTTACCCTATCCCCCCAAACTGGAGGGGCGTAACACACGTTACAACGTCTCATAGTATTTATTTTTAAGTTCTTAAAGGACAGGCCCCGTCTTGTGCTCGTAATGCTGTAAAAAGCGTAGAAGTAGGAGCGTAGACGTCTAGCACTTTATCATGTATGACATATTCTAAAGAGGTAAAGAGGCGTCGATAGTCTTAAAAAGGTCGCCACCATTGGAATACAACATCACCATTACAAGATGCAGGAGTATATAAACTGGATTGTGATTGTGACCTCTCTTATACAGAGAATACAAAGATCAATCAAAACTCGCGTCAAAAACATGTAGCAGGCACTAACCACCGTCGTTAAAAAAATCTGCAGTCTGTGAACACTCTGAAGTTGGTTGGTCAGATTTGATAAAGCACACATCATCGCGCAAGAACGCAGATTCCAACCTAGGATGATGCGTGAGGCTATTGAAATTTTAAAAAAATTACCATTTAACACAATAAGACAATGAAACTGCCGATTTTAGTTCCTACTAATATACAGAAAACATTATTCAAAATATATAGAATTTACATTATTTTGACATATATTACAAAATTGGTTTTCCAAAAATGTGCAGTTTCATTAAATTCAAAACGTTTTCCTCTTACAAGCCATTTTTATTCCAATACGGCGCATTGACGTTGACATTGTGACGTCCCCTCTAACGTAATGCTTTTCAACAACACCCGCGCAAAACAGGACGTTATTTATTTTGTATATTTTTATTGGAAGTAAATTCTTGTCGACTTTGCCTTTGGTATATTGCCTTTGGTAACCTTTTTAGCACATATATTTAATCATAGGTACTTCGAAACGATCATTCTCATTATCAGTCCTCATCGGTCCACTGCTGTCGTTGATTGGAGGTAAATGCTCATGATTGCCACGCTGAACAGGCGGATTGGCAATCGCAGACCACTGCTGCCTGTCGCCGGTGGATTGATGGTACCGCCATCACTCGGCGCGAGCGCTGTCTGGTGCTCCCGCCTATTTCACTGTCACTATGAAACAGACGGGACACCAAACAACCACCTCGTTGAAACCTCTTTCTTGTTAAGAGAGTGTTGGATTGAGGATATAGCCAAATTTGGAAACGAAAAATACAAATATGTACATAACCCGTGTAAAGCCTGTCCCAGGTGATCAAATGTTTTATGTTATAGCAAAAGGCCCGAATTAAAAAAGTTATAAATAATCTTAGAAGTCCCATTCGAGTCATGTATTTGTGTTACTACAATTAATTATGTTACAATTGTTTCTTTATTACTGCGTTCTACCGTAAATCTACGTGTATTTAATAATATAAAGCCGCCGAGTTTATATGTACTTGCCAGCTAATCTCAGGAATTGAAAAATTATTTTGTGTTTGAATAATACATATATCATTGAGATTGGAGATCGGTCGTCTTAGCATCCATTGAAAGAGGCCTACGTTCAACAGTGAACCGGTAAGGGCTGATAGCGATGATGATGATGAATCCATTTATCGAGGGATACTATAGGCATGAATCACGACCGTAATAGGATCGGATTTACTCGGGTAAAACCATGGAATGATGATTGTAATAATTAATTCGGATTTAAGCCACGTGATTAATTGTGTAACAAACGAAAACATCAATATTTTCTGCCAAACTAATGGTGAAAATTATTGCAATAGAGCCACCAATCGCTAATGCAATTTTAGATTACACAATTTATTGCTCTACTGCAGCACCGTATTTATCGGAACTGATTCTGGTATTTAATCTGTAATTTCACTTTCATCTAGCTAAAACATTGTTACAATTTGTAATAACGAAATAGCGGCGTATTTTAGTATTTTCGTTTTATTTATTTTTTTATTTTTTCTTTCGGAGGGACCTACTACTGTTTGGGGGCGGTATTGCTTCCGCCTCTACTGGTCAACGGACTAGCGAGGACTTTTGTGTCTTCTGGTTTAGGGAGACGTTAATGGGCCAGATCCCCCGCTTTTCCCTCAGATGGGAAGAGATGTACCGGGTGTTTTGTGAGTAAAATAATTACTATAGGGGTACCCTATAGTAATTATTTTAGGTCTAAAAGGGGGGCAGACGGCTCCCCTCCCTCACTCTAGTGAGACGGTGCGCGCCGTTTACGATGCACTGACGTGGATAAGGATAATTGAGCTCGTTTATTATTTGGCTTGCCTGAAGAGGCCGGCATCCTCAATCCCACCCCCCCCTCTGACGAGTGGGGTAGATTTTTGCTACAAATCAGCAAGAAGCCGTGATCATGGGAAGTTTATTATTAGCGCTCCCTAGAATCGCGTTTATATTATCTCGATAGTAATTTTAGCTAGTGTTTTCAATACCGTCGGAGGATTTTAGGTATTTTAGAGCACCTACTGTCACCTGTGCACAGACGACAGATGTTCTAGTGCCCATTGACTGTTGAACGTCCCCCGAGATTTATAATGATATAGTTCTTATAATGGCCTAAAATAATATGAAGTGAATAATGCAATCTTAAAATTTATACGATTTAAATTTCAATCGACTTGAATGGAAAAAGACCTATAATATATTTTGTTTTGTTATAATCAATTTTTATATTGCTGTCTGAAGTAAGAATTACCCGAAGTATTAATAATTCTTCAGGTATTTTTAAATACTAACAACATCAGATCTGTCATCTCAATCCACCCGTGACCATGTTTGCTGTATAGCTTCTGAAACATCGGGCTAGTTAAATAATTAAATAAACTGCGATATAATCCTTAAAAGCTTTATTGCAGTGATCAAATCGTTGTTTCGTTTTTTAAGTAAAATAAGCTAGACATATCTAAATTATAGCAAATAATATATTCAGCTTTATTTCAACAATAATATATTTCCTAAACTGTTACCTTATATTGCTGACAGGCACCACTTTTACTCTTATAAATACCATGTAATGAACATTTATGTAAATAATTGGTAAATTTAAGTTCAATGATTTGTGATATCTCCTCACCTGAGATCTCAGTCCACTCGTGACCATGGACGCTGTAAATCACTTATTAAACAACTACACCTTTTTTATAGAATAGATGGGCAAATGAACAATCGGCGCCTTTTTACGAATACCAGCGCCCATGAACATCCACATAATTGCTATGTCCACGCGTTGCCCTCCTCTTCCTCCCCTTCCAATGGCCCACCGGCTACTCACAAACCGGACAAAACGCGACACTGAAGATGTCCCTTTACGGCGGTATTATGTGAGCGCGAGATACCCCCTACTACGTGGCGGCCCAATTCCGCATAGCAGTACCTCCTGCTAAGCCGCGATGAAATCAATAAAAGCAGTTTTACTGTAATTTTAATGTTAAGCGTTACAGTTTAAGCAAATCCTTATTAGGGTAAACTTAATTCATCAAAACTACACCAGTTCCGTAGCGGATACGAAAATATCAAGCTTGCTTACGAGAGTGACATTTTCTCCAGGACATATGCAACATTGTGAATATTACCTTGACAGTATAGTGAAATAAAGGAGACTGTAAAGAATAAATTGTATTTATTATATTCTAGCGGTCCCTCTTTATCGCCTATTTTTTTTGTCTATCTTTAAAGGCTTATAAATCATAAAGATTAAGTCAGCCTTATATCTACTGAAAAAAATGATTATAAACTTAACTCTAAACCCCTTATTTAAAGCGAATGAATAAGAAAACTTAAAAATCTGTCTCTATATTCTAATATAAAATTATAAGTAAAAGTAGTAATATTATGTATAGGAAAAAAAGTTCAGCTTTATTACATTTAGTGTCCATCATAATAAAATATCTTGTCCGAGAAATTAATTTATATCACATTCACATATAAGAAGATGATATGAGTCTTCATGTCGATTACATGTTGTACAGTAAGAGTTGGTCATTTTACCCATTAGAAAAAGAAAATTTAGGAAAGCAATCGTGGTGTTATTAACTACACTTTTTTTCGCTTATATTATTTTCATTCTTGACCCAATTGTTCTTCGCATCTTTTCGTTGATCTTCAGCATTGTAAGTATGAAAGCATTTTTAAGTACATCGTATTAATATAGTAAAATGGGTGAGATTTAATGGCTGGATATCTTCTAGGTATTTTTGATCAAATATATTTTTTAATAAAAAGTGAGTAACCAGTGGCCAGTGGAGAGGAGTAAATGAAGGCAAAGCATCTGCATGCCAATTATGCGGTGGTGTTTGCCAAAGGCTCCGACTGCTCATTCGTTTGCATATACATAAAAATATCATGAACTCTGGACATTTCTATCTTTTATAGAATAGAATGAACCATGAACATCTGCATAATTACTACGCCGATGCGTTGAAATGGGCCACCGACTATTCACAAACCGCACGAAATGCGACACAGAATTATTTTATATTATTACGGTGGTATTATATAAGCGAGAAGCACCTCCCCGGTCGTGCCGGCCCAATTCCGTTGCATAGGTTTTAGAGCTAGGTTTTTTATAAACCAGAATCAAATCTTAGATTGAATAAAATGTTTACACGGCGCATGCCAACTCAGCAAGATATAATAAGCCATGAGGAGGCACCACGACACACAGTGACGTTTCGTCCTATCGACATGTCTTCATGGCGAGCGCTTTACGAGCGTAAAAACCACAAATGCAACGATAAATTGATCTTGTGTGTAGGATTCCGTGTGGGAAAACTTAAATAAAATGAAGATGGCAGGCCTCTTGATATGTTATTATGTAAGTTTACGTGGGGTGATTGATAAGTATTCGAAACTACAAAGAAAACTTTAATAATATATTTAAAACAATTTTATTTGTCAACGTTCCTTCTACCTCGATGCATTTAGTCCAGCGCTTCTCCAATGCCATTACACCGGTTTGATAAAATGTTTTCTTTATACCCTCAAAATACTCGTGTACGGCTACAATGACTTCGCCATTTGATGAAGAAAAATTTTGGCCATTTCTTGTTTGCACGGGGCCAGCTCTAGGGGAATAGGGAGACCAAGTAATAGTTCGAACCGTAATTCAGTTTTTGAAGCTTGCATAATACTTTCCATTTATTGTTTTTCCTCTTCGCAAATAATCCAATAAAATAACCCAAAAAAAAGTCGCCATCACTTTTCCGGCCAACAAAACAGATTTTGCTTTCTTCGGCGCAGGTTTTCCGCTCTCAGTTCACTACTTAGATTGTTCTTTTGTTTCAGGAGTAAAGTGATGTATGCATGTTACAGTAGGTCACATAACGCCGCAGAAACGGGTTACTGGTCACGCTTAAACAGAGACGAAAAATTTGACGAATCGTCCACTCGACTTTCTCTCGCTTTTGGTTAATAGGGCACCCATCGCGCTGTTAGATGGATTTAATGGAAAGTCTTTTTAAAAAATAAATTTTATTACTGCTAGGAACAAATAGTAAAATATTATAATTAACTTATTACAAATGGATATAGAAATTGTACGCGACCGTCAGGTCCGATGTATGGATAGAGACTGAGCTGCCGGGATAAGAGTAATGCTCAGGTTCCGAGAGTGTAATGCTGATGGGCCATAATCAGGCGTATTCAGCATTAAGGCCTCCGACCTCTGGACATAACACCTCTCCCTTTTAGAGAAGACTTGGGGTAGTACAAGTCTTCAGCTAGAGGCGACTCCTGGTGGGAGCACCAGAGTTCGTCTCCGTCTCGGCCTAGTTCTATTTCAGTTGTGTCGATAGTGTTCTGAAGTGAATTTACTGGTGCTGGTATGCGATTGTCATTGGCCCAGAATTGACGGTTGCGTTTACACAAATATCTTATTAATTTATAAAATGAATATAAACTTAGTGATATACACATTATAATAAAACTTATAGAATAATGTGTTCCCGATTGACTGAAATCTTCTTGATTAAATTCTACGGTTCTCAGCCGGTCCAGTAGTGAAGCTACTGCGGCTTTATCGGCTTCAATTTCATCTAGATTGGTGATATTTTCAAAACTAATCGGAAATACACTATTATATTTAACACTGTTCATACTTCCTAAACCATACATATTATATATTTCGTTTGAAAAATTAAAAACGGGTAAGTAACTGATTGGCGAACTTACGTTAATTACATTATTTTTCGGCATCAGTACGACCGTCTTACAGTAACTGATACAATGGTTGGGGATGACGATTATTACCGTGCCTACTACAGTGATATACGATTCTGATTTTGGATGGTTCAGATTGGACGTAGATCCACCTATTGTTTGTGTTGGTATGATGATGTCTATCTTCCCCGTGGTTGTTTTAACCTTGCACTGATACGGCAAACTAGTTAGAGCCTTGGTTAATAGCTCGCTCTCACATGTCGAGCGCGCTGCTGTTAGGTACACATTGTCTATATTACACAGATATTGATTGGAGTTCACTGATACACAGGGTTGAATACTGTCTATTGTACAGTACTGGGACGGGTCCTTTGTCATTGCTATGTATTTATTACTCGGTATTATTAGGCTAAATGTGTCGGGTTGATCATTATTGTGTGGGGTAGGCAGGGCGATATTATGAAATAACATATATTTCTTAACACTAATTAATGGTATTTGTAATATAAAAACTATTCTATAATTACTATAATAACATAATATATTAGATACATTTAAAATTGCGTGTATAGAGTCTAAATTTAGAGCAACAGGCAGCTCGAAGTCGCTGGGCAAGTGTCTGTAGTTATCAGCGAGCTCGCGATATAGCTGACGCGGCGTAATTATAACCGGGTGCAATACATTGACGCTACTGAATAGTATTGCATTGGTCACATCTTGTATTTGAAATGAAAGAGTAAGTAGGGTTGCCTCAAGCGAGTTAAGTATTTCATTTACGGTTGCCAAAATTAGTAACCCGTTCGTGGTTTCCGTAATATTGCCAATAACCCGTGTGAGCTTGCCAATAGCCATGTTAAGGTTCAATTCGTTTTCTTGAATTTTATGAATAGTTTTTTTATATGTTGAGGTTAGTGATGAAGTGATTAATATATTTTCCTTCATAAACCCAATTAGTTGTTTTTCACTCTGCTGTAATGATTCTTTTGCTTTATTGTATTTTAAGCCATCATCTTCATCTAGATTGCCGAAAATATGTTTTGTTAAAGTACCTGCTCCACTGATCCATGCACTTCGTTTACTTCTGTTATCTATCAAATGTGAGATGGATGAGTAGTCTGTAACTAAATCCTGATATCGCGCTTTTAAGGGTATGAGTGTATTGTGGCATTCTTTGTCTATCGGAATTATGTATGTTCGATTACACAGGTTTTCAATTGTTTTTATTTTATAGTTAATGGCGTCTATATGAGCCCTCAAATGGGATATGTCTAAGGGTATTACAACCCTCAGGTGTGTGTTACTTATGCCGAGTGTACCTATATAGTCGAAATAAAGACCAGAGCCTGAAGAGATAGGGTGAACGAAGTCCTGATAGGATAGACACCATTCTGGACACCTAGAAGAGAGGAAAATAAATAGAATATAAAGAAGAAAGAATGAATAAGAAAGGCTATTTATATCTAAGTACTCACTATTATATTACTTACTATTTTATATTAATATTGAAACTTATCCTAACTATAGTTGCTACTATGTATAATTATATTCTGTCTACATTCTTGTTATATCAGCTGGCTTTACTTGATCGTAACAATGTATGACGAGCCGTCTATTTATTAATAGAGTTAGTGTGTTATTACCATTTATTTTTGTGATTTTACATGGTCCCTTCCATATAGGAGAGAGTGCCTTACGTAATCTTAGATGGTTTTTTAAGTAGACATAATCGCCTGCTTTGTAGGTAATTGGTCGAGCACGGTTATCATAATATGATTTCGAGGTTTCCTTGGATTTCCTTATAAAGTCTAATGCTTTCTCTCTTGAATATTTTAGTCTATTCTGAAGCATTCGCACATAATCCGGATATGTGGCTCCTTGGGGCTCATTATATATAGAGCTGGGTATGAACGGTTTGCTACCGAACATTAGTTCGTGTGGTGTGTAGTGTGTTGTGCAATGAACGGACGTGTTGTAGGCCAACATAGCTGTGTATACATATCTAGGCCAATTTGACTGTTCTTTATTGATGTAAGATTTAAGGTATTCTTTCAGTGTGGAGTGGCTTCGATCTAAGGCAACTTGCGACTGTGGATGATATGGTGAGGACCATAAATTCTTTATTATAAGGTACTCACATGTTTTCCTAAACAAGTCAGATGTAAAATTTGTGCCTTGGTCAGTGAGTATAGTTTTAGGGATACCGAAAATGGATATATAGTGGAGGAGGCATTAGCTAGTTTCTTCGGCTGTGGTGGAGCGCCCTATGCAGTCGAGAATTTAGTTAGATCGTCTTGTATAATCAATATAAACTTCAGTTTAGCTGTCCCGGCTTCGGGCAGTGGTCCAACGATATCCATGGATATCCGCTGTCCTGGAGCCGAAGTAGTACTAGTAATCTGCATAGGAACTCTATCAGCCTGTCTAAGGGCTTTGTTTTCCTGGCAGGATTTGCACTGTTTAACATAAGTTTCTATGTCACTGCGCATTCCCTTCCAATAATACATTTCTTTAATTCGGCTATGCATACGGGCAGAGCCCAAGTGGCCCGCCACTGGGATATCGTGATTCTCAAATAAGAATTTCTTAATTTCAGTAGGTGTTGGGTATATTATCTTATTATGATATATATTGATTTTGATATTTGTATTATTAAAAAGGTATGACAATATATTATAGATTCTTACAAAAGAGTGTTTTTCAAATGGATTTTTCAAGTCTGAGATGCTAATCTCTTTCACGTCTTTTGACTTGAGAAGTTCGTTGCGAACATTTTTCAAAGTTTCGAATATTTCGGGATATGATGGTTCGTCAAAATGATGTACTTTGTTAAATAGCAAATAATAATGTATGTTATTTATTTCTAATTTATGGAATGAGAACAATTCCTTTTCTGTTTCGTTAACAGTTTTGTAAATTTCAGGATCGATAAGGATTTCTTGTATGTAAGGGTTGGATTCGTCTAAGTCTAATGACGATGGGACTAGGATAATTTTATCTCGAGTTTTTATTAGGCTTTGGTTATATTCTTCTATTGTGGTGCTAAGTGGTTTATCTTTCTCCTATATGAATTTCAAAAAGGTTGAATAATCATCGATATGTTCATTATTACTTTTACTAGTCGAGCGTTGTGATAACTGTTGGATCTCGTTGAGGCAGGTTATTCAAGTCATTTTCTATTTCCTCTCTAAGTATGTCTGGAATATTAGTAGGCTCCATTTCCGGTAGAGGTAAAATGTCATCGAATGGATTGTTCGTTTCGGCAGGTATTTCTTCGGGATTGAATGATGCCGGCGATACTAGTAAATCTAAAAGGTCTCTGTCTAATTCCTGTGGAGATTCTGTCGTGACTGGTTCTATTAGGTTTGCAGGATATCTGGAAAACGCGTCTGCATTCGCATTAATTTTCACCTTTTTATAGTGGATCTCATACTCAAATTCTTCGAGTTTGAGACGCCATCGGACTAACCTTGATCCAGGATCCTTGCAATTAAATAACCATTGCAAGGGCTTATGATCTGTTATTATTTTGAATCGATGGCCATAGAGATAGGGCCTGAATAATTTTGTGCCGAGAATTATACCGAGGCATTCTTTATCTGTTGTGCTGTAGTTGCACTCAGCTTTATTTAATGTGCGGGAGGCATATGCAATGGGGAGATCTAGTCCGATAGGCCCCTGTGACAAAATAGCAGAAATTGCAAAGTTCGATGCGTCACAGGTGAGAAGGAAGGGTTGTGTGAAATCTGGATAAACTAGAACTGGTGCTGAGATTAATTTGTTCTTTAAGGATTCGAAAGCAATTTGTTGTTCGTTTTTCCAATGAAATGGAGTATCCTTTTTAAGCAATAATGTTAGTGATTTTGCTAGTTTGGCGAATTCAGGTATAAATCTACGATAATATGATACTAATCCTAGAAAGGATTTGAATTCTTTTGGTGATTTAGGCGTAGGGAAATTGGATACTGCTTTTGTCTTTTCGGGATTTGGTTTCACGCCGTCCTTTCCGATTATATGACCAAGGCAGGCTACTTCTTTCCGTTGGAATTCGCACTTTTCCGGCTGTAGTTTTAAATTAAAGCGCCTGAGTCTATCAAACACTGCTCGTAGGCTGTCAACGTGAGAGTTTAAGTCAAAAGAATAAATAACTATGTCATCTAGGTATACAAAGCACCGGTTCCCTCGTAGCCCGTTGAGACAATTGTTCATGAGTTTTTGGAATGTAGCAGGTGCATTCTTTAGGCCAAATGGCATTCTACTAAATTGGTAATGTCCTTGAGGGACTGAGAACGCTGTTTTCTCTGCGTCCTCGGGAGAAATTAATAATTGATGGAAACCGGAAGCCAGGTCTAGCGTGGAGAAGTATTTACTTTTACCTAACTGATCAAGGATTTCCGAAATTTGGGGAATCGGATAGGTTTCTCCTATAGTTATATCATTAAGTTTACGATAGTCAATGACTACACGCCATTTCCTTTGACCTTGGGTATCTAACTTTCCAAGGGACTATCCAGATTGGCGAACTCCTGGGTGAGATGGAAGGTTCAATTATATTCTGTTGGAGCATTTTGTTTATTTGAGTTTCCACTTCCTTTTTGTGACATTCCGGGAATCTATAAGACTTGGTATGTAGAGGGATATCCGTAGTCGTTCTAATTTTGTGACTTAGGATGGAGGTGTAAGAGAGACGGTCTTCCGGTAAGTGAAAAACGTCACAGTAGTCCGTGCACACATCTATTAAAGCGTCAGATTCCTCCGTGTTCAAATGGTCTAATCTCAGGGATTGTATAACTTTATTAGCTCTGTCAGTGGAATTTCGAGTATTTAGATTTATTTTAAACGATGTCGGATGTAAAGGTTCCAGTTTTAGGTTTAAATTTGGATTCACATTAATAGGAAATTCTGAAGTATTAGCTACAGTGAGGTTAATTCTGTCATTGTCTTTAACTTTTACTATACAATTGGATACTAATAGGTGATCGGTAATGTGTTGGTCCAGGATTATACCTTCTTTGAGACCATTACTTTTAACGGAACATTCAATAACTGTTTCCGAGCGAGGCGGAACGACGTAGGAAGGACTAATAAAATGTAACTGAATATTGATCTTAACTATTTTAAGAGTATCCTCCGTGTAATGAATTGTACAGCCGTGATCCGTTAGAAAATCGGAGCCAATAATGCCGACGTATTGTAAATTAATTTCTTTTATGACATGGAATTTATACTTTATTTGTTTATTTTCTTCTAGTTCTATTTTAAGTTGGAAATGGCCCTCAGTTAATGTGGGCTCATCGCCTGGGTCTATTCCTTTAATTTTCACTGATTCTCTTATGAGCTTTTGAGTTTTAGAAATGCAGGATGATTTAAGCAGGCTTATAGAAGACCCTGAGTCTACTAGGAGTGAAAGAGGGATATCGGATACATTAGTTTGTAACAGCATATGAGGTAATAATCGTTTAAACGTATCTATATTGACTTCATAGATTTTGAGATTGGGTTCTTGATTTAGAAACGTTGATGTGTCATGTGCGACGAGACCTCCCTTTTAGGGCTGGTTACCCTGCGGTGTGGTCTTGATGTTAGGCGAGATGAGACCTCCCTTTTGGGGCTGGTTACCCTGTGGTGTGGTATTGATGTTAGGCGAGATGAGACCTCCCTTTTGGGGCTGGTTACCCTGTGGTGTGGCCCTAAATTTATGCGAGATAAGACCTCCCTTTTGGGGCTGGTTACCCTGTGGTGTGGTCCTAATATTACGAGAGATGAGACCTCCCTTTTGGGGCTGGTTACCCTGTGGTGTGGTCCTAATTTTATGAGAGATGAGACCTCCCTTTTGGGGCTGGTTACCCTATGGTGTGGTTCTAATGTTACGCGAGATAAGACCTCCCTTTTGGGGCTGGTTACCCTGTGGTGTGGTCCTAATGTTATGAGAGATAAGACCTCCCTTTTGGGGCTGGTTACCCTGTGGTGTGGTCCTAATGTTACGCGAGATAAGACCTCCCTTTTGGGGCTGGTTACCCTGTGGTGTGGTCCTACTAGCGATAACGATGGTATCGTCTTGAGCGAGCGATACGGGACATTTAAGCGTTTAAATCATCATTGTTGTCATCATCTACAGCAATGTCTGTTTCATCTTGCTGCTCATAATCTCTTTCGAGAGTATCTATTAAATAGTTCACCCTCGCAGAATGTCTAGTCGGAAAACTAAATTGTGTGGGTTGTGATATCCTAAATATATTATTATTATACTCTCGTCGTTTACAGTTTAAAATATCATGGCCCGGCATTTTACAGTATCTACAGAATTGTGAAATTTGTGAATTAGATGGCCTTGTATTGTGAGTAGATGTGTTGGTATTAAATCTCGGATTTATGCTAGTTCGAGAGGGACCCGGTCTGTTATAATTATTATTTCTGATAGAATTATTGGGCTTGGTTTCGTTTGGCGCTTTCTTATATAAAGTCTGCTGAATACGTTCTTCCGATATGGCCAAGTTAATAGCCTCATTTAGGTTCTTTGGTGACCTACACCTCACAATATTTGATATTCTAGGATACAGTCCCATGAGAAAATGATGGAGAGCTAAATCATCCATAGCCGCCGCGCGGCCTGGCAATTCCTTAGCTTTAGATGTGGATGTTGACACCTGTAGTAACAGTTGTGATAACAATGTTTCAACTCGAAGAGCAAATTGGCTTACACTGTATAATGCCCCTTGTGTACTCTCCTGTAATTCTGTGAGTAAGTGGGCATAGTGTTTGCGGTTACTGAATTGGTTCTTTAGAAAGTCTTTTAACTGGTCCCAGCTCGGGAATTCTTTGATTGAGCAGGCTACTTCCGGTTTACCGCTCAGTCGACTAATTATGTATTGAAATAGAATAGGTTTCTGTATCTCACTGGCAAGCTCATAGGCGTTATTACAAATAACTAAAAATGAATTAAGGGTATCCCTACTTCCATCGAAGGGCTTAATAAATTTAAACAATGTGTTAAGGTCCATTTCGACGACTAAGGGCGGCGACTTTGCCGCACGAGTAGGTGCGGGTGCAGGAACTGGAGTCGGTGGTTTAGAGCTATCCGACATTTGAATATCTAATTGTAATTTTTCTGATTTCGACATCGATATAGAATAAAATATTAAAATGAAAACAATGTGTTGTACAACCCTGATTTATAACAATGACTAAGGACTCACAGTACGCAGATAAGCACGGTGATGACTCTTCGCATGCCGGTTTCGAGTTTCTCAGGACACGATGTGAAGGTTGCTGCCTATTTTTTATGATGGATGCGGTAGCTGGCTTCGAGTAGCTGGTTGTAGAGTACTGTTCTGCTTTTAGTGGCAGATTGGTTGGTTGATGAATACCCTGGCAAGAGCCAAGCTGTTAGTAGCAGGATGGTGAAGATGAACTGGATAATGTCCACGTCGATAGTGTTATGTACGTTGTATGCTTAATGTTCATAGGTTTTGAATTTTCTCAATCGTCGAGTCTTCACTACACCTTTTCTGCTTCTTCTTTCTTTAAGTTCACGGATTTTCACAGTTTTGGTAAAATGTGCGTGGTCTATAGCAGTTTTTCTGCGGCACTGGGGATTTTCCGATCCCACCGCTGCCACCAAATGTTAGATGGATTTAATGGAAGGTCTTTTTAAAAAATAAATTTTATTACTGCTAGGAACAAATAGTAAAATATTATAATTAACTTATTACAAATGGATATAGAAATTGTACGCGACCGTCAGGTCTGATGTATGGATAGAGACTGAGCTGCCGGGATAAGAGTAATGCTCAGGTTCCGAGAGTGTAATGCTGATGGGCCGTAATCAGGCGTATTCAGCATTACAGCCTCCGACCTCTGGACATAACAGCGCGCAATGATTTTTCATTCGCAATTGTTTTTATAAAATGTTAAAAACCCGTCCAAAGGAAATTCTTGCCATCTCTGCTATCTTATTATTCTTTAAGCGCCGATCATTCAAAACGATTTTTTGAATCTTTTTTTTCATGTCCGGATTTGTGACATTACTTGGACGGACATGTTGGCGTCTTCGCAGCTTTGTCTCGCACGCTTAAAATCAGTTACCCAGGTGTTAATTGTACTCAATGCCGGAGCAGTATTACTTAAAACATTGTCTAGCTTGACTTTAATCTGGGTTGCTGTTTTCCCTTTTAAACTATTTCACCGCACGAGTTTCGTTTCTTTCTATTGTTGAGAAAATTTACAGCAGGGAAAATTCTAGGCGTTCTATTTTTGAAAAGATGATGAATACACATGTAGTAAGTTTTGTTTGCCATTTATTTTTAAGTTCTTCTTTTCGGTCAGTTATCAATCAGCCATCGTATAACATGACCATTGAGGTGAAAATTACAAGTGTAAAAATTATCAGTAACCGTCGACTGATCGAAAATGGAAAGGGGGGGTCTAGTGTCTCCAGTGATATCTATTTTTAGAATATATATGTGGGTGGTTCCATAAATAAATTACATTTTACAATTACATTTTTATAGTAAATCTCTTAATGTCTAATATAACAACTTAACAAGAAATAATATTCCACTTGAACAGTTTGTGGAGAACCCTAAAAATATCTATATCTGGATCTAACTTGGAATGCCAAATAAAAAAAAATCAAGTTCTATAATTCACCGAAACATTTGCAGTTTAGTTTTGTATGGAGATCGATTTCTTTCTCTATCCTTCTCTACCCATCGTGAATAAGAGGGATAAATAATGCTGACCTGTACCCACAGCCATAGCTGGATGAATGCCGATAGCATCGCATAATGCATTCGGCAATCAATTCGATATTTACATATCTTTACTACAAGAACATAATAATAATAGCGGAATCGTTTTAGAGATTCCAGTTCTGGAATACCGGGCCGCAGAATTTCAATTGAGAACGGCATTATTAGTGAAATATTTCACTCAGAATACTTGTGATGTTTGATTACGGAGAATGATTGATGATGAAAGCGGAGCACATGGGTTGAAAATCAGCGCGATGTTCCTAACGCATTTAAAATTCCATAACATTTCCAGCCTTCTACAGTTTGTAATTTGCAGCGGAAATTTGGTTGTGCTGTTATAATTTGATTTAGTAGCATTATTGCTACCAGGCTTTGTGTAAATAAATAATTGAATTCCTTTCATTAATTAACCTACATCAAAAATAGGAGATTATTAATTCAGCAGCGTATATACGTAATATCTTTAATTGGGAAGGAATCACGTAATTATGACATCTGTTCGGACTGCCAAACAAATATACAAAAATTTATAGATTAATTTACATGTCTATAGGAATGTTTCTCTGCTTATTAATATCTCTAATATAAAATCTAATATAAAATCATTGATCCTATTTACATTTACTTCAATCTGTTATTAATATGACACCGACTGAAAAAATATAATTATTTCGCAGTTTTGTACACACTATTTCACAGTTGTTACACAAATAAAACGTATTTGTTTTAATTTCTTCATACTTGTAGTTGCGGACGCCTGCATACATTGTATGTACAAATTACTACATATTAAGTTGGTAGTGGTTTCCTTCGGTGACATTAACTATTAACATTGGTATGTTTCAAAAAACTTTAAAATCTCTTTGATAGGTATATGTCTCACAAGCGCATTTGCCTGGTAGCGTAAGATTTGAATCATTTACTACGTTGCGTAGTATATTTCCGTAAGCTTGCCTGATGCTGAGCTTCTTTTTACTGTATATACATACTGAGGGGCAAACAACAAACATGGCTCTTTGGATGGGATAATGAAAGGACGGCATCGCACCCGCATAGTAATTATGCGGATGTTCATGGATGTCGGTAATCGTAAAAAGGCTCCGCTTGCTCAATTGCCCCTCTATGATAAAAAATGTTACGAAATGGAAACCGGTGGATGTGAATGGGTGTCGATAGTCACATTTAATACATATAAGCCTCTTTATAACTACCCACGTCGATAAACATCCACGCGGATGTTTACGCAATTACTATGCCAATGCGTTGCCCGCCTAACCTCCTTCAATGGCTGGAAGGAAAGGTTCTTCATAACCTACAGAAAATCAACACCGTAACCATCACCTTAAGTAATTTCATGTGAGTGATAGGTGCCACCTACATGCCCGTCAAAATCGGCTGTGATTCAACAAAGATATGAAGTTATATGATATGAATTTATTTTGGAAGAGGTAGTGTCATGTTGCATTGGAGGAGGTAGTGCCATACATAGTGCAGGATACGACATCCTTCAACTCAATGGAATTGTATTGTGGAGGTACCTATCACTCATAATACCGCCGTAAAGTGAGATATTCGTTTCGTGTGGTTTGTGAGCAGTCGGTGGCCCTTTGGGGAGGGGGGGGGAGGAGGGCAACACATCGGCACATTAATTATGTGGATGTTCATGGGCGTCGGTAGTCGTAAAATGGCTCCGATTGCTTGTGTGCCCACCTATTCTATAAAAAAATGATACCTGAAACAAATATTCCGCGCAATTTGTATTCATGCGTAATAATTTAATGATTGTTTTGCAATGCTAATTCAATTAGTTCGTTGATGATGGTTTATTCGACGGTGGGCCATGATGTCCCAAGGGGCAGTGTAATAGTTTAATGGCGTCAATTGTTCAATGTGCCTGTATATAACCGTACAGCTATTAATACTTAATGACGCAACGAACCATTTATGGAGGCGGATTGAAGTCGGTTGCGGTTGTTTTGTTAGTAATGATAAATACTACACAAACTTACGCAAAAACTGACATTTCTGTTCGAGTATGTGTCAGTATTCTTTGTCAACAAGTGACCGCTTTCGACAAAAATAATTTGATTTTTTATTGTAATTGACCTAGAAAATTTCAATATTATTGAAAGTCCATGCATGTCAATTATCTCTGGTCATCATATTGGGTTACATTGAATAAAATAAGATCATATGGATTCCGAAAGAAAATTTTGATAGCTTCCTTTTTGAATCACAATCGAGTTTGTGTTGCTGTTTTTATAATAAATTTTATTTTCTCAAAATCGAACATGAGGGTTATATGGATTATAAATAGTTTGGTTTCGTAATACGGAAAACAAATTTTAAAATCGAATAAGAAAAACGTGTGTATTTGGCCAGCCTTAGGGTAACAAATTCCTAATACAAAACTTTCCTTGACATTTGTTTTATAAACTAATGTTTTATAAATTAATGTTTTATTTCCGATCAATCACGACTCCGTTGCTACTCACAGTTCTATTATACCGACATCTGGCAAGCTATGATTTGAAAAAATGATTAATTTAGTCGATGGTGAACATTCTCTTATTGCAGAAAAGGTAAGCTTGTTAAGAAGTAGTGACATTTCCTCGTGTTTTGTGCATTTGGTGAGTTTTTGGTGAGCCATGTAAGAGTAAAAGGGAACGGGATGGCCCAATATATTGATATATTAATTGTGGGAACGTCTATGGATGTCGTTAATCGCCAAAAGACTTCGGTCTAGTATATGTCTACAAACATGCTCGTTTTTTTGCCCTCATAATACAATTATAAGAAGATTAATAGAAAAATGTTCTGGCGGATATCGGAAGACTCAACATATATCCACCAAATTTAACATTTCATTGACTATTATATTGAACAAGTTACTTACGAATTATTGTAGGTGTCTCCCTTGTCATTAACGACTGATAATACTACCGTCAGGCCTCTCGGCACTCGAAACCATGAACCCCCTCCTTTTGCAGTCGGGTAGTAAACAGTTATCTCCACTGGTCCGGTACAATTCATTTCCTTTGTTTCTCCCTCGAATCTTGTCCCGCTGATAAATTTCTCATAACTTACATTGTAAAAGCTTTATTGGATTCGTGTGTCGTTATTATTTTTAGGATTAATTTTGTTATTACTAGTTGATTTGTGACTTCTATTGTTATCAAAGAATTTGAGGAAACTACACTTCGCCTTTCTGATAAAATATATTTTTACAGATATATATTTTATAAAAGAATCGATAGCCGTCCAACCAATATATAGGTATGGTTCCGAGCTGCGCGTAATGTAGGATATTGCATTCACTGTTTATAATATTTTGGAAGAAGTAGTGACATGCATGGTGCACAGCACTACATCCACTTATGCGTCGGAATTGTGCCGCCACGACCGGAGAGGTACCCCTCGCTCATTTCATATCGGCGTAAAATGATAGCGTCACTGTCGCGTTTCGTGCGGTTTATGAGTTGCCGATGACCCATTGGGGGGAGGGAATACAGGAGGGCAACGCATCTGCGTAACAATAATGCGAATGTCCATTGGCATCAGTAGTCACCTAAAGGCTCCGGTTGCTCGCTTGCCCTCTTATGCTATAAAAAAACTACATTAGAGTAGGTATCCGAAAACACTGCAAACGTTCACTCAACAGTCAAAATGATGAACGAGTAAATAGTGTTACGTGTTTAATATAATCTGTTAGCGGCAATGCAGGGCTTAAGGTCTTAGGGACGCTCTCTGCCGGACGTCTGAGGATCTACGAAGATTATTACGATGTTTCGTTTTACTAAAAAGAAGGAAATGATTTATCTATATATAACGATAAAATCTGTATACTTGTCACGTTAGCCTAGCCCTGTGCTGCGTGCCGTATGGACTTGAGTTACAGGTACCAGACAAAGGAAATATATTACGTATTTTTATAGATTTAATACATTTAAGGTTTTTTAGTTTTTTTTTTATTTTATTTTTTTTTAAATTATATTTAAGATACATTATAAAAAAAATATATAACACATGCAGTTAGCAGTTGACTCCTGGCGTAAGACGACACAGATTAACTGCCATGTTACCATCTGAGCCAGCCGGCCGACTAACCATATTGCCGACCGGCAATATTATTTAAGAACAAACGAGAATTAAGAGTCCTGTGACCAACGTCCATATGTCTGCAAACGAAGATGTGCTGCCCTTCTTCACCCTCCCCGCAATGGGTATGCAGTATCGAGTGAGCGAGAGGTAGCTCCCTGATCGTGCCAGCTGAATTCAGCTGTAATTTAAGGCACTTCCTCTTACTACATTGAGAAATCAGATTATACCCAACACGAGATTGATAGATGTATATGACTTTTTTTATCATTATTTTACGCAAAAAATATCAAGCTAATGGGGATGATATTTGGCGTAGAAAATACAATCTGTAATAATAATGTAGACATCATCATCATCATCACAATGAGCCGGACGCCATCCCCTGCTGTTACTGTACAAGATTGTCTTTAAAGATCAGCAATCTCACATGTCTATGTAGCTAACAGATACAACAACCTCACATGTCTATGTAGCTAACAGATACAACAACCTCACATGTCTATGTAGCTAACAGATACAACAATCTCACATGTCTATGTAGCTAACAGATACAACAGCCTCACATGTCTATGTAGCTAACAGATACAACAATCTCACATGTCTATGTAGCTAACAGATACAACAATCTCACATGTCTATGTAGCTAACAGATACAACAATCTCACACGTCTATGTAGCTAACAGATACAACAATTTTTTACGACTTTTGAAAATAGTATAAAAGGGATAAATTTGATTGTTTGTTTGCATTAAATAGGCTCCGAAAGTACTGGACCGGTTTGAAAAAGTATATTACCCTTAGAACTGGTTCACATATTGAGGTCTTAAGTTTACGCGAATGTTAGTCATTATAATAAAACTATTTTTACGGGTTTTATCGCGGTTTATTAAATAATTTATGTAGCCCGACGTTTCAGAAGCTTATAATTCTTCGGGTACTTTTAAAAACTTGGTACGAAGCCCAAAATTCTGAAATGTTGGGCTTCATAAATAATTCAATAAACGTAGTTTTATTGAATGTTTTTTTTTTAATAAAACAAGATTAATTATCGTTGGCGTAATCAGAAAAAGGTATAGAAGAAACGTACCACGCTGTACTCATATTTTAGTTTCGCTATTTTTATTTGTCTGTAATGCAACACTACTTTGAAAAATGAAAAACAGTAGGTTACTGCTCACGATCTCTCTGGGATAAATAAAGAGTATAACCCAAAGCCCCTTCGTCAGGCAGCTGGTCACAAAAAGCAAAACTATTTACAAAGTTAATGATACGCTTTCCATACAAATGGTAGCGATATTTCAGCGGGCTAAAATAAAGAGAATGTGTACAAAAGATAAGTGACAAAACCGGTCAAGATCGTATTATAAATCCTAAGGGTTCGCAGAGATAAAATTTTATCGGAGTTTTCTTTTAGATTTTTTTAAAAATTCAGGGGAAAATGATACTTTTGACGACTATCGGACCTATGGTCATGATTGTAATACAGTGAGAGACACGTCAGCAACCCCCTGGCCTATAGTGGAAAGAGGAATGAAGGACGGCGTTAGGAGGCCGTGTCAGCATGGCAACAATAACCGTGATCGTCCACTGTCCTTTCTGTAGCAAAATAATTGATAACAAAATAGTAATGAGAACATTCAGCTTGTTATTGTGCAACCCACACGTCCTTTACAAAGTTATCGGTCCTACATAAAGTCAGACGTAGACTATCACTCTAAATATACTAAATCAGTTTACATTGTCTTATTTCATTCCATCTATACACATAGATATGGAGAGGAGGTGTGAATATGATCATTGGACTTCACTAAGAGGTAGCTCCATACTGCACTGCTTACGAATGGGGCTGACACGGTCGGCGAGATGTCTCTCGCTCACACGATGCTATCGCTAAGTGACAGCTACGTATTCCAGTGGTTTTTTTAGGGCGGGAGGATGGAAGGCAACACGTGTGAATAATAATTATTCTGATCTCTTTGGGAGATGGTAATGTTAGAAAGCTCCAAGTGTTAGTCTGCCCTCTTATTTTATAAAACGGCAGGCAAATCTGACGGCATGACTGAGAAAGTACGTCGATCATCAAAAAAAGCACCATGGTATTGTTATATAGGAATAATTCGAAAGTGATTATCCGCTATCATATGAATAGGATCAACTGCGAGGAAATATGACCCCAGAGCTGGATGTGTTCACATGCTATGAGTACAATGGAACTCACGACACTAACGCGATATTACAATCGTGCGTTATGTACGAAACAGCCATATCAGATATATTCTGAAGCACCGCCTCACACTCAATAGACTACATAATACCCACTCTAAATCTATCTGAGTGCAATTGGACTAGGCCCATATTACGTAATAGAACTAAATTTGCTGCAATCTGCCCAGCTTGAAATTATGTTTATTTTTTTCAAGTTTGTGCAAGGTAAAAGAAGAATATTTACCAGAAAACATTATATGAAAAAGAATTATACAATTTTTCTGCTTCTAAACTTTTATTATTTTTCGCTCACAAACTATAGGATGGATGAAGATAACGTATACATACTTACATATTATTAGTTTAACCCGAAAAAATGAATTACGATAGATTTTATTTAGATTAGATATAAACCCTGGAATACATTTAGTTATTTATGACATGTTTCATATTTTATATTTCCAACAACAAATATAATATTACAAAGATGAAACATTTTATTGTTTGTCTGTTCGATGGCATTGAATAGTCTCCGAAATTACTTTTACATTCTTTTGTCATTAGAATTTTCTATGGTGAGTAAAGACAGTACTATATATACTATAACATTTTCTAAAACGTTAGAGATAGTTATGATAACTTCGATAACGTAAGAAAAGGTGTAAAAAAATATCAAAGTATATCCTTATACACTCGCAACTGCAGATATTATTGACAACCAGCTATCCCAATAGACGTTGTTCTGTCATAAATTTAATTTGTTGTCATTATAACGTGTAATTTTTAAGAAGCCGAAAATAAAATTTACACTTTCACTGTTTTTTTAAATCAATTAATTAAATTTGTTATATTCTGTGTAATGTCCGTGTGGAGCCGGGACAGATTCCTAGTCACATTGTAGCAATTACTACGTTCCACATTCATAGAAATAGCTGCTAAGTAAAAAAAAGCACCTTTGTGTACATTTACGCTGTGTTGTATAGCTCATGTAAGTTATTGATATATTTTTGTAATGTGTACAACATAACAAATATTATTTCATTCATAAGCAAGCCGAAATCATCATTTTCGTATTATGTAAACACTTGAGCATACAAGAGGAACAAACCATAGCCCCATTACTGAGGAGTTAATGACGGAGCCTCATAATTTAGCATTAATAAAAGGTAATAAATGTACATTATCGTTGCTACTTCAGTGTTAAATAAATACATGTAATTGGCCAGAATATTTATTTTTAGTGTTAGGGGACAATCTAGTATTCTGAACTGTTTTTTTTTTATTCGGAAGGACATACTACTGATTGGCGGTGCATGTCCATCCTTAACAGTTCGAATGACTACGTAAGACTTTTTTGTCTTCAGGTTTAGGGAGACGATAGGGGAACAGACCCCTCTTTTCCCGCATATGGGAAGTGACAAACCGGAATTTTATTACGGGCGTTGTTTTTTGTGACCCTATGGTGATTATTATTGGGACTGAAAGGGGGGAAACGGTCCCCCTCCCCATACTGGTAGGACGGCGCGCATACGATGCCGTTTAATTTGCGGTGTCGTAGATAAGGATAATTGAGCTCGTATAATGTTTGGCTTATTTGAGGAGGCCGGCCTTCTCAGCCCCCCCAGTCTGACGGGAGGGGTTGATTTGCGCTACAAATCGACAAAAGCCGTGTTCTTGATTTATTTATTATTATTAGAGCTCTCTACAGTCGCGTTATTTTATTTCTATAAATCTAAGCTCTCAACTTACGGATTCGAACCCGGGCTCGTTTCGGTAAGCGGTGTGTGAGTTTGTCATTTTGACAGTCACATGTGTTATAACTGTGTTACTATATGTGAGATTTCAACGCTCGACCAGTACGAGCTGTGTTCATTGTATTGATCTAGCAGGAGAAAATGCATTTACGCACCATCCAGCCGACGCAAGGGGGCCTGAAGTGTGTGTCGGGCTCAGGTCGTGAAGCGATAGCTACTACCGACTAGAACCTCCGATCCGTTAGTTGGCCCTATTGGCATTTTACTGCGGACGCGTGTCTGGGTGTGGTTCTGAACTGTTTGATGAGTACATGTATATGTATCCATAGCCATCCATATAATTGTTATCTAGATGTGCTATTCTACACCCTCTCTTTCTCCCAATTGTTTTTAGGAAACTCACAAACTCACAAATCATGCTCTGCGGGGATATCACATTAGCAAGAATTACCTTCCCGGTCGTGTCCGACAAATTCGGCTACAATTCACAAAGATAACATTTACTTGCTCAATCATCATCAAAACATTCATGTTTTCAATAGAGTGCCACAGAGCTAATTATTCTGGTTATTGTATATTCAGCCGCTGCCAGTCTATTTGCGTGTACCATCGCTCTGCCCAGACGAAACAATATTAAATTATAATTTAATAACTCTTTTTTTATAGAGCTTGTGGGCAAAAGAACAAACAGATTACTTTACTATTACCGACACCAATGAACATCAATATAATTACTATGTTTGCTATACTTTTAACATTGCCCCCCTAGCCTCTTCCCCACCAATGGGCCACCGGATACTCAGAAACCGCATGAAATGCGACACTGAGGATGTTTGAAACTTTATGCCGTTACAGTGTGAGCGAGAGGTACCCCCTGGTCGTACCGGCCCATTTCAGCTGCAATGTATCATGGCACTACATCTTACAAAATGACATTTGTGAGATATAAATGTGATTGCGGGACCCTGTGAGGATGTCCGCCGACAGGAGCGATGTCCGCGGCATTTTCTTTAAGCCCTCTTTTAAGGGAACGCCGACACACGCCATCAACCCGCTTTTCCTGAGGGATATAATCATAATTTAAACAAAGCGGTCTCGTTCAGCGTTCTTTAGCTTTCTTGACGTTTTGATTTTTCATTGTAATATTAAGTTGAAAAATATATAATGACGTCTATGGAAACGAGGTAAATGGCAAACTTTTCTTTTATACAAAAAAGTATAAAGTTTTTTATTGTTCCCCCTGCCACATCGGTCCTGGAATCCAATGAGGTGTGTGAGACTCGCGGATGAATTGAATACCCACTAAAACCCTGCGGGTGCCGTCGGCCGCCAAAATTGGATCCCCCGAACCTGCCGGTAACAGTTTACCACGATGACTGGCCGCTCCTTCAAAAGGGACGGTACTCCTCAAAACGGAAGGGCTGAAACAGTAGTTCCGACGTTGGACTCGCGCAGTGGGTTCGGGTGTAGTTCTTACTATTGTCAATTTTATTTTATTATTCGGTACTTATACTTGAGGTCCTCTACCGATGATAAAAGGAGCTGATAAACCTACCGCCATTAAGTCGGTACCCTAAAGTGATACGGTGAACACTATCGATTACTAAATACGGTATATAACAATTTTCATTGTTGCCTATATTTATGCGACAAAATCCAATGGCCACAAAAACAGAATGGGGTATATTATTAATTACATTCAGAATGAAATATCACCTTTGTTTTATTTTAATTTATTTTATTTGGACCAAATTACATATTTTATAAAAATCGTTTCAGTAGGTTCGACGTCCGCGCGTCTAACATCGTGATATACTAAATTATATAAAAGACGTGTGGTGTTTGAATCACTGTATTTTGTTAGCTTTTTACAGGAACTATAGTCATACCCTTTATTATTTTGTCTCTATATTCGTAAATAGTACATATTTAAATAATGAATACCATTCGCGTAAATATACAGAATGCTGGATGGGCCATTCAGGTTCTGGAGTGGAGGCCGCGTTTAGGAAAACGAAGTGTTTTTCGACCGTTCTCCAGGTGGGAAGACGATCTTCGTGCAGTAGCTGTTCAGGGATGGATGCGAGTAGCAGGAGGTCGGTCGTCTTGGCGTTCATTGAAAGAGGCCTGCGTCCAGCAGTGGACCGATAAGGGCTGACAGTGATGATGATGATGATAATTAAATATACAAAAACAATAGAAAATACTACTTCTATCACAGCATAGTATTTGATACTATTGTCATGATGAAAAAGAAAAAATAAATCTCGTCCTTTACAAAGATTGCCTATGTAATCAAGAAAGACAAATGTATGGCTAATATAACGGAAAATCGCAAATCTAGTAAAGTCCCAAGGTCCCGTCAGTACGAACGATCAACTCTGAAAAAAGGATTTTCCGTTGCGGATACACTGAATGCGCTCAATCAATATATATGCTATTATATTAGTAAAGGACTTCGCAAGTCTAATGGAATTTATAACATTTATTGATACGATACTGTCAATTGGGTAAAATATGGAAAGAAATACATTTTTGTAAATGAATTTACGCACTTGGTCTGGGTGGGATCGAGTAGATGTATGATCGGTACAGTGCGAACCGAAATCGGATCTAAGGTATTTTTTTTTTTGTTTTTGATGAAAGATATTTTTTTTTTCGGATGAACTGAATCATCACTATAGCCACATGGGTACTATCTGCTACGAATACTGAAGTGCCATGAACCTTTCACAAACAGGGCACACCCTGATTATGTAGATTGACGATGTCTAGGCAAAACGGATTTTAGACTTGGTTTGGATTTATAGAAACCTAGCTTTCAATAACCAATGAAAATACTTAAAATAGTATCTCCAAGATTAAAAGTGTTTTTTTTTTTACTGAAAAAGTTGTGAGTAAGAGGTAGTATCATACTGCCTCGCATCCATATTAGACCGCAAGACTGGGGGAGATACCCATCTCCCCATCGGAAGTCTCTCGCTCGTACGATGTTCATAAAAATGATAGCAATGCTATTGCGTTTCTTGCTGTGCGCGAGTTTCCTGGGATCCATTGAGTGGAAAAGAGGCAATAGTGTAAAGCATGTGAATAATATTTGTGCAGATGTTTAAGGGAAGGAAGGGTGGAGGGTAGTCAAGTATTTGCATAATCTTGATGTGGATGTTTAAGGGGTCGGTAATAACTAAAAAAACAAATGCATATTTAGCCGTAGAGCGTACTGCGTACTGTTAGATGGATTTAATGGAAAGTCATTTTAAAAAAATAAATTTTATTACTGCTAGGAACAAATAGTAAAATATTATAATTAACTTATTACAAATGGATATAGAAATTGTACGCGACCGTCAGGTCTGATGTATGGATAGAGACTGAGCTGCCAGGATAAGAGTAATGCTCAGGTTCCGAGAGTGTAATGCTGATGGGCCATAATCAGGCGTATTCAGCATTAAAGCCTCCGACCTCCAGACATAACACCTCCCCCTTTTAGAGAAGACTTGGGGTAGTACAAGTCTTCAGCTAGAGGCGACTCCTGGTGGGAGCACCAGAGTTCGTCTCCGTCGCGGTGTAATTATAACCGGGTGCAATACATTGACGCTACTGAATAGTATTGCATTGGTCACATCTTGTATTTGAAATGAAAGAGTAAGTAGGGTTGCCTCAAGCGAGTTAAGTATTTCATTTACGGTTGCCAAAATTAGTAACCCATTCGTGGTTTCCGTAATATTGTCAATAACCCGTGTGAGCTTGCCAATAGCCATGTTAAGATTCAATTCGTTTTCTTGAATTTTATGAATACTTTTATTATATGTTGAGGTTAGTGATGAAGTGATTAATATATTTTCCTTCATAAACCCAATTAGTTGTTTTTCACTCTGCTGTAATGATTCTATTGCTTTATTGTATTTTAAGCCATCATCTTCATCTAGATTGCCGAAAATTATATATGCCTTAGTAGTACTAGTAATCTGCATAGGAGCTCTATTAGCCTGTATAAGGGCTTTGTTTTCCTGGCAGGATTTGCACTGTTTAACATAAGTTTCTATGTCACTGCGCATTCCCTTCCAATAGTACATTTCTTTAATTCGGCTATGCATACGGGCAGAGCTCAAGTGGCCCGCCACTGTGATATCGTGATTCTCAAATAAGATTTTCTTAATTTCAGTAGATGTTGGGTATATTATCTTATTATGATATATATTGATTTTAATATTTGTATTATTAAAAAGATATGGCAATATATTATAGATTCTTACAAAGGAGTGTTTTCCAAATGGATTTTTCAAGAGATGCTAATCTCTTTCACGTCTTTTAAATTGAGAAGTTCGTTGCGAACATTTTTCAAAGTTTCGAATATTTCGGGATATGATGGTTCGTCAAAATTATGTACTTTGGTAAATAGCTAATACTAATGTATGTTATTTATTTCTAATTTATGGAATGAGAACAATTCCTTTTCTGTTTCGTTAACAGTTTTGTAAATTTCAGGATCGATAAGGATTTCTTGTATGTAAGGGTTGGATTCGTCTAAGTCTAATGACGATGGGACTAGGATAATTTTATCTCGAGTTTTTATTAGGCTTTGGTTATATTTTTCTATTGTGGTGCTAAGTAGTTTATCTTTCTCCTATATGAATTTCAAAAAGGTTGAATAATCATCGATATGTTCATTATTACTTTCACTAGTCGAGGGTTGTGGATCAGTACTTAGAGTGTCAGGATCAGGGATAACTGTTTGATCTCGTTGAGGCAGGTTATTCAAGTCATTTTCTATTTCCTCTCTAAGTATGTCTGGAATATTAGTAGGCTCCATTTCCGGAAGAGGTAAAATGTCATCGAACGGATTGTTTGTTTCGGCAGGTATTTCTTCGGGATTGAATGATGCCGGCGATACTAGTAAATCTAAAAGGTCTCTGTCTAATTCTTGTGGAGATTCTGTCGTGACTGGTTCTTTTAGGTTTACAGGATATCTGGATAACGCGTCTGCATTCGCATTAATTTTCCCCTTTTTATAGTGGATGTCATACTCAAATTCTTCGAGTTTGAGACGCCATCGGACTAACCTTGATCCAGGATCCTTGCAATTAAATAACCATTGCAAGGGCTTATGATCTGTTATTATTTTGAATCGATGGCCATAGAGATAGGGCCTGAATAATTTTGTGCCGAGAATTATACCGAGGCATTCTTTATCTGTTGTGCTGTAGTTGCACTCAGCTCTATTTAATGTGCGGGAGGCATATGCAATGGGGAGATCTAGTCCGATAGGCCCCTGTGACAAAATAGCAGAAATTGCAAAGTTCGATGCGTCACAGGTGAGAAGGAAGGGTTGTGCGAAATCTGGATAAGCTAGAATTGGTGCTGAGATTAATTTGTTCTTTAAGGATTCGAAAGCAATTTGTTGTTCGTTATTCCAATGAAATGGAGTATTCTTTTTAAGCAATAATGTTAGTGATTTTGCTAGTTTGGCGAATTCAGGTATAAATCTACGATAATATGATACTAATCCTAGAAAGGATTTGACTTCTTTTGGTGATTTAGGCGTATGGAAATTGGATACTGCTTTTGTCTTTTCGGGATTTGGTTTTACGCCGTCCTTTCCGATTATATGACCAAGGTAGGCTACTTCTTTCCGTAGGAATTCGCACTTTTCCGGCTGTAGTTTTAAATTAAAGCGCCTGAGTCTATCAAACACTGCTCGTAGGCTGTCAACGTGAGAGTTTAAGTCAAAAGAATAAATAACTATGTCATCTAGGTATACATAGCACCGGTTCCCTTGTAGCCCGGTGAGACAATTGTTCATGAGTTTATGGAATGTAGCAGGTGCATTCTTTAGGCCAAATGGCATTCTATTAAATTGGTAATGTCCCTGAGGGACTGAGACGCTGTTTTCTCTGAGTCCTAGGGAGAAATTAATAATTGATGGCAACCGGAAGCCAGGTCTAGCGTGGAGAAGTATTTACTTTTACCTAACTGATCAAGGATTTCCGAAATTTGAGGAATCGGATAGGT
>JAFELO010001551.1:34444-57810 GCA_017140195.1 Eumaeus atala
CCCCCCCGATGGATGGAATGGACCACCGACTACTTCACTAACCGCACGAAACGCGACATCGTATATGTCACTTTACGGCGGTATCAGTAAGCGAGAGCTTAATTCAGTAGTATGCCACTACCTTTTACAAACTCGATTATACTACTTCACTATTACTCGATCCTTAGCAAGAGTGGTACGCCTGCAATAAGTTCCAACGTCCACCAACGTCCTTTTCTACACAGAGGCTTGCTCAGACATTGCCTCAGGAATTCGAGTCTCCTCTGGGTGAAGTGGAACGGTATATGTGTCGGAGTAGTATTGTACAAACCACCGCATGACATAACGGCCATTTTCAAAAACAGGGCCGTTTTGTTCTGTAGCCGGATTATTTCCGCAATACGTTTTTAAATATGACGAACGCTTAGCCTCATTAAATATCTTGATTTTAGACAGTGATACTGACTGATACAGTTATGAAAATAAGTAATTTTTTTGTAGGAAAATAAAAAAATACTGAACTTGAATATTGTAAAAAACACAAACCTTCGAACCCTTTGTATTTTTTCTCTGTATCCTACGATCGGCGCCAGTATTGCTGTCATGTCGAGCAACGCCCCGAGTAAGATCAGAAGTTAAAACATTTCAAAGAGGCAGATAATGATTTATTTTAATTGAATAAGGCTAGCTTTGTTGAATAAGATATAGCGCCGAACACTCTTTGGTGGAAATTTTCTCAAGGGTATTCAATCCGGCTATTCGCTGGCCCTACAAACAAAACGACCCTGTTTTATGTCATGGCTAGCCGTAATGAAATACGGTGACTTTGACAATTCGACTGCGACATATACACCACCACCAAATGTAACGCTTTTTATATAGTGAACGAGTAATTCGAACCATTTAACTACTACCGATGCCCATAGACATACGCAGCTGCATATGCGGATGATATTAGGCGCCAACTGTCACCATATGCCGCCGACTACTCGTTAGTCCTGCTATACTATTAAAAAAGCCCTAACTTCAAGACATTCACGTATTGCGGACTCAGTGGAATCGATTCGCCTTTTATTTTCATTATTTAGGATTCGAATTGCAAAAATGAAAACGTACCTCTACGTACCGCCCTACGTGGACTACCTAGAGCAGTTGCCATTAACAGCACGCGAGCATCCGTAATGTGGTTGGTGTTGTCAACAACCCGAATGCAACCTAATTCGGGCCGCTGTCATTATCTCTCAGTACGTCTTCGCACTCTTCCCGTTGCCGGGTCGAGGGGGGTCCAGACCGGAGCTTAGCTCCCTACTGGAAATGTGCTGTTCGAGCCTCGTCAATACGAGGCTGTGGTTAATGCGAGGTCATGTTGACCTCTGAGTGCGTATGCACATATGTTTATGTGCCTGGGTTATTGGTATCTTTGCACGATCGGCGTCTACCCATTTGTCGGGGCACTCTCACAGGTCCCAGAGCGAACTGGGAAACGTGCTCCGACGCGTCCGCCTTTTCGAACAGGTTGCTCGACATCCTGCCGACAAAGTAATCAAGGGGCTCGACGCGCAGGTCCCTGAGTATAGTTTGGTTCCTCACGAACCTTGGAGCCTTGAACAGTTGCCGAAACACCTTGTTCTGAACGACACGGAGCTTCCGCTTGTTCGTATCGCTCAGCAAGTGATGCCAGGCAGGAGTCGCGTATGTTAGCCTCGATTTTATGTGAGGGTTGTAGAGTGCCATCCTCATTTTTAGTGGGATGGCACTCGCCCGCGGGAGCGGCGCCAGCCTGGCGGTGGCTGATCTGGCCTTTCTGATGGCGGTTTCGGCCTGACGAGCCATCGTGAGTCCGGAGTCTAGCACGACTCCCAAGTAGTTGGCTGTCCCGTGCCATGGACTCGCGATGCCCTGTACCTTGAGCGCACCTGGTGCGGTGCGCTGTCTGGAAAAGGTGATCGCTTGTGTTTTAGATGGATTGACCGCCAGCCGCCATTTTTGGAGACACTCCGGCAGGAGATCGAGGGTTCTCTGTAGTTTTTAGGCCGCGTGCCTCGTGTTAAGAGACGCGGCCAAGAAGGCGGTGTCGTCCGCGTAGAGCGCGGCGGTCACTCCGGGGGAAAAAGGCACGTCCCCGGCGTAGAAGTTGTAGAGGGCTGGCGAGAGACAGCTCCCTTGTGGTACACCTGCACGAATATATTTCCTCTCGGACAAGAATCCGTCCACTCTCACCTGGAATGTCCTGTCTGAGAGGAATGACGCAATCACTTTTATGAGAGGTTTCGGCACATTGCTTTGGATTAATTTGTATGTTAACCCGTTATGCCATACGGAGTCGAATGCTTTTTGCATATCGAGGAATACGGTGGCTACAGCTTCTTTCTTGTTTCTAGCCACTGCGATCAAATGGGTGACCCTGACCAGTTGGTGAGTGGTACCGTGGTTGGGTCGGAAACCGAATTGCTCGTCTCTGAGTGGTAGAAGGGGGGTGAGTTGTCTCAGTATGAGCAACTATAGGGTATTCGACAGAGTGGGTAGCAGAGTTATCGGGCGATAGTTGTCCGCTCTCCTGCTGTCCTTACCCTGATTTTGCAACATGATGATGTGGCCCAACTTCCAGCTAGTGGGGAAGTGTCCAGTGCGGACGATGCCGTTTAGCAGTCTCGTTACTGCGGCGATCGTCTTGAATTGAAGGTGTCGCAAGGCCATGTTGGTGATTCCGTCATGCCCGGGGCCTTTCTGGGTTTCAACCCCTTGATGGTGTTCCGTACCATGTTGGGTGAAAAAAAGTATGCTTCGACCGCGGCTTCGATCCGGGCGGTGTGCTCGGAATCGACCGGTGGGAAGGAGGTGAAGTGTGCCTCCAGATGGGTCGCGAATATCTCCGCTCTGTCTGGGGCACTGTATTTTGTAGTGCCGTCTCCGTGTTTTAATGGTCCACTTGGTGCTTTCTTCTTCGTTAGAGTGCGCGTCAGGACCCGTAGTGACTGCCAGTCTTCGCCGGCCTCCTCGATTCTCCTCGACCATCTGTCCGAACTTAAAGCCGCAAGTTCGGATTTGACCCTCTCAGTGAGACGGTTCAGGTGAGTCTTTATCGTAGGGCAGCGAGTAGACTACCATCTCGTTCGGGTGACTCTCTTCTCTTCGCGAAGGAGTTGGAGGCTTCTTGGCAATATGTCCTTGCCATTGGCGCCTGAGCACGAGAGAGTTTCGGTGGACTTCTCTAAGGCGGTGCAGATTGAAGTCTGCATCTCTTCGGCTAGTTTCTCCACGTCTTCCGCAGTGTTCACGGGGAAGTTCGGGGTGGAGTCGTGGAGGCGGGAGGCAAACCCTTCCCAATTTACCTTTCACCTGGGGGAGGGAGATGGCAGTTTACACGCCACGGTGTGCAATTCCGCCAGCACTGGCATGTGGTCAGAACCGAGGTGCTCCTCCAACACTTCTAGTGAGAAGTGACCCTCAATGTTCTTTGTGATGGCCACGTCCAGTACGTCTGGCTGGGACGCTTGTGGATCCAGATAGTAGGTCGATTCCGTGGGGACGTGGACCGTGTAGTCCATCTCGTCTGCGTCCGCGAGGAGACTCCTTCCGTTCGCGTTCGTGAGACGAGAGTTCCAAGACGGGCTCTTGCAGTTGAGGTCGCCGGCAATCACAGTCGGCTCTTCTGAGAGGAGCCGGTGGATGTCGGTGACGTCCAGTGCGTCACCCGGAGACTTGTAGGCTGCGAAGAGTCTGGTCGGCTTGTTGCCCGCCATTATCTCCACGCCTATCGCTTGGAACGATTTTATCGCAGGGACTGGGAGTGGCTGGTGTATGATGTCTCTTTTGACCAACACCATCACTCCTCTCTTCGCTCGGTCGTTGGGATCGTCGTATCTGTACGACGTGTAACCGGCGATGAAGAATCTCTGTCCGGGTCTCAAGTGGGTCTCGCTGATCAAGGCGATGTCGACCTCCTGTGCGCACAGGAGTTGAGTCAATAGCGCCCGTCTATTCGAGACGCCCCTCGCGTTCCAGAAGAGGATTCTCACCTTGTTTCCTGCCATTTCTGGAAGGTTCCAGTGATAAACTCGACCAGCTTGGTTATGCTGGCCATGGCTATAGCTAAGAGGCTGGAGCCGCTACTATAACTGTTATAAATTTCCATGGCCAACTCCATCAGGCTGGAACAGGTGTGGCCGATGAAGGCGGCCATCGTCGTCGTCTCCGTCACCGCTTGCCTTTCACGCGGTGTGGTCACACTGCTTGAGGGCTTCGGCTTGGGAGCCGGTGCGGGTGCTGCCGGCTTCGCCGCTGCAGGTGCGAGCGAGGTGGTGGGTTTCGGGAGGGCGGGTGCAGCGATGGGGAGAACGGGGTCTACCTCCATTTCTGCCTTCACTCCTTGAGTGACGGTGGCCTCCTTATTCTTCTTTTGTTTCTTCTTCTTCTTTTTCTTGGGCTTGAGCCCTGGGGTCTGAGCTGTGGCCTGAGATGAGGCCCTGGGGATGGGGTTATTCGCCTCCACCATTAGAGACGCGGCTCTCAGGCCTGTCGGGCTGTGGTAGCTCCACCTGTGGAGCTTGAGGCCGTTGGGCTCTCACCGTGGTGATACCCACCAGGCCGGCGCGCTTGTCGCGCGCCTCTCGCTTGAACACCGGGCAGGCGGTGCTGTTGGCCGGGTGAGCCCCGGCGCAATTCGCACAGACCGGCGGGTCCGTCTTGGGGCGCTTACAATCGCGCCCGAAGTGCGGTTCGCTATAGCGAACGCAGGCGATCCTCCGGTGGCATTGTTTAGAAGAGTGCCTAAACTGCTGGCACCTGTGACACTGGGCGGGGCCTTTCTTGTCCCTTCATGCGTCAATCTTGATGCCCGGTAAATTGAGCTTCTCAGAGACCTTGTAGATCTCTGTTATCGCTGCCTCCGTTCTCTTAATGAGAGCGAAGAATATGCAGCCGGGTCTGCCCTGCCTCGCCTTGATCAGGTGGGATCGCTCTAGCTCCTCCATGATTTTTTTATACTCCGCTCCTTCGGGAGGGAGTAAGAAAACCAGCTGAGTCCCTCTGTAGCCTCAAGGTCGCACAGGTACCTCTGTACGATCCGGAACTCTGCCTCGCTCTTAGGCAAGAAAACGCAACCCCTTGCCGAGGGGCTTGGCATTCGGGCTGTGGCCGAACAGTTGCCGCAGCTTGCCGAAATGTTGGACCCTCGACGACGAGCGGCGGGTACCTAGACTCACCCTTTTTTCGTGCGTCTGGGTTTTTGCGTCCGCGTCTGCGTTGGCCGGCGCCGGTCCGGCGCCATTGTTTGCGGTGCCACTGGAATGCGCAGGTAGCGCGCTCGAGGCCGGCGCCGCCGTCGCTTCAGCGAACGTGAGAGTACGAGCGGGACGTGGAGAGTCCCCGTCTCTCTTCCTCTCCAGCATCTTCTTGGGCGTCGACAAAGTAGGTGACGATGCACTTACCTCCTGCTCCCTGGGTCTTTCGTGAGGGACTCTCGTCTCCTCATGTGTCTGCGGGGTCGGCGTCGTCTCCTCCGCTATGCAGTCGATCTCGACGACTGCCGCTTCCGATGTTGTTGTTGTCGAAGACTGCGAAGCGCTGTCCTGCTCCATCTCGTCGCTGCTCGACGACTCCAAGGAACTGCTGCAGCTTCTTCGCCTCCTCGGGCTTGCTGGTGGCGATGTGGTTGGGGACATGGTCCCCGTGCAGGTCTCGAGGGCCTGCACTGGAGTGTACATTCTTCACCTACTTATCTTCAAAGTGGGCAGTCTGCGCGTGATAAATTCGGTGGCCTCACGGTCGCCGGGCGGTCCAGTTGGCGGTGTTCTGCACCGAAACTTCAAAAATTGTCTTCAGATTGGTTCGTCACGCAATGCAGTTTCTTGCAGACTGAGCCGATCCTGTCGTTCTATGGCGGCCCTTACAGAATATACTGTAAGTATGTCAAGTAAACCTAAAGGTCCTAGTCCTAGTCAGGTCAATGGAAAGTACCCTTATAAGAATTTATAGATTGACATGACTATGTCAAGTCAATCATGAAGTTTGATAATAGGTGAGGTGATATAATCCAAACATAATGGATAACTATAGTGCAGAGACCGATATAACTAATTATATCATAGAAAAAATATTATTACAAATTCATATTATTTACAATTAATTTCATGCAAAATAAGTGAACACTCCAGTAATTGTAAGTTTGTCAACGTCTATAATTTGTCATGTTCGTACCTTCCATTAACACGAACCTCGGTTTGCGAGTCCAATAGCTCACCGACCCAGTTTGCTACAGAAATATGTGTATAGAACATGTATACTGATTAAGACGATGGGAGTCCTATTAAATGTGACAATTATGGGTCGTTCCTATTAGGCTATTGTGGCCTATTATATTACGAAATTTGAACGTACACAATCTAAATCGAATTCGTAACGAAGTCATAAAGCAGAGAACTAAAATATCTAATATCACGCCACGAATGCGCTCTCTGAAGTGGTAATGGGCTGGTCACACACTCAGAAGAACCGATGGCAGATGGGCCAGTAAGGTTCTGGAGTGGAGACCGCGTTAAGGAAAACGAATTGTTGATCGACCGTTCACCAGGTGGGTAGGTGATCTCCGTGCAGTAGCCGGTCCGGGATGGAAGCGAGTTGCAGGAGATCGGTCGTCTTGGCGTTCATTGAAAGGGGCCTATGTCCAGCAGTGGACCGATAAGGGCAGATGATGATGATGATACAATCTAAAGTTTTATACTGCCAATAAGTTAATAGCTGTGAGCTCACGACTCGGCTTACGAGTGATCTCGCTCGTCTCGAATCTCAATTACGGTAATAAAGCGAGTGAGGCTGAGTCGTTTCTGCACATACGTCGCTACTTTCCCACGTAATTAATACAGTGTAGTGTGTGTGATCGTGTATGTGTGTAGATGTATTGCTGTACCGAATACTGAACTGGAAGTTTAAAGATACAGAAATTTGCAAAACAACGAAAAATTGGTAGACATTTGTTTAAATGTCTCTAAGATTATCCTTATGCTGTCACACATAAAAGGTTCTATCGAGCTTAGTCCGTGGGAACAGGTCGTCGGCTGTTCTGCAAGATGTCCGACCATGAGCTCCAGTTCATTAAAATAAAAGTGGACAAAATGATGATCATTATGAATAATATGTTGAGGTATTGACATGCCATAAAGAAGTTAAATTGGGCCGGCACGCAACTATTTTATTCATAATATCATCACTAAGTAACAACATTACAAGCTCTTTGTAAGTTTCTAGTGGTACAATGGAGAGGCAAGGAATTGACAGTGTATAACCGTCATAGCAATTCTGCATACCCGCACTGTGTACCTGTGTGGACGTAAGCTATCGCCAAAATGCCTAACGCATGTCTAACGTAACACAAACAGTAAAAATATTATTTCTTCAGCTCTAAAGACTTTGGCATGCTATGGTGTGTATTGTAGAAACGTATCATTGACAAACATAAAATTAAAATTTGAAAAATAGACACTTGACATTATTAATTTTTTCGATAATCAAAAGAGCTGTATTGCTATCAATTACCTATAGACATGTTAATAATTATAGAATTGAGCTACTATTTTTTATTGGTCTTAACCGGTATGTGTCTTATTATCTACTGCGCTAAAAAGAAAATACGACCAGAAGCCGTTTTAAATACTTCTTAAAAGAAAACCCATTTAGAAGTTGGCCAGTAATTTGGCGGTTCTGACCTCTAAATAAATACTTTATATCGAAGGTACAATTTACAAATACAAAGTCAGCATTTTACTCAGTAGCATTTATACTTTTATCAACTTTTAAACATTTTGACTCCTTGCAAAGTTAAACTAAATTATGTCGGCGGTCCCGAGGTTGGCGAAACACATTCTATTTTATTCCTATTTTTGAACGTAATTTTCTTGTTGCAGGAAATTATTTTTAGCTGCGACTTTTGTTTATGTTATGCTAGATATATTATAGGTATTTTCTGGTTCAGGTAGTCGATAGGGGGACAGACCCCCTCTTTTCCCGCAGATGGGAAGAAATGTAACGGATTGTCTGTGGGCATACCCTATAATAATTATTTTGGAACCGCAAAGGGGGAGACGATCCCCTCCACCACATACTAGTAGAACGGCGCGCGCACGACGCCGTTTAAAATGCGGTGACGTGGATAAGGATAATTGAGCTCCTTTATTGTTTGACTCTCTCACCTTCGTGGTACCGCCGTCACCACGACAGAGAGAGAGAGAGAAAGAGAGAGAGGAATCGGCGGAGAGATAGAGATACCAATCGGGTCGTACCAACCTACTTCAGGTACAATGGAACATAGTTTTCTTACATATAATATAGTAATAATTCTTGTAAAAGATTTCGGAACTAGCGCCATATACTGGCATTATCATATTGAATGTGTACTTAAATTTTAGTCAAAGTTTATTCAGAATTGGGTAAAAATTCTCCGTGTTCTCCCCCGGGCATACAAAAACAAGGCAAGTTACACAATTGTTTGCGACAGCGACGTTAGTCTTGTAAAAACATAAAACACCTGTAGAGCAAACGCCGTAGCCACAAACCGAAATCACTTAAACTTTTAAAGTAAACAACGAGGCTTTAAATGGAATTTGGCGTTAACACTGATTTAAGGTCACACTTTAAGGCGATAAAAAATCAGTTGACCTAAAATCCGTGTTGTGTGTAGGGTATTATGTCTTTTATTGCGGTTTGTAGATGGCAATGTATTTTACTGCTAAAAGTGGGTCGACAAATTTACGTAGCCTTGTTCAGATTTTACTAAAAGATTAACGCAATTGTTAATATGTATTCTAATTAATAGTTTTTTTAAATTAATTCACAACAACTCGAAAGTGTCACGCAGATAAGATGATTCAACTGGACGTCTGACTGTCTTTATAGCAAGATAACTATCAGAAATAATCTACACTTTATTATCCTTACAATATATGTATGAAAACTTCGCAAGCTTGCGTTCGGCTAGCTATTTATTACACAAATAAATTTCGCAGGGAAACCGTCCTTCAGCTGGAATTGTGGTAACCAGGTAGTCCTCCCAAACGAATTAGGGCTACAGTAGCCATGTCTATAGACAAATGCCAACTGCGAAACACATATTATGGTGCATATAATGTGTAAAATATATAAGTGTGTGCACATACACATACACAAGCCCTGTCTATTATCTATTTCCTTATTCCGATAGACTGGCTGTCCGACACGACCTGACTTCAGGCTGTTCATGAGACATTGGAAAATCCTAATAACAGTCCGGCCACTGCACGGAGATCGTCTTCATCAATTATCAAATTAAACGACCGGCTGGCTCAGTTGGTAACGTGGCGGTTGGTCCGCGTGTTACGTCACAGGTCGCAGGTTCGAATCCCCTCTAGGTCATGGATGTTCATATATGTGTTATATGTATTTTCTTTCCATTGACCTGACTAGGTCAATGGAAAGTACCCTTATAAGTATTTATAGATTGACATGACTATGTCAAGTCAATCATGAAGTTTGACAATAGGTGAGGTGATATAATCCAAACACAATGGATAACTATAGCACATAGACCGATATGACTATATCACAGAAAAAAAATATTATTACAAATTCATATTATTTACAATTAATTTCATGCAAAATAAGTGAACACTCCAGTAATTGCAAGTTTGTCAACGTCTATAATTTGTCATGTTCGTACCTTCTATTAACACGAACCTCGGTTTGCGAGTCCAATAGCTCACCAACCCAGTTTGCTACAGAAAGACGAGTATAGAACATGTATACTGTCCGTCCACTGCACGGAGATCGTCTTCATCAATTATCAAATTAAACGACCGGCTGGCTCAGTTGGTAACGTGGCGCTTAGTCCGCGTGTTACGCCAGAGGTCGCAGGTTCGAATCCCCTCTAGGTCATGGATGTTCATATATGTGTTATATGTATTTCTATAATAAAAATCTTAAATATATAATATTTCTTAAATCTATAAAAGTATAAAATATATTTCCCTTGTCTAGTACCTGTAACACAAGTCCTTACGTTACTTAACACAGGGCCAAGCTAACGTGGTGTCCACAGATATTATTATTATTATATTATATTTAATTAAATGTTACTGTCCATTTATCACAGTAGAATTTATCTAGGATCATAATTAAATGGCTGTTCGTTGATTTGCAGTAAGCATTTGCTGCGTATCGTGAACCCCCTGAATAAATGAAAAGGTCGCCGCAAGAATTTAATTACAAAATTGACTAAAGTTCGAACTGCGAACGAACAAAAAAACTAAGTTCGGTATTGTTACATTCGAAATTTTTCATATAATAACGGTAAAGTGTCTCGGTGGGAAAGTCTTATGAACCGCGGATGAACATAAAACTTTGTAACGTGAATTCGTCTTCTTAATCTGTTATAATAACTTGTTACATGTAGCCACGTCATAATTGTGACTACTTTCGGCATTTGAGTTTTGAGTAGACAAATTTGAACAATACATTGTACACCATAGAGTAAAAAAAGGATCTTTCTGCGAAACAATCGTTTTCCAAAAAGAGGACACAGAGTGAGCCAGACCGGAGCGGGTAGATAGGCCCGATTCTTCGACGACGTACTGTAGTGCATGCGAATGCGCTACGCACCATTTGTCAGACTACCGTCTTTGCTCATCGGAATAGGGAAATGAGAAAAAAGCGAGTGCACCTGTACCTTCGCGCACATATGTGCACTATAGTGCAACTCTTCCAATGGAAATATGGAAATGGCTAGCGCAGCCGCAATTCGACTGGCAGAATAATATTATTATATAACGTTGTGCCTATAAAATCTATTTCAAGACTGTTTCGGCTAAAACACTACTTGTCAAACAAGTTTCAATTCAATCATCTTCTCACTTTCCTCTCTACTCACGTGTAACAGAAATTAGATGCTTGTTTCGTCGTAAATTGTCTCGTCTATTAGATTCTTTCACAGGAATCTCTTTGACGGAGGCAACGACGTAATATGTTTCAAAATCCCGCTTAACTTTGTCCTTGTACGAGAGGCTTTGTGTAAAATATTACGACGTCATAGTAATTATACCTACTTCTGGCTTTGAATACTTTATAATAAGATGTTTTCACAATGAAGATTTAAATTATAAGAAGTGTTAAAAAATTAAACCTTTTCAAAGATCAACACAAATGAGTGTAATAATTATATTTTTCAAGAGCGTTTATTTTTTATTTCATAATTTTTAGTTTAAAAGGTACAGAACAGATTTTGTTGAAATTGATAATCTTGTTTGTGTTTCAAACAGTGCCTAAATTCGTTTGCGGCTGCCCCAAAGTGCCAGTGGTAAGGATTTTAGACCATTGAGTCCAGGTTGCGATCCCCGTTTCGGGCCAAACAAAGAGTGTTACAATTATTTTTCAATTTATAGTAACAGTCCAGAATTCGGAAGTTGGCGGTGTTACACCCCCGTGCCTCAGAATGTACGTTGACCCGTGGGCCTAGTACCTTATTTCTCTCCAATCGTGTCATATTAACGTCCCACCTTAGTAGCAGGATGAGAATAAAAAGTGCACTCATATATCTACACAAACACTTGTATAATATGTCTTGCACATGAAGCTCTTCTCAATACAAATGCTGCCGAAATTCGGTTAGGATGACCCTAGGGCACAGCATATTTTTAACTCAGGAATACAAGTTTTGCTACATAATAAATGTGTAAGTAAATTGTATTGTTTCACCATTATTTTCTCTATACACAACACGTGCATTGCTCAGTTTTAATTAAATTTTGCACAAATGCGAAATATGGCGTTGTACTTATTTACTTAAACAGTTAACATTATTAAATATTAAATATATTACAATTACATATTGTGTGCACTCTCCACACAAGTACATTTTGTAATATTAATATATATTTACTATGCAGACTAATTTATATTATTTACAATTAGCTTAGTATTTGTTTTACATATTATTTGCAGCTTGATTGTCCCAGTTACTGGGATCCAGTACGAACGGTATAGTAGCTTCTTTCTCACATAGTGCTAGCCAAAATGTGATAGCTAATAGCTATGCTCGAGGCGTGGATGACAGCGACTACATTTTGTAGTTTATTGATGATACATTGCGAGATGTGAGATGTAGGAGTATTCCCAGCCAATATATCAATCATAATCTCATCATTGTAGCGTCTGGTTCTTCGGCTATTTATGGGTGTCAGGATGCTTCGAATGCCCGTTTGTTTCTATGTTCTCAAAATATATTATACTTTGAAGTTTTTTTTCATTTTGCGGGACTGTTATGTCCCAGACGTCGGAGGGGAGTACAAATAACGTGCCTTGCGCAGCCTTCGCCACCTGGCCAATTTTCACCCAGAGTTAGAATGGGAACATGACTCAATTATAGGACCCAGACGTCGAAATTCTCATCGATCACCAAGATGTCCATGCGCTGATTGACGTGTCTTTGAATAGTTGGCCGATGGCACCCATGTAATTTTTATTTTATTTATTTTATTCCCGACGAAGCAATAATAAGTCCCACGTTTCGACTACTTGAAAGTCGTACAACATGAATGGATTCCGAAAGTACTATCATTTATGTGTACTGCTCTTATGTGAGATATGGATATACATCGTATTATACACATAGATATAAAAATATTGAGGATACTGTTATGGCATAGCCATAAATTAGTCTAATGGGATACCAATATATTAGCCGCACTGGGCCAGCTAATTTATAGCGCCGCCACTAATTTATTAGACGCCACTGCTAGTGTTATCATTCAACTGGGCAAGTTAAGTTAACAAAAGGAGTGGTTTGTGAGAATCAATTGAGCCCACTAATATGAAAACCAAGAAACACAAAAGTCTGGTATGAAAAATGACACTCAACTGTTTATATTTTATTTATATTTCAATTTACCCCGCATGATGCATGATCAAGACTAACGTAACGACAACAAATACGTTATAATCAAGCTGTCCGTATTGTATCATTGAACAAACATGCATACTATACCGTAGTGGTATTGTTTGAATCGCCGTATTACATTGCGACTGGCCTTTTTAAAAAACAGGGCTGCCTTGTTTCATGCAAGTTTGACATTGTAAGACGTTTAGTCCCACAGAATATCTTGAATTTAGGCAGTGGTAGTATTCAATACAACCATGGAATTAGGCAGTCGGGGAGCAAATAAAAAATAACCTAAACAGGAATGTTTAGGTAACTTTTGTAACCTAAACCTGCGAACCTATCTGCGCATAGTTTTTTTTTTCTATTTCTGTATCTTCATCAATCAACGCCATTATTGTTGTCATGTCAAGCAACGCTACGGGTATTTAAATAAGGAACTAAAAAGTCAAGGAGGTGGGTAATGATCCTGTTGAATTCAGTATGGCTAGGTTTATTGAATAACATACAACGCTGAACTTATTCTGGCGGAATTACGCTCAGCCATATTCAATCCGGCTAATAGTTGCCCCGCCACAAAACGAAGCAGCCCAGTTCTTGAAAATGGATAACCGTAAATAAATACTGCAATTTAGAGAATCCGATTGCGATACATATATAGAAAAAAAAATAGTACCGTCACGCCTACTATCTCACATATAAGATACATGTATAAGCTCGATAAACATAAAAATGTAAAATATCATCTATAAATCGTTAAGCCTATATTTCTGTTCAACAAAAGCACTTGGAGAAAAATTACGAACATTTCAGCATTATAAAGTCTAAGCACTGCTATTTTTCGGGATTGGTAATATTTATGAAGACAAAATTGTACAAGGTAACACTGCATAACAAAGAAAGTATAGTATCTATTTTTAGACAGCACTGGTGAGGTTCTACAAACCCAACACGGGTAAACATCTATTGAACAGCGTGTTTAAATCAGTAAATCTGTAAATCTCAAGTTTCTTAACTTTCTCCAGTACAACATTATCTCAGAGTTATAGCATTATCTACGTCGGTAGTCATGGAAACGGTAGTCTGAACAAACTGCTTTATCTTAACTGTGTAGTTTTGAAGTTAATTATACGGAACAAGAACTCGGCTATTCTGAGACTTATATCCACAGACAAAACCATCTAATTAAGATAGTTGTATATATTTTTCTATTATTTCCTTCGCTGTGATTTTTTTTCTTTTCACTCAACTGTGTCAGGGAACAGGTGTATTGGTATTTTCTGACGAATGTTACGTCAGGACCTGCATAATAGTGTCGCCCTGGTTGGAAAGTTTTGGATCAAAAGGGTCGAAATAAGATTTAATCCTGATTCAATTCTTCATTAAAAATTGCTTTTAAATTAATTTTTGCGATTCCGTACTTAAAAGAAGATAGAACCCTTATAGCATCCCTTTTTTATCATTATTTTTTAACATTTTGAATTATTGATATTTTGTTATTGTTAGTTTTGTGTGTATATTTTAAATGGCATCGTATTAATATGGGTGTAAACCTGAAATAAAGAATTCATTATTATTATTTGTCTGGCTGCCCGTCCGCCCGTCTATATGTCTCTCAAGACCTTTCATACATAACTTTCAGCATATTTTATATAGCATAGGAGGATAAATATGCAGTCGGACCCACTTGGTGAGTACCCACACGTAATAACACCTGATATGCGAACAACGGGATATTGGCTATGCAGACAACTACACGGAACGCGACAGCTCAGCTGTTTGTATATGGCGTGTGCGTGAGAGGTACCTACCCCGGTCGTTCCAGTCCAATTGAATGCAATGTAGCTTAGAATGTAATCTCACTAGAACATATATTTTGATATCCCTGACAGACATTTCAATGTTATTTATATGTTTATTGATAGGCACAAGTTCCTCCCCAATCTGCTTGGTTTGTAAAGTTGTTATAAATTCATTCGGGACTAAAGTTAAAGTTTATCTTTTGTTTTCGGCTTCCGTAATTATAGTAGTTTCAAATTTTAAATTTGTTGGGTATTGTTTCCAGTTATTACCGTTTCTTTTCAAAGGAACCTATTGCTGTTGGCGACGCTTTTGCCCTCGCCCCTACAGTTCGTCGAATCTATCAAAGACTTTTTTGTTTTCTAGTTTTAGGGAGACGATAGGGTGACAGACCCCCCTTTTTCAGGCAGATGGGAAGAGATGAACCGGAATTATATTATTTGCGTTATCCTATGGTGATTATTATTGGGATATGTTGGAAAGGGGAAGCGGTCCCCCTCCCCACACTAGTGAGACGGCGCGCGCACGATGCCGTTTAAAGTTACGGGACGTGGAAAATAATAGTTGAGATCGTTTATTGTTTTGGCTTGTCGGAGGTGGCCGGGCTCCTCCCCCACCCTCTGACAGGTGGGGTTGATTTGCGCTTCAAATCAGCTAGAAGCCGTGATCATTATTTAATTATTAGTTTTAGAGCTCTCTAAAATCGAGTTTTATTTTTTCTACATTCGTCTAAGCTCTCGACTTACGGATTTGAACCCGCGCTCATTTCCGTAAGCAGTGTGTGAGTTTGTCATGTGTACATATGACTGGTTCTATCAGGAAAAATTCATTTACGCACCATCCAGCCGACCGATATAAAATCGTAAATTTTAAAGTTACAATTTTATATAAAATCGTATTTGGCGATTCGCCCGTAAATATGAGGGTCCCAACCTTAACATATTATGTACTAAAAGTTTCTCTAGAATTTCTTTATCCGTTGGTAAAAGCCGCATGAAAAACCGTTGTAAATTTTGAGAAAACACTAATTGTAATGTTATTAATAGAGCCTGGCATACCATAACGTGGCTTTAGAAAATTCTGTTATGCTTGTACATTCCTATGTAAAGTTTCAGGTACATGGGAACGCTGGTCGTTTTTTCTGGAACATTCTAGAACACTGGCACACATGTCAGCCCAGTCTATATTTGTAGTGTACTTTCAAGTAGGTGGCAAGTCGTTTGTTACAATTATGGTTTTAATTATCCATTTTGGTTTCATTTAAAATTTAAAGGTATTGTTTTAATTTAAAGCAGTTTTTGACTGTTAAAGTATTAGTAACATTTCTTTATACTGCAAAATTTGTTAAATAAATGTTAAATAACATGAAAGATATTAGTAGTCCTTCTATAGCTAAGCTAATCTTTAGCTGAAAAATGTATACGAAATATTGTAAGTGGTAGTTGTATTGCTGTCATGGTGACAATTGGCTACTACGTTTCGGACCATTTGCGATACCCCAGTGGACCATTCGGACGATGAGGAAAAGTACAGCTAGGCATCTTGCTGCTGTTTTGATTGCCGTAATTTCTAAAAATAACTAAGTCTTTTCTGCAGTAATGTCTCTTGAATTTATATATAAAGCAGGTTTTACACTGCATCAAAAATAAAAAAGTGCTTTATTTACAGGTTTTCTTAATCCTCGATCCGATGATTTCCCGCGATCACCTGCCAACTATGGACTGATGGATCAAATAGCGGCCCTTCATTGGATAAAAGAAAACGTGGCAGTGTTCGGCGGTGACCCGACCAACGTAACACTAATGGGGCACGGCACGGGCGCCGCGTGCGTTCACTTTCTATTGACGTCTCTTGCCGTCCCGGAAGGTAAGTCATATAATTAAAAATAAATACAAATCTTTTATAACAATTCAATTACTATATTAGTGCCCTATTGTTGAGAGTTACTCCATAAAGTGACAGGATAATGACAGTTATGCCCAGGTATGACCTCACGTCAGTATATGCGGCCTGTAGCGCCTGCGAGGTTCTAGCAGGAATGCGGTACGTTAGATGAACATCAGATGAACAGTCCCAGTGCGCACATGCATTGAAACACGTTATATTAACTCTAATATGCTCTAGTTGCGGAACCAGACGTGTATATATTAATAATGTATATCAATTGGATAATAATTTTGGTGAGTCATCTGTGAGTACAACACTATATTTTAGTTACAACTTGGTTTACGTACTTTTCTGCTTTATCTACTCTCAGAAGTATTGTGGTTGTTTTTATTTGCAGATCTGTGTACATGGGTATGTATGTGTGCGTGAGCTTTGAACACGTTGAATATTATTTAATTATGTCGTATATTTAAAAATATATTTACAAGGGGATACACTTACTTTTTATGATTTTAAAAGTTTTTTTTGTAATGTAAGTAAATTAGCATTCGGAGGCTTATGCACCGAAATAAAAAAATACATATAGTACAGAGATAAACATCCATGACCTAGACGAGATGCGAACCCGCTTCATCTGGCGTAACAGGTGGATTAACCGCCGTGTTACCAATTTAGCCAGCCGTTCGACAAGTAATCTGCCTAATCCGAGTTACGCGGATTCTTTGTCCTCTAGGGTATTTTGTGTTACACTTAGTGTAGGTGCACTCAATGTAACCGGTAGCAAAATGTTGTAGAGATGAGTAGAGTAAGAATATACTTACCTATGTAATTTTCATGGATTCCTTCCTTAAAAGTTATAATTTATAATTTTCTTCTTTTAATCATAACATGTCTTAATTTAATCTTGTATTTATTTAGGTAAAGCAAGCGAAAATATTTGAAAACGATGAGCAAGATATAAAGACTCGAGATTTAGTCGTAATCTGGTATTAGAGTAAATTTATCTTGCTTCACGAGAGAATTTGCAAGTGCCTGGAGCGTTGCGCTTTTCTGTTGGGTGCTGGTAATCGTTTGCAATAAATATTCCTTTTACTTTGAACCATGAGCGTATAATGAAACTTGGCATTTCTAAAACTCGGCGTGTTTTCTTCATAATAACTAACGAACTACAAAAAAGAGTTTGAATAGTTCAAGTGATGGTAATATTACACCATAATAACTACACGACAAAAACGTCGTCTTTGACATCTCTTCCCTATATATATGTATAATAAAATATATACAATAACTTAACTGACATTCGGTTTACAGTTCTAACAATATGGCGCTCCATAAATAATTAGTCAAGAAACCGAAACTACTAATATTGTTATATTGTTACGAACGGTGATCATTCTGTTATCCATCATGCGCTGCATTTATAAGTTGTCAGCAGAGTTCACACAAATATATAGCAGGCAATATTTCAATAGGCGCATAAAAGTGGTATGTCATGCATTCATTCCCAGACAGAAACGAATAAGAAAAAATAATTAAGATAAAGAAAGGAAGAAAGAAAAAATACAGAGCTATCGCATTGCTTCATTGGATATGAGGGCGCGGGCAGGAGGGCGACACATCTGCAAACCAGTAATTATGCGAATGTCTATGGAAGTCGGAAGTCGTTCCCTTACATGATGAAAAAATGAAGATGATTTCCTAGTGACCACATCCGACTTAGATCTGTTATTTTTCAGAGGATCCAACAATATATTGTCACGCGTCTATATTTATCGGAACTATTGTACGTCACGTAATCATATGGTTGAAATACTTTTATTAGAATTACCACGTGATGATGTCAATTTTATAATTTACATTTTTTTAGATATAATAGAATATCCGAAATTTGATCAATGACAATTAATTTAATTCAATTGCCATGTAATGATCTTGGCTATTTTTTGCTCGTGTTAAATCTCTGGAAATTTGTCGACTGTAAAACATTTATGTTATGTCCTTTAACTGATTTCGGTTTATTATTATAAGTTACTATTATTTCCCCATTCCTCTATTTTGGTGGGGTGGAGTTTGTCACCACCTGAAAAAAATTAATAAGTTCAATACCAATGTCTTAATGTGCTCTCACACTGGGCATAACACTCCCATTTCCTCTCCGGAATGCTTAGACTCGTTATAAATTATCAAACCGAAAGGACACATTTCCCAGACTCGGGACTCTGATCCGGGACCCCGCGTCTTTAGAGCTTTCTACAAGGGCAGGAGACAGTAAAAGTTTTAAGTTAGCTACGACTTATTTATCTATATCCACGTTAAAGTAGTAAGAAGTAAAAAGCAAACAACACTACAAATGTCGGTTTAACTGCTTCTGATTAGAAGCAATAAAAATAAGCATGAATGTAGTAATCTGTTGTTAAATATAAAATAGCTAATCGACATTTTCATAGTTACCTACACTTGATTAAGGGTGCTTACCCTTAATCAAGCGTATTATTTAATTACCAGGCAATTATTTGTAAGTGCGATGTGATTCAGGTGATAAAATTAAACCATAAAGTAACTGTAAAGGTCCTTAGTTTCACTTTACACTACAATATATGAATTACAAAAACACTCTTATTTTATCTACTACTGTTATCAAAATTAGGTCTAGTATTATATAAAAAGTTTCCTAAAGGGCACGAAATATATTTGAAACATAAAAGAAGTCAGAATGGATTCAAAGACATTGGGATTGGTGTGCAGATTAAAAAAGCAGATCTGAAAGGAAATACAGAACAAAAAAATTAAACTCAGAACTAGGATTTTTGGCACGATGGTTTCTGCCCAGTGCATTTGGCGATTTACTCATAAGCGCGAGTTCTATTCTTCGATATTCATCTACGCGAGTTCTCTTTTCGCCTTAATTTTCATTACCTGATGGCGTATTCTCTTTGGTTTAGATTCATTTCAAGTGTTTTATTCTTCAATTATATTTAAGTAAACAGCATGCCTGATAGTAAATAAAAATGCGTTATAATATTCCCTAATTTATAAGATAGTTGGAACATCCGAACGCCCGTAGCAACAACAATGCCATGCTTCAGCCCATTAGGTATAATACTATATACAATATGTTCTACTTCCCTGGTACCTGGTACGTTACACTAAGTAAGAGTGTAACTTTCAAAACCACTCGTAAGTATATGGGCGTCTGCAGTCGCCAATCGACACTATTTTCTCATTCGCCTCTATACGCTATTGTACATTTGTATGTTGTAAAATGTTCGATACATTTTGCAACATCCAAATGATTTCACAAAAAGCCTATTTTGAAATGCCAAACTGATTTCAACGAATACATCCGATGTATTCGTTGAAATTTAAAAAATATACTTTCAAGTATCTTGCATCTAGGTAAAACTAGTCACATTTAAAAGCTACATGTCAGAAGCTTTCTTGGCGTTCAATAGAAGACTATCAAATGTTCATTATGAATACGTAGATAACTAAAATAAAAGCCTCAAAAGAATTTCTGCATTTGACTGGATGGCAACTGTATTACTTGCGAATGAATTTGTACTTTGTTGATACACTCACGGCAACAGAAGTTCAGGTAAAAGTTTTCAAAAAGCTCCCTTTCGAGCACAACAGCAAGTTCCCATGGAAAACTAACTTTTGATTAGGTAATTTAAGACATTTACTATCAGAGAAACTCTATAAACATTTCTTCTAATATAACAATAAAAATTATATTGGGTATATAAAGAAAAGTTAAACTTTTTTTTTGTTTGTTGAATTAATACTGGTTTTGGTAATACAATAATCTTATAATCTTTGACTCGTGCCGTAAGGCAAAACCGACCGTTCGATTCTTTTCCTGTCAGATCCGTTCTATATTCTACCCTTTTATAACAAATTTCCAATGTAAATTGATCGCCGCCATGTAGCACAAATTCAACCTGGAATATATTTTGACGTAAGTTAAGAGGTTGATATAAGTATGTGACGACCTCACAGGAGAGCGAGAGAAGTGTGAACACATATTTTTTTCCCTCTCTCTCTCTCTCTCTCTTTCTCCCTCTCATATACAGTTACGTTTCATATAACAAGAAAAGATTTAATTTGATCGAACTGTTTGTGTATATGTGACCAAATGAGCAGTACAATGTTAATGATGATAGTCACGTGATCTCGTATAACTCTTGTTCTGAATAGTTCAGGGAACCTCATTCAATGTTAGTGCTGTAATACAGGCGCGATTGTTATATCCCGACATTCGTTCGGGGGTATTTTGAAGCGTACACGTCCGGAAAGGGGTTAACACACTCAATCTACAAAGGCAATCGCTACAAGAGTAACGTTACTTATTTCGATATACGGATTGTAGCAACTATATATGGCTACTTAAATATTTTATATGTCATCTTTGACTGTAAGACTTAATGATCTCTGTATTGTAGAAATATCACTCTTTTTCCTTTTGGGGATGGCGAGAATGGATATATTTGCGTTGACTGACGATATCTGCCATCGCCAAATCATAATTAAATAGTATTTTTTTCTCTTTCGTCAGATACCAATATATTCGTGATATAAAATATATCAAATATGTAAAGATGCACGAAATAATTTATATAAAAGGGTGGTTCATGATTTCTTGCCGACGCCATCTTTCGTATATTACACCATTATCTTCTATTATCTTGTATTTTAACGTTAAAATATCTTAATTCTCTTATGTGTGTATTGTATTATTAGTAATAATATGATTTGTATGGCTATTAATTTGATAAACCGTATCAATAATGTTCTAGTTTGAATAGTATATGCCACGTGTGATAGTTAAATTCTATTTAATTGTAACAGAGTTTATGTCTTTCCTGATTTTAGATGGCTCATGAAGCTAAGAGAATGGGTCGAAATCGTATTGATTGTGTGGTCCTTTTCAGAGCTCTAATCCTTTTTTTCTTTTTGTTTATTAAATATTATATCCTTCAAATATTGAATATAAAGAATGAAGTCAATCCGTGAAAATTAGTGGTTATGAAAAAATAACGATATATATAAAGGACCATCCAACTTGCAGCTGGAAGTCTCGGACAACTATCAGATAAGACTTCATACCCTCACCTTTTTACTAACCAACTAAAAAACTGTAATGCTAACCATTGTCATAAACCGTCACATATAAAAACTTTATACATGATTGTGAATGTGGAAAGACCAATTGAATAAATGTATAACCAAACCTCTTATTGTTCTCTTTACCCCCGTAACCGACCTAGATATCATCTGACATATTTCCCTGCCAAATTTTGTCTAAATCTGTTCCGTAAAGTGTGTGTGAAAGAGTAACTCGCGTATGTAATATTAGTAGTATTTTTTATACAACAGGAGGTCAATCGAGAAATCGGCACCTTTCTACCATTATCGAAAACCATTTGTAATTGTAATGAGCGAGATGTATCTAGGTTTGCGGAGTTCTTCAACGTGTCGGATCTATTTAGATGAAATATAGCAATGGCACTGACTGTAAAAAGTGAGAGGGCAACTAACTAGTCAGAGCTTTTTGACTAAAGTCGCTCATATACAACTGAAACAAGTAGATATATTGGCGGTGAGGGAGACATCTTTTTATCCGCCCATCCAGTGGGCTATCGGAAATTTATAAACTGAAAGAAACGCGATAGCATAGTTGCACTTGTTGGCGTCACTTTGTGTCGGACGTTATCCCGCCGGACGCAGTACAGCATGGCACTACCTCCTACCTTGTTAGTGAATGTATATCTTTTTACAGGTCTTCTGTTTCATCGAGCTATCATGATGTCTGGTTCGGGTTTAAGTCCGTGGTCACTTGTGGCTGACCCCAACAAGTATGCGGCGATCGTGGCCACCCATGCCAACTGCTCTCCAGGTGGGATGTTGTATTCATATTTATGGCGTTATATGATTAAGTTAAGAAGGGAAAGAGGTCCGAGGTCTGATGCAGCTGCAATTTAAATACGGGAAAAAATCATTTATATTCATGATCACCAAAATTTCCCTTTGTTAACCCTTATTAGTCTATGCCTTTTTTCTTGTTGACACGGGGAAACGCATTACGCGCCTTCAGCGGCCCGGGGGTGGGGCCAGTGGCGTGTGGGGCTCGCGTCTGATAATAGTGCCGAATGCCTACAATAACCACTACTGCCTTTGGTGATGCGCCCCGGAACAACAAAACATCAGGGACTTTGGGATAGTGCAATGGGTTGAGGTTTCCATCCTCGCCCCTTGCCCCGTGTTCAAATGCACCGCTAGCTTTTTCTCTTTTGTCCCCTCTTCTTTTAAGAGGGGTACAAAGATCGGCTTCTCCTCCAATCTCGGATCACCCCAGGCTACTGAGCCCCACCGCCGCGACAAGGCTTAAACCACGGTGGGGAGCCCTTTTCTGTGACTACTTCAATAAACGCCTAGACGATGGACTTCCTAACACTCGCATCGATATGAAACCGGCTACAGCACGGAGAAAATCTCTCTCTCTCTACTGATAGGTCATGCAACACTCCAAGTACGCTTAATATACCGCGTACCTTTAGGCTAGCCTAAATAGGAGCTGCCGTACTGAAAATGTCGTAAAATACACTCGTCTTCCACACGCTGGTTAAGTTGATTAAGTGAAAAATTTGTAGGAAGTGCTGCAATCTGCATCTCCCTAAATCTGCTACAACGCAGCACATTACAGCAGATTTAGACATATTCGACCCGGGAGGTCTCGCCGCAAGGTGACCGCTATGATGTAGTGCTACGTGCGGTTTGTCTAACCACACATCCCCAAGCCCAT